>CM077661.1:4197500-4345000 GCA_039707465.1 Rhabdophis nuchalis
TTGCATAACAACTCAGAAATAATTCTCCAGTGGAAGTTACTCTCAGGTGGCTGTGTATAGAATTGCCATCCATTAAGCACAATTATAAGCACCGGTTTTGTGAAGATTTGTTTGTGCTCCAAAGTAACAGACAGATGCATACCGTACCTCTTAAAACACTTGTAAATCTTTTGTAAAAGTTATGCGCTCTAGAACATTCAATATCCTTTCACTTAACAAATTTCTATTTGCAACAATGTGGTAAATACTCTGAAATCTGTTGCCCTATTTAAAACGTTTATTCATATTTATTACTCTCCCTCCCTCCCTCTTTCTCTCTCTCTCTCATACTCACACATGCATATACAAAAACAAAAATCACAAATACATGAATACTGAAAGTCAGCGATTGGTTGCACAAATATTTCTGGTGGGAAAAAATAGTTTCTTGAATCATGTCCTGAGACATCCAGGTAGGTAGGTAGGTAGGTAGGTAGGTAGGTAGGTAGGTAGGTAGGTAGGAAGGAAGGAAGGAAGGAAGGAAGGAAGGAAGGAAGGAAGGAAGGAAGGAAGGAAGGGACGTTATCACCCAGCCCTCTCCTAGGAAAATGAAATATCTTAGGAAATATTGAAAAGGCAGAATATTAGACCTCTCTGGATGTGAAAAGGGAGAAGCATATTTTAATTCCTGCAGCTTCCTGCCTACCCCACCTTTTGGTCAATGGGCCATTAAGATGCCAAGTCTATTCACATAACAAAGACCCTTCCTCATCAGCTCCAGGGTGATGGAATCAAGGCAAGTTAGTATAAGCCCTTCACCCAACTGACCACATGGCAACTGAGAACTCAACCAAGCCTGGACTCAGCCTAGAGAGTTGCCCCTACATGGCCCCATGTGAGTCTGACAACCAATCAGAATACATTTCTTACACAGGAACAGGAAACAGAGAGGTGGGGCTGAATGGGTTATAAACAGCCTAGCAAGCCCCTCCCTCAACCCTTTTTTCTTCTTCATCCAACACCTGGAAGCATATGATCACTTTTCCCCCAAGGACCTCAAGCCATGCAGTCCTGTCCACTATTAAACCATCTTTCTAAGCAGCCTCCATGTTTCTAGTGTCTCTTTCTCCTCTTGGAACTGAACCCAGAAGGACATTTCTTCCAGTGGAAGGAAGGAAAGAAGGAAGGAAGGAAGGAAGGAAGGAAGGAAGGAAGGAAGGAAGGAAGTCAACCTGTCCTGTGCCAGATACCCATCTTCTAGTCTCAGAAACTAGTTTTCTCACCAAAAATATTTGTGCAACCAATCATTTCTTTCTTTCTTTCTTTCTTTCTTTCTTTCTTTCTTTCTTTCTTTCTTTCTTTCTTTCTTTCTTTCTTTCTTTCTTTCTTTCTTTCCTTCCTTCCTTCCTTCCTTCTTTCTTTCTTTCTTTCTTCCTCCCTCCCTCTCCCTCTCTCTTTCTTTCTCTCCCTTCTCTGTCGCTCTCTCTGTCTCAGTCTCTCTCTCTCTCTGATTCTCTCTCATACTCACACATGCATACACAAAAACAGAGATCATAGACATTCACATCATCAAAAATCCGTGAATGTTGAAAGTCAGCGATTGGATGCACAAATATTTTTGGTGGACCAAAATAATATTCTGGAATCATGTTTTGAGAGATCTGGAAGATAGGTTTCTGGCACAGGGCAGGTTGCCTTTGAACAAATCATGTGTTTGTTTGAAGGGTGCTGAGCTTGATCAGAAGGGTTCAAAGGTGAATCTGGAAAGGATTGTAGATGAAACATCTGGAGAACATCTGAGCTGCCAAAAGAAACTGAAGTTTTAACCATGGGGGTTCTTGTTGAACCACTCAATTAAAAATCAGGTCCAAGATTGAATTGGCTGATAAAGATGATGTTTCTCATTGTCTACACACAGATGTTCAGAAAGTAGGAAACCAACAAAATGAACTTCAGGAGACTAATTATGAGTTGACACATATAACAATGATCCAGGGCAATGATTTGTATCATTAGAATACAACGATTGAAGGATCGTACTTGTTCAAAAGAAAAAGAAACAATAGAAAGAGAATGTTACTTTGAAATTATGCATGCTCATAAAGCTGTAGTGATTTTGAAAAGGGCACAGGAATTAAAATAATCAAAAGCATGAGTGAAAAATACAACAGTTACAGTAATAGTATCTACCGTTTCTTATTTAACAAAGTAAAGAAGTCAATAATGAAGAAGTATGCATGTATATATATATATGTATATGTTAGTTTTATGAGCTGATCAATAAATAAAACACACATATCTAAAATATTATACAACGTAATTCTTGGCTTGCTGTCTGGATGGTCTCTAGCGATGAGCCGATGGGCAGTAAGGGAAACAGTATGTCTCCTCCCTTAATTGGGGCCTAATAATAACAGGTTGTTGTGAAACAATTACCTATATATGTATATGTATATATATGTTAGGTTTTTGACACAAATGTATGACACGTATATATATTTGTGTCAAATCAGGAGGAGAACCTGGTGGCTTAGTTTAAACATCTGCCTAACATGTAATACAGCCCCGGTTCAAATCCCAGTAAGGGTATGGCTAGCTGATGAGAGCTAAATAGCTCGAAATAGATCTATTCTAGTCTCCCTGATTTATTTATTGATCAGCTCAAAAACCTAACATACATACATACATACATACATACATACATACATACATATATACACACACACATACATACATACATACATACATACATCGAAATAAATGAAAATACATACACACACACATCTGCCTAACATGTAATACTTCCCTGGTTCAAATCCCAGTAAGGGCATGGCTAGCTGATGAGAGCTAAATAGCTTGAAATAGATCTATACTAGTCTCCATTGTTTATTTATTTATCAGCACAAATGTATGTATGTATGCATACACACACACACACACACACACACACACACACAGGATGTTGTGGAACAAGTATATACTTATCCTCCTGTCTCGGCTGAGAACCTGGTGGCTCAAGTGGCTAAGGCATTTGCCTAGCATGTAATACAGCCCCGGTTCGAATCCCGGTAAGGGTATGGCTAGCTGATGAGAGCTAAAAAGCTCGAAATAGATCTATACTAGTCTCCCTGACTTATTTATTGATCAGCTCAAAAACGTAACACACATATAAAAAAATTACACAACGGAACTCATGGCTTTCTGTCTAGATGGTCTCTGGTGAGGAGCCGAAAGGCAGAAAAGGAAACAGTATGTCTCCTCCCTTAATTGGGGCCTAACAGGGTGTTGTGGAACAAGACACACACACACACACACATATTTCCCATGTATTTTGCCTTTTTTCTAATTCTATATTATATCCAAAGGTTTCTGCCCACTGTATCATGGTTTCTTTGATTTGTTCATCTCCCATTTTCAGAAGTTCTGCTTGCCCCCATCACTGGAGGCTTCTAAGAAGAGTCTGGTCAGCCACTTGTCTGGAACAGGATAGGGTTTCCTCCTTGAGGAAGGATTAGACTAGAAGACCTCCACGTTCCTTCCAACTCTGTCATTGCGTTAACATTCAGAACTACTACTTCATAATTTCTTTAAAGCTTTAGATCTAACCATAGCAAAGCTGTGGTTTTTTGTTTTTGTTTTTTACAAGAATGTAAATTCTACCAGATCTATGAGATCATCTTTTGGCAGTTTATCCTCAACTGAGTCGCTTCCCATCCTTTGCAGAAGTGCCGAAGGAGCCCAACGTGATTTCTGAAGGCAGCAAAAGCACAACTGACATTTGACGAGACAGTGTGGGATCCATGCTGGTAAGTGTCAATAGCTTGCGCGCTGAAAATTAAAGTCACCTTGAGATTTGACAGTCTTACCCAGCGGAAGCACAGAAAACAGCCCAGAAGTGAAGTCTGATGCTTTTAAAAACAATCAGTTGATGGAAAAGAAGGGGGGAACCTTTGGAGAAGAGTCAAATGGAACGAAGGAGAATCATGGAGTACTCTCTAAGATCACCTGCAAGGGTGGCTTGTTGGATCTCAGATTCAACTCACACAGCTTATGCCACATAATGTGAGACCTGCGGTCAATATCCCTTTTAGGCTCTTTGGCTTGGCACTCTCTCTCTTATTTTACTATGCTGTTTCATTAGTGGGGAATTGGGAGAAGGGGAATAGTAAGGAGTAGAATGTTGTCGTCAAAATAAAACAATTCCTTTCTAGAAGCCCAAGGTCATTTTTTGTCTTTGCACCTCTGCGCTTGACCGGGAGTGGATGCGTGGCATTGCCAGTGTGGAGATTGGACCATGGGATGGACTTGTGGGTGTTTGGGGCAAGGTTTTGAACGTTCAACTGGGTGGAAACCCCAGGAAGCTTTCAGATTTGGGTTTTCCACAGATTGTACCAACATGTCTCTCTTATTAAGTTGGAACTTTGATGAAAGCTATGCCTTGGACTCTGATTTAATCCTGGGTGATATTTGGAACGCTGACACATAGCCCATTATCTGGAAGATGTTTTGCCTCCAAGAAGGATCTCACTCAGAGGTGGTATTCAGCTGGTTCGGACTGGTTCACCTGAAATGGTAGTGGCCTGCCCACCCACTCTGGCTCTATCCCGTTTTATTTAGGCATGTATTTAGCCGCACATATGATCAAAGTGAATTGTGGAAGGCCAAGTATATGTGAGATAGAGATAGAGATGAGAGAGATAGAGATAGATGATAGAGATAGAGATGAGAGAGATAGAGATGAGAGAGATAGAGAGAGATGATAGAGATAGAGATGAGAGAGATAGAGATGATAGAGATAGAGATAGATGATAGAGATAGATAGAGATAGAGAAGATAGAGATAGAGATAGAGATAGAGATAGAGATAGAGATGATAGAGATAGAGATAGATGATAGAGATAGAGATAGAGATAGATGATAGAGATATAGATGATAGAGATAGAGATAGAGATAGATGATAGAGATTAGAGATAGAGATAGAGGTAGAGGTAGAGATAGAGATAGATGATAGAGATAGAGATAGATGATAGATGATAGAGATAGAGATAGAGATAGATGATAGAGAGAGAGAGAGAGAGATGATAGAGATAGAGATAGAGATAGATGATAGAGATATAGAGATAGAGATAGATGATAGAGAGATAGAGATAGAGATAGATGATAGAGATTAGAGATAGAGATAGAGGTAGAGGTAGAGATAGAGATAGATGATAGAGATAGAGATAGATGATAGATGATAGAGATAGAGATAGAGATAGATGATAGAGATAGAGATATTGTGCTATGCTTCAGCTCTGCTTTTTAGCAAAATAAATACAGTTTGTATAAAAAGGTTGCCGTTGGGGCAGGTTGTACGCAGAAACATCTAGATCAGGAGCAGTCAACCTGATCCCTACCGCCCCCTAGTGGGCGTTCCAGCTTTCATGGTGGGCGGTAGGGGTTTTGTCCGATACTGAAACATTTTCCTTTTTTTAAAATGTAATTGACTTCCCTACTGTATAAATCACCATGACTGTGGAACCGGTGGGCGGTTAGAAAATTTGACTACTAACAGAGACACAAAAGTGGGCGGTAGGTATAAAACGGTTGACGACCCCTGATCTAGATTAAGGCAAAAAATGAAGCCTAAAAAATGCGGAAGCTGGGGGAAAAAAGCCCAGAAATAAATTCTGATGCCTCCCTTCTGTACATCGGGATGTCAAAATTGGACAGAATGGGTTTGTGTCTGAATGCATGCAAAACTGATGGGAAATAGACTTGTTTATCTCTGCTTTGATCTGAATATGTAATTTGTGCCCCCACCCGTGGCACCTCGCGTCTTCTGAATCCCACACTCCTCCTGAAGCTGACAAGGAAGAAATACCTCTGCGCTTAATTGTTGAGTGGCATACATTCAAATGCCATTTTGTAATTTTAAGTGTAACTCATCCGCCGTCTCCGATCCGCTCTCGCGGGCGAGTTGGGGGGCGGATTTTTCACAACTTAATCGCCTGGCCTTCCTTGACAACACAGCAGACTTTTCACACTATTAACTAACACGGCGTTTCACTCAGCCGCTGAACTGTTGTCAAGATCACTTTAGCAAGTCTGAATACTAGAAAACATCAAGGAAGCCGAGAGGGTAGTTGGCAGGAGGCAGACAAATAAGAACAACGCGGTAATTTAGAGAGAGAGAGAGAGAGAGAGAAAAAAAGTCATTTCAAAATTAGTTCTCCTTTTCTATCTTTGAACACGCTTTCTTCAAAACTCACAATGCCATCACTTTCTTCACACTTATGCTAAATGTCTAAATTTACACACACACACACACACACAGACATCAAAAGCAGCATCTATAGACAACCCTCCCCACACACACAAACAAAGTTTAGGGGTTGGATGAATATACTTATTTGTTTCACTCAAAGTCTCGTTTCTCTCTCTCTCTCTCTCTCTTAAGTTTATTTAAACTCATCTTCAAATGTCTTCGCATCTGCAGTTTCATTTCTGCATTTCACAGTGATCTTCACAATAAACTTCTTGCAAGTGATTTTCTCCTGGGTAATATATTCTCAAGCAACGTGGCGGCTCGGTGACTGAGACACGGAGTTTGTTGATCAGAAAGGTCGGCAGTGGGGCGGTTTGAATCCTTAGCGCTGCGTAACTGGGTGAGCTCCCGTTGCTTGTCCCAGCTTCTGCCAACCTAGCAGTTAAAAAGAATGTAAAAATGCAAGTAGAAAAATAGGCGCCACCTTTGGTGGGAAGCAGGGGTAAGTTCCTGCCAGTTCTAGCCTCTCCTATAGAAGAGGTTCCACAAATCTCCAGGGCCGTTTAGAACCGGTTCCAGCTCCCTCTCCCTGCCTGTCTGCCCATCCTCAAGAGGAAGAGCGAGAGGAGGAATTCTGGGAGTTGGAGTCCACAAGTCTTCAAGCTGTCAAGTCTGAACACCCCTGGGTTGTTTTTTTCCCTAAAGGGTTAGGGGTGCGAGGGTCTTGTCACTTGACAGCTTTAAGACTTGCGTGCTTCAAATGCCAGAGTTCCTGAGCCAACATTTTTGATTGCTAAGCAAGAACATTATTAAGTGAGTTTCGCCACATTTTACAAGTTGGCCACGGCCACCCAGTCACATGACTGCCAATCCACTCCATTTCAGTCACATGGCCAGCAAGCCACTCCCACCCAGTCACATGGCCAGCAAGCCACTCCCACAAAGCAGGCCACACCTACAAAAGAGATTCTAAAAAAATTTGAAACCCACTTTTGGTAGGAAAGTAACTGTGTTCCATGCACCTTCAGCATTTAGTCATGCTGGCCACATGACCACGGAGACGTCTTCGGGCAGTGCTGGGTCTTTGGCTTTGAAATGGAAATGAGCAACGCCCCCTAGAGTTGAGAACAACTAGCTCATATGTGTGAAGGAAACCTTTACTTTTACTAAGTAAAGGAAAGGAATGGACTGATCTATTTTTTTTTTAAAGAAGTTTTCTCAAACTTCTTCATCCTTACTTTTGAGTACATGACATTAATAGGATTTCATTTTACGCCTAGATAGCTGTCAAGAGAGATGGGAGAGAGATCTTTCTTTCTTTTTTAAAAAAAAATTGTGTTTCTAAAAGATAAACCCGTCATGCAATTTACTGATAGTCGTATAATAGCACAATCTCCAACTCGAAAAAAAAAAAAAAGAAAGAAAAGAAACCTTAAATTTCATGGCTCTATTTTCAGTGGGAATATGAAATTCTGGAAACTTTACTCTGGAGAAGTGTAAATTTCAAGGAATGACACTGAATATTATTCACGATAACAACCCTTCATAAAAAAATCCGTGCTGTTTAGGAAGGATGATATATTAATGCAAGGGATTATTTAAAAAAAAAAATCAAGTATTTTAATATTTTGACATAGTAGAATAATACTCTCTACATGGAGCTCCCCTTGAGGTGCATCCGGAGGCTCCAGTTAGTCCAGAACGCGGCCGCGCGGGGGATTTTGGGAGCATCTCGAAGTTCCCATGTAACACCTCTCCTGCGCGAACTGCACTGGCTACCGGTGGCCTTCCAGGTGCGCTTCAAGGTGCTTGTTACCATCTTTAAATCGCTCCATGGCTCGGGGCCTAGTTACTTGCGGGACCGTCTCCTGCCACATACCTCCCACCGATCGATTCGCTCCCACAGAGAGGGCCTTCTCAGGGCGCCGACTGCCGGTCAATGCCGGATGACGACGCCCAGGAACTGGGCCTTCTCTGTGGCGGGGCCCGCCCTCTGGAATGACCTCCCCCCCCAAACTCCGCACCATCACGGACCTTCCCCTCTTCCGCCGCTCACTTAAGACACTTCTTTTCCAGCAAGCTGGACTGGCGTAGAACTTGCATTTTAGAACAATAGAGCCTCAGCCAAGTTAGATAGGTTTTTTAATGGGATTTTAGCACAGGTTTTCTATTTAATTTCTTTTTAACTTTTGTATATTGTTATTTATTGTATAGTTTGATGTCCTGTGCACCGCCCAGAGTCCGTCTCGACGGAGACGGACGGAGATTGGTGCGGTTAACAAATTGAATAAATAAATAAATAAATAAATAAACACCCACACATGCACACAAACATTGTGTAAGACAGTGGTGCGTGACCGAATGGGAGTGGCTTTTTTTTGCCCTCCCTGAGCCTCCATGGGCACTTAACTGCAACCAAAACGGGCCGCATGACGACTCCTGGGAAGGGCTGGGCGGGGCCAGCCAGCAGTGGGGTTTGGGGGTTCTCCGAACTTCAAGGAATCTTAGCTAAAGGTTCTGCCAGACCCCTGCAAACTCCTAGCAGCCCACCCCTGGCAGTGGCAAGTTGTCATAAACCCAGCCAAAATATATATTTTTTGCTCAGTTCTTTGGTGCTGTAAAAAGTTTCCGTCGTGCCCCTGTTTTTATACTTTCCTTAATCCAGTGGCTTTAAAAATGCTTTAAAAGAAAGGTTATAGGAAGAGAAGATAGGGAGGGCCCAAGCAAGGGAAAGAATATCTTTGGAATATATTAGAACCTGAAATATTCACGACGGGGAAGGTAAGAGTAAAAATCCAAGAAAGAATGCCGTCTAATCAGTTGCAGGAGGCTAAAGGATCATATAAATAATCAGAAAACCAAATGAATCTAATGAATAAAGATTTGATGCCTGCTAATAATACAGCCGCGTTGCATGTGTCTTGGAAAAAATTTGGAGTCTTCTCACAGCAAGACAGATGCCAGAGAGAAAGGGAGAGGGAAAAAAATGAGAAGGAATGAAAAGTGGTACTAAGAGACAGGAATGACAGGACCGCCTAGGGAGGAAAACGTTAGTGGCTTAGCTGTCACTCATTATCTTCTAGCCGATATTAACGATCTCAAGAGCGTTGATCACTTTTGAAGAGCTTTCCGTGTTCTCTTTCTTCCGCTCGGGAAGAATGGTTTCCCGGACACGACAAGCCGTTCTCAACTTACAACTCTTCATTTCACGACCATTCCAAGTTGCAAAAACACTGACAAAAGTGACTTATGACCATTGAGGCATCCTGCTGTGGCCCGCCAACAGCCAGAGGAGCTGGAAAAAGATTCGGACATTGAGGAGGGTTGGGGAGGAACCTGGGCCAGTCCTGGAGTCTGGGGAAGGCTCTGAGGAGGGGCTCTGTGTCGGAGGCAGAGAGGGGCCCCAGAACCATCCGACAGTTATCAGCTGTTTAATGAGTCAGACATCAGTGAGGCAGAAGAACAGCTGGAGCCTGTTCCCAGTGTGTGCATGCACAGAGTTGCCAGACGAAGGGAACGGCTAAGGAACAAGGGTCGACTTGGGAGTAATGGTACAAGTGAACGGTGAATGGCCCCTCCCAGAGGGCATAAAAGGGGAGCGAAAGGGGAGTGGAGTTTGCAGGAGACCATTAGTTCATTCCTGAATTCTTGCCAAGTTATTAACTATTAAATTAAAGAGGTTTATTGGGATGAGAACTCAGCTTTGGCTTTCTTTTATTTCTACAGGAGTTGGCATTTTGGGGAGCCTCAAGTGAAAATATATTAAAAAGGCTCACCTTCGTTTCATGTTCATATCTTGATGCATTTTGTTTAATATCTATGTGTTCATATGTGCACCATTTCTCCTGCTATATCTACATGCATTTTAAAAGAATAAGGTAAAGGTAAAGACTAGTCGTTCCCGACTCTAGGGGGCGGTGCTCATCTCCATTTCAAAGCCGAAGAGCCAGCGCTGTCCGAAGATGTCTCCATGGTCATATGGCCAACATGATTAAATACTGAAGGTGCACGGAACACTGTTACCTTCCCACCAAAGGTGGTTCGTATTTTTCTATTTGCATTTTTGCGTGCTTTCGAACTGCTAGGTTGGCAGAAGCTGGGACAAGTAACGGGAGCTCACTTCATTATGAGGCTCTAGGGATTCGAACCGCTGAACTGCTGACATTTTGATCGACAAGCTCAGCCATTGAGCCACCTCATTCCTCTTTAAAAGAATAGGTATGCTTTAATGAAACTTACAAGAATTAAATATGTGTGCTCCAGCTGGCCTACAGATACGGTACATGTAATAGGATGGGCTTTAATTCATCTGGAAAGAAAATTATATTCTTCTATATTCTTGATTTAAAAAATCTTCAAAGTTTCTTGTCCTGTTTCAAAAACTATTCAACTAGCATACAATTTTCCCTTTCCCCCATCGGATTCATATAATTATAAACACAAAGCAAAAAGGATATTTCAAATAATGTTTAATTTCCTAGGGAGTGAAAGTTAAATTTTTATGCAGAATGTAAAGGAGAATATATTTATTAGTGTAATTACTATTTCACTAAAATTAGTGATATTCATATTTACAGAAAACTGCCACAGCTGTTTCACAGTTGTACCCCATTTTTAGCAGCAAGTATTTTCGCTTCATTTAACCATTTCTTCTATTGTTTGTAGGGCAGTTTTTGTGAATTAATGGCAGATTATTTGCATTTTCCTACAAATAACACTGTGTGCAGTTAAATTCTTCAAAAAAAAACACAACAACTATGTTTTACTAATCATTTAAGGACATGTACACTATATTCTTCATTTCGATCGCAGTGTTTTCCTTGCTAAATTTTCAAGATGGAAGGACAACTTTGTGAATCTGCTGGATTTTGATACCTTGTTCATCAAAGGTTTCTCTCTTTCGGGAATTCTTGTTTATGTAAGAGAAGTAGGGGGTGGAGTTAAGAGAGTTATTAGTTTGGGGTCATTACAATGCCACAAGTGATCCCTCCTTGAATTCTATCGATTTTTATCTAGCGCCAATTTCATCATTTCAATTTCATTTTCAGTAGTGTGGATGTGAAAGATATTTACTATCATCTATTATCTAAGACAGGGATCTGCAAAGTCGGCTCTTTTAAGACTGGTGGACTTCAACTCCCAGAGTTCCCTAGCCACCATAGCATAGCTGGCTGGGGAAATCTGGGAGTTGAAGTCCACCAGTCTTAAAAGAGCCGACTTTGCAGACCCCTGATCTAAGATAGTTATTTTGAGTGGGCAAAGAGCTCACATTTCTGCCTAATGTTAATAATGTTAATATTTCTGTATACTGACCCCTGGTATCAATGCAGGCATGCTCTACCTATTAATGGTCAAGCCATGGAAAGAGTCAGGTTAAAGAATCAGCATTACAGGCTAATTTATTGCTCATGTCCACACGCAAGAATCTAGTCAACTAATGGCCAACGCTAAATTATCATTAGATAAGGGAGATGGAGTGTTTGTGGACATGTAATGTCCACATGTAATGTTTCTATAGGGATGCAGTGGTTCAGTGGCTAAGATGCCGAGCTTGTCGATCCAAACGGTTGGCACTTCAGCGGTTCGAATCCCTAGTGCCGCGTAATGGAGCGAGCTCCCGTGACTTGTCCCAGCTTCTGCCAACCTAACAGTTCGAAAGCAGGTAAAAAAAAGGCAAGTAGAAAAATAGGAGCCACCTTTGGTGGGAAGGGAACAGCGTTCCGTGCACCTTCAGCGTTTAGTCATGCTGGCCACATGATCACGGAGACGTCTTCGGACAGCGCTGGCTCTTTGGCTTTGAAACGGAGATGAGCACCGCCCCCTAGAGTCAGGAACGACTAGCACATATGTGCGAGGGGAACCTTTATTTTTAATAATTCTAGGCTGAGTTGCTTGAATCCAACCTCAGATTCAATTATTTATTATTTGTTTTTCAGGGGTGTATAAGATAATAGATATCTGTCCTTCTACAGAAAGTACTTGTTCCATCCACTAATTCATTGGCCATAGTCTACTTGGCATCTACTTCCAGGATGCCATCCAAAAAAAAAGAGCAATAGAAAAGTTTAGGAAGTGAGAAATAAAGTCTTACCAGGAAAACTTCAAGGAAACAGATACGGTATGTTTGCCCCTGAGAAGGTACAATTAAGTTGGAGGATGATAACGTACATCAATATTTAAAGGGCAGTGTCATGCAGACATATGTTATGGTTTGTTTTTCATAAATGCCAAGCATAGGTTATGAAATAATAATAAAGTTACAAGAGAGATGAAAGATACGAAGAGCATTTTAGTGGCTGGGGAAGTTTACCAGTGGAACCAATAATCCTGAAGAATTGTGGGTTTACTCCAGTGGTGGGATTCAAATAATTTAACAATGAATAGCCTGGTAGGCGGGGCTCGGTGGTCATGCGACTGGGTGGGTGTGGCCAACTCAATGCCATTCACGTTGATGGGTGCTTTGCATTAGTTATTACAACATAATAAGGGTTAACTGGAGAGGCAGTTTCTGTCATCAAGGCAATAAAGATGAGGCTAGAAACAACACCAGAATGTTTGCTTCCTGCCTCCCTTACAGGATTAGCCCTGTAAAGTAGAAAAAAACCACAAAATGAGATTTCTTCCAACAACCGGTTCTCCGAACTGCTTAGAAAGTTAACAACCGGTTCTCTCGAATAGGTGCGAACTGGCTGAATCCCACCACTGACTTACTCTCACCAGTGTGTTCATTCAGAGGCTGGCTTCACACTTGCTAGGGATGTTTTCAGTTCGCTTTCTAGCCTACGAAATTCAATTCCCAAGTAAGGAATTTATATATATCAAAAAAGATACACTTGGAAAGAGTGCCAAAAAAAGTAACAAAAATGATTAGGGCCTGGAGGCTAAAACATATGAAGAATAGTTGCGGGAGTTAGCTATGTCTAGTCTAGTGAAAAGAAGGACTAGGGGTGACATGACAACAGTGTCCCAATATCTGAGAAGCTGCCACAATGAAGAAGGGGTCAAATTATTCTCCGAAGCCCCAGAAGGTGAGACAAGAAAAAAGAGTTGGAAAATAAATGAGGAGAGAAGCAACCTGGAATTGAAGAGAAACTTCCCAACAGTGAGAACAATTAACCAGTGGAACAGTTTGCCTTACGCACAGTCACTCAAGCACTCGTCACCTCTCGACTCGACTACTGTAATGCTCTCTACATGGGGCTCCCCTTGAGGTGCACCTGAAAGCTACAGCTAGTCCAAAACGCAGCCGCGCGGGTGATTATGGGAGCCGCTAGATGCTCCAATATAACACCGATCCTGCGCGAGCTGCATTGGCTTCCTGTGGCCTTTCGGGTGCGCTTCAAGGTTTTGACGACCATCTTTAAAGCGCTCCATGGCTCGGGGCCTAGTTATATGCGAGACCGCCTCCTGCCACATACATCCCTTAGACCGATACACTCCCACAGAGAGGGCCTTCTCAGGGTGCCGTCGGCCGGACAATGCCGACTGGCGACACCCAGGGGAAGAGCCTTCTCTGTGGCGGGGCCAGCCCTCTGGAACGACCTACCCCCTGAACTCCGCACCATCTCTGACCTCCGCCTCTTCGGCAAGTGTCTGAAGACACATCTATTCCATCTAGCCGGCCTAGCGTAACCTCCTTTATTGACTATTAGACAGTTTTAAATTTGGGATTTTAATTCGGTTTTTAGCACAGGGTTTTACTAGAATAAGTTTTTTAAATTTTATATGTTTTGTATGTATTTTAACATTCCTGTGCGCCGCCCTGGGTCCGCTTGGAGAAGGGCGGGATATAAATTTAATAAAATAAAAAATAAATAAAAAATAGGTGCTTCATCACTGGAGGTTTTTGAGAAGAGGCTGGACAGCCACTTGTCTGGAATGGTATCTGGCTTGAGCAGGGGTCTGGATTAGAAGACCTCCAAGGTCCCTTCCAACTCTATTCTATTCTAAAAAATGAGACATGACATAGAACTAAAGAGTGAGAACAATTATCCAGTGGAACGGCTTGCTTTCGGAAGTTGGAGGCTTTTAAGAAGAGTCTAGACCAGGGCTGTCAAACTCCTGGCCCATGGGCTGGATGTATCATGCATTGGCCACACCCACATCAGGTTTAGCAAAGGGGAAAAAATGTTCCAATACACCATGTGACACTGCCATGATGACATGGGTTTGACACTCCTGGTCTAGGCAGCCATTTGTCTGGAATGCTACAGGGTCTCCTGCTTGTGCAGGGAGTTGGATTAAAACAGGGGTCAGCAACCTTAAACGAAGAGCCACAAAGGTCCTCATCGGAAGCCCCCCCCCCTCATTCAGTTCTGGAGTTGACAGGAAGTCCGGTTCCCCAACCATAGAGTCTCCTCCTAGCACAGCATCCTTTTTCCTCCACCTGTCCTAACTAAAAGCCCTATCAATTGTGGAGCTGACCAGCAACAGGGAGCCACAGCAGAGGGACGGAAGAGCAGTTTGCTGTCCCCTGGATGAGAAGATCTCCAAACTCCCTTTCAATTCTGTTATTCTGTTATTCAATGGCTAAGTGTGTTAGATCAGACAAAGGATTCCGACTCAGGCATGGTCAAAACAACAGGAACGTTTATTCACACTATTTACAACACACACAAGATTCAACTGGCAAGGTTTCTTCTCTGGCAACCTCTTATATAGAGTTACCAGGCAGGAAACTCCTAGCAAGCAATTGCAACATTGTAACTCCTTTCCAGACAGATTCCAGACAGCTTGTCTCTGTTAATCACTGCAGCTGCTGGCTCAGCTCCGGAATGCGGTGACTCATAGGTTACCAGACGAGCTGTCTGGGACATAGGCTTGGGGACTCAACAAAGTGGATTTCTGACAATCGTTCTCTAAAAAGTCTTTGTGGCTTTAAAAATGAGTCCCAGCAGAAGACTGCATTAATGCCTTATCTGATCGTATTATCGGTTGCATTTGGCTCCACCAACCTGGGTAGCGTCTTCCCTTTTCTTATCAGTAAATTCAAAATGCCCCTGAAGCTAATGGGAGCTTATCCACTGGCATTAATGGGGACAGGATTTTTGCATTAATACTTTTTTATCGAAGGGGGATATCTCCAAATCGGGCATTAGCCATTGTCAATATTACATGTAGAACCATTTTGTGTATATTAGCCGGGTAATTGGATGAGCAAAAAATAGCATCTTGCCCAATGGGCCTTGAAAAGAATTGCGTGCGAAGATGGAAAGGAGAAGGAGGGAAGGAGAGAGGGTAGGAAGGGGAAGAGAGGAGCAGGGGAGAGGTAAGGGAAGAAGGAAGGGAAAGGAGAGAGGAAGGAAGAAAGGAGAGAAGGGAGGGAGAGAAAGGAAGAGGGGAGAGGAGATAAGAGGAAGAGGAGGGGAGGAAGGTAGAGATGAGGAGAGGAAGATGGAAGGGAGAAGGAGAGAAGGAGATAGGGTAGGGAGGGGAGAGGAAGAGAGACGCAGGGGAGAGGTAAGGGAAGAAGGGAGGGAAAGGAGAGAGGAAGGAAGGAAGGAGAGAAGGGAGGGAAGGAGAGAAAGGAAGAAAGGAGGAGAGGAAAGGAGAGGAGAGAAAAGGAAGAAGAGGGAAGGAAGATAAGAGATGAGGAGAGGAAGGCGCAGACCGAAGTTATCATGGAAACATTCTTCTCCCGAGTATTTGCACCTAGGGGCACCATGAGGAACCTTTCCGAATTAAGGTCCAATAAGCACATCATCTTCCAAATGCGTTCCTGAGTAAAAGCTTTCTGAATTGAATATTGTTTCAGTCGGCATCAAGAAATGATGCAATGCTCCGTGAGACGGCAACGAAACTGACAAGGTAGAAATGCAGAAGAGAGCAGGCCTTGAGAGAATTTCAGTCGAAAACCATGAAGGGACAGAAATGCATTGCACTTGTCCCCTTTGGTGAGATGATCCAAATTTGGATGCTTGGCAACTGCAGTGTCCCAGGTTCCTATGATCAGCTTTTGCAACCTTCTGACGCGCAAAGTCAACGGGGCAGCCTGATTAACAACTATATTAGTAACCATGTTTTTGTTGCTGTCAGTTGCAAAGTCATGTCCAACCCATCGCGACCCCATGGACAATGTCCCTCCAGGCCTTCCTGCCCTCTACCATCCCCTGGAGTCCATTGAAGCTCATGCCTTCTGCTTCTGTGACTCGATCCAGCCACCTCCTTCTCTGTTGTCCCCTTTTTCTTTTGCCTTCAATGTTTCCCAGCATGAGGTTCTTCTCCAGGGAGTCCTTCTTCCTTCTCATTAGTATTTGAGTTTCCTCTTCAGGATCTGGCCTTCTAAAGAGCAGTCAGGGCTGATCTCCTCTAGGACTGACTGGTTGGATGGCCTTGCAGTCCAAGGGACTCAGTGCAGGAGTCTTCTCCAGGGAGTCCTTCCTTCTCATGAGGTGGCCAAAGTATTTGAGTTTCCTCTTCAGGATCTGGCCTTCTAAAGAGCAGTCAGGGTGGATCTCCTCTAGGACTGACCAGTTTGATCATGTTGCACTTTAAGGGACTCACAGTAGTCTTGTCCAGCCACCTTCTTCTCTGTCGTCCCCTTCTTCTTTTGGCCTCCATCTTTCCCAGCACGAGGCTCTTCTCCAGTGAGTCCTTCCTTCTCATTAGGTGGCCAAAATCTTTGAGTTTCATCCATGTTAGTATCCAGATTAACAACTTGCATGTTCCTTCCATCTCTGTTATTAAGTGAAGCAAAACAATGCAATCATTCACTTAACAACTGCGTCAGGAAAGATCGCACAATGGGGTAAAACTCAGATAACAAATGTTTCACCTAGCAACATAAATTTTGGGCCCAAATGTGGTCGTAAGTCAAGGATCACCTGTTCGTGTCAACAGACACAATGTCAACAGACTCCGCACTGTGAAAAAGTAAGACAACAATGTCCACACTGTCAGAAATCCCAAACTTTTCTTGACTTCAATGCTCAAAGTGTTATTTGATTAGCAAATATCCAATATTGCTTTGTCCAATATTGCTTTCTCATTAGTTACTCCTGGGTGCACCTTGTGAGATATCTGATTACTGGCACATTCCTACTGGCATCAATCACACCTACTAAACCTTTCAATTACGCAGGAAATTATATGGAACTACACTATTTACACTCACATTTTTATTGGCAATATAACTATTTATCTCTTTATAAGCATGTAAAGCCATCTGGTAGGATATGATGGATGTTTTCAACCAAGCACTGTTTTTCTCTTCAAAGAAAAGTCTGCGAAAACAACAATTGCCTCTAAATTTCATGCTCTCTTTTTTCCTCCATTGCTGGAATAAACAGCGATGATAGAAGTGTATGCGTTCAGATAAAGGTACTATATGTGTGTGTGTGTGTGTGTGTGTGTTAGTTTTATGAGCTGATCAATAAATAAATCCGAGAGACTAGGATAGATCTATTTCGAGCTTTTTAGCTCTCAACAGCTTTTTAGCTCTCAACAGCTAGCCATACCCTTGCTGGGATTCGAACCGGGGCTGCATTGCATATCAGGCAAGAGCCTTTAGCCATTCAGCCAAGCCAGGCTCTCCCATTGCATCAGCTGAGACAGGAGGATTAGTATCTATAATTGTTCCACAACACCCTGTTAGGGCCCCAATTAAGGGAGGAGACATACTGTTTCCTTTTCTGCCTTTCGGCTCATCACCAGAGACCATCTAGACAATTATCGATACTAATCCTCCTGTCCCAGCTGATGCAATGGGAGAGCCTGGCTTGGCTGAATGGCTAAAGGCTCTTGCCTGATATGCAATACAGCCCTGGTTCGAATCCCAGCAAGGGTATGGCTAGCTGATGAGAGCTAAAAAGCTCGAAATAGATCTATACTAGTCTCTCCAATTTATTTATTGATCAGCTCATAAAACTAACACATATGTGTGTGTATGTGTGTGTGTGTGTGTGTGTGTTAGTTTTATGAGCTGATCAATAAATAAATCAGATAGATAGATAGATAGATAGATAGATAGATAGATAGATAGATAGATAGATAGATAGATAGATAGATAGATGATGGATGTTTGTGTGTGTGTGTGTGTGTGTGTGTGAGAGAGAGAGAGAGAGAGAGAGAGAGAGAGAGAGAGAGAGAGAGAGAGAGAGAGAGAGAGAGAGAGAGAGGACTATTGATTATAGTAGTAGAAGCATGAGCTGTAACTCATCCAGTCACAGCCTTGACATCTCCATAGAACCAAAGTTTTGGAAGCTGCCACATAGAAGTGCAGATTTCTCCAAAGTACCAGAGGCAGAACCAGTAGCAATGGGTGGAAACTAATCAAGGAGAGAACCAGCCTAGAATTAAGGAGAAATTCCCCGAGAACAATCCATCAGTGTCTTGTCTTCATAAAGTTATGGGTGCTCCATCACTGAAGATTAAAAAGAAGAGAACTGGACAGCCGTTTGTCTGAAATGGTGTGGAGTCTCCTGGTTGAGCAGGAGGTTGGACTAAATGACCCCCCAAGGGTCCCTTCCAACTCTCTTATTTTATTATTTGGATTGGTTTTCTCCAATAAAGGACACCATGAGAGTTAGACTGTCAAACACTAACCCATTGAAATTGCATGTTGGGCCTACCCATGTTGTTTTCCTGGCAAGGCTACAATGGGACTTAGCTTTTGCGTTCTTCTTTGGGAACGTACAAAGCCCTTGTTTACCTGATTGAAAAAGTTCTGAAATACTTTGCAAATAGTCTTTAACAAGTGGAGAATGCGAGCCTTTGTTGATTCAAGGAACTGAATTGCCAGAATCTGGGGAGAACGGTTTGACCTATCTTTCATTTTTTTCCCCCTTCCTTTTCTCCTTCTCTTCTACCCTAACTCTCTCTTTCCTGGTAACAGATTGTTTGCACAGAAAAGGGCCTTTCTAAAATTAACCAAGTGGGCTCTGAAGTGGAAGGTAGCAATCTGAAATAGTTCCCGGTCTTTTCAGGAAGCCAGGATAATAGAATTCACTTGTCTGAACGCCAGCTGTGACCACATCCAAGAAACTTTCCACCGCCGGAAAAAAAAAGTCTCAAAAGAAAAAAAATAAATCAAAAGTCTCCTTTGATATTTTCTTCTAATTGAACGCCGCGATAAAGGGCGAATCATTTTTTAATGCTTGCTAGGAACTCATTTGCAATGTTAAGCGATAGCTCGTGCGAACGCCAAAGCTGAACAATGTAACGTCTTACAATACAATAGCAGAGTTGGAAGGGACCTTGGAGGTCTTCTAGTCCAACTCCCTGCCTAGGTAGGAAGCCCTATACCGTTTCAGACAAATGGCTCTCCAACATCTTCTTGAAGACTTGCAGTGTTGGGGCATTCACAACTTCTGCAGGCAACTTCTGTTCCACTGATTCATTGTTCTCACTGTCAGGAAATTCCTCCTCAGTTCCAAGTTGCTTCTCTCCTTGATTAGATTCCACCCATTGCTTCTTGTTCTACCCTCAGGTGCTTTGGAGAATAGCTTGACTCCCTCTTCTTTGTGGCAACCCCTGAGATCTTGGAACACTGCTATCATGTCTCCCCTGGTCCTTCTTTTCATTAAACTAGACATAATAGGCAGTTCCTGTAACCATTCTTCACATCTTTCGCAAGGAGGGTTGCGCGAGAGAGTGTCAAAACTCACTGTCTGTTAGAGAGAGTCACTAATACTTAACAGCAACACGGCCTTGGGAGTCTATTGAGCGCAATTCAAACATTTTAAGCTCTACCGTTCTATGCGCCTCCTTGTCTAAGCATTTCAGGACCTCCTGTTTTAGGGACCGCCGTTGCAAGAGGTCCAGTTGGTGCAGCCTGAATAGGGAAGTTGAGTCTACCTTCTACCTGAGATCAGGCAAAGGAGAGCAATGGACAGTGTGTTTTTCTGAATGTGGGACACTATTGCGAGATCACGTTGGAAGAAATATCCACCACGTTCAGTTCCAAGCTGGGAGAAAGACACTGGAAACATGAAGAGTGATTGGAAAGATGGTCTATTGATGAAGCAGAACCATATGGCTTTGTGGTTCTGGGCAGCTGACCCAAAATTGAGTTGAGAATGTGGGTTTTTCATACCTTCTCTTGGATTTGGCACTTGAGCTTTCTGTTCCTGTGCCAGAACATGTATTATATTGGTTGTGGTCATAGCTGGCTCTATAGGCACAGTACCAATCCTAAGTGTTTGTCTGAGCCAAGTTTGGTTGAAGTTTGGACTGCTCTGAAAGGGTGTTGGGCAATACATCCTCACGGCCGATTCGCTCCCACAGAGAGGGGCTTCTCCGGGTGCCGTCCACTAGACTTTGTCAGCGGGCGACGCCCAGGGGAAGGGCGCTCTCTGTGGCGGGCCCAGCCCTCTGGAACGACCTTCCCCCCGACATTAGAACAACTACGGACCTCCGCTCCTTCCGCCTGAAACTAAAGACACATCTTTTCCGCCTGGCCGGCCTTGGATAGTCTCTCTGCTATAGGGTTCTATTTATTATTGGGTATTTTAGTTATAATTGGGATTTTAGCACAGGAATTGATTTAATTCGTTTTTATGTAATGCTGTATATTTATTGTCTTATTTTCCCTGTGCACCGCCCCGAGTCCCTGTGGGGAGAGGGAGCGGTTTTACAAATTAAATTAAATAAATAAATTAAATAAATAATTTGTGGGTCTTTCATCCTGTTTTAGCTCTAGGGCGAGGATATTATAAATAGAGCAACCTAGATACTTGTCTTCTTTCAATGAGCTCTTTATCTCTTAAGTGCTGTGGGCTGTTAAGGAAAGGTGGGGGCTGCTTTCTGCCTCTAAAAAAACACGTTTCTCCATTTCTCATTTAGGGAAATACAATATTCGGCCTTTAAAAACAAATATTTCTCAAAACATGTCATTCTTCTGGCAGAGGGTCGCTGACTCTAGAGACCAAAGCACCACCCATAAAATGGGCATCACAGCAGTGGACAAAAACACAGCTTTTATGCAGAGTCTTTAATTATGAGTGAGCAGCTGGTTTGTGTGGACACTGGGATGGGTGGGTGGATTGCATTAGGACTCTTATCATTTTAAAGGATTTGATGTTCACTTTTTAATAACCTGCTGGGAACCCTTGTCGAGCTGGAGCTCTATAAATGCTGTCAATCAATCTAGCCATAAATTGTTTAATGTCTCCTACACCATGAGAGCGCTGGAGGAAGCCGTGCTATTAAGCTACAAAGAAAGACAAGGTGGGAAGCTCTGTCTTTTTGTGGTAGACTAAGCACTAACCCCCTGTGATGGTGAACCTAAGGCACATATGCCACAGGTGGCATGTGGAGCCACTTCTGAGGGCATGCGCAGCATTGCTCTGTAGGCTCCAGCATGCATGTGGGCTAGTGGGGGTTTCGGATCCCGTTCCAACCGTTGGAACGGGCCCGGCGGTGTCCACATGGACCTGCAGTGTACTCTCCAGTGACACCTCCGCGAACCTCCGCGATGCTCCACTGTATGTGCCATGCATGTGTGCAGAAGCGCCAAAGACTTTTAAAGACAGGCAAGGAGTAAGGGTGGGCGGGCCTTTGTAATGTCGCCTGTGTAATGAGAAAGATGAGACAGTCAACCACTTGATCAGTGGGTGCAGCAAAATTTCACAAACTGACTACCTACTACCTACCCGTTGCTAAGATCATTCACTGGGAATTTGTGCCAGAAGTTTGGATTTGAGTACAGCAAAAAAAAACCTGGGAACATCAAGTTCAGAAGGTTTTAGAGAATGAGAAAGTCAAGATCTTGTGGGACTTCAGAATCCGGACTGACAGGCACTTGTCCTACAACACACCTGATATAACAATCGTTGAAAAGAAAAAAGTATGGTTCGTTGCAGGGGTGGGTTTCAAATTTTTTAGAACCTACTCTGTAGGTGTGGCCTATTTTGTGGGCGTGGCTTGGCAGTCATGTGACAGGTGGGAGTGGCCACCTTTTAAAATGTGGTGAAACTCATTTAACAGCGCTCTTGCTTAGCAACCAAAATTTTGGACTCAATTGTGATGATAAATTCTTTCTTTCTTTCTTTCTTTCTTTCTTTCTTTCTTTCTTTCTTTCTTTCTTCTTTCCTTTCTTCCTTCCTTTTTTCCTCCCTTTCCTTTCCTTTCCTTCCCATTGGGTCACTGGCAGTGGTGGGCCAGATTTACTTCCAGGTACGCCGGTGGAACCCCCTCTCACCGGTTCTCTAAATTTCACCAACCGGTTCTCGCGAGTAGGTGCGAACCTGCAGAAACCCACCCCTGGTTCGTTGACATTGCAATATCTGGTGATGCACGAATTGAAAATAAGCAGCAAGAAAAAATCACAAAATACCGGGACTTGCAAATTGAAGTTGAGCGACTGTGGAGGAGGAAGTCGTGTGTTGTCCCGATTGTGATTGGAGCCCTTGGAGCAAGACCTAAAGGGCTACCTCGCTATTTGGGAATTCTAAATTTACTGGACTTGAGCATTCTGACTCTACAAAAAAACCACCCTGCTTGGAACAGCTTCTATCCTCCGACGCTACTTTAACAGTTCCTAGGTCCTTGGTTAGGACTCGAGCTGTTGAGCTACCAACCAGCTCCAAAGGCTGTGAATCTCACCCAAGATTAACCACAGAATAATAATAATAATAAAACAATGAGCCAGTCTCTTGATTATTTGCCTCTGCAGTCCAAACCACCCGAAGAAAGCTGGGTTAACGTTGCTCTTCGGGAAGCATGAATTGCCATCTGTTTAAATGTGACAAGGATTCTGTGGATCGATGAAATTCACTTCTTCTATCCACAAAAAAAAAAACACCTGACTTTGCTAGCTGAAAGCATTTTAACAGCAAGCTAGATACCGTTCCATGTACTGTGATGTTGCCCACAGCTTAAAAATTATTTACTTTGCTCCATTAGCCCTAAATTATTTCCTACCTATTTATTGCTAACGCATTTCTGCTTACAGCAGGCCGTTCTATTAGCACGCATGTATTCGACGAAGGAAATATGAATACTGAATTAACTGAAAGGAAGGCAGCATTTCCATTTTATAGAAGGATTGTCGGTTAAATGCCTTGCGCTTTATTGATTATTCCGCTCATTTAGACACACCGATATAGGATGTGAATCTAAACTTGGCGCAGAGAGAAGCACATTATCTAGATAACATGCATCCCTGAAAAATAAGACCAGGTCTTATATTAATTTCCGCTCCAAGAGAAGCTCTAGGGCCGTCATGGCGAACCTATGAGATGTGTGCTACAGGAGGCTTGCAGAGTGCTCCTGGGGGCAGTCCATTTTTCGCTCATTTCTGCCCTCCCTAGCCCCCAGGAGCACTCCAGAAGCCTCCTAAAGGCTATGCACGCCCATTTTGGTGAAGAGGCGGGGTTTCAGGAGGCAAAAAAATGATGTGTTCAGTGTATAAGACGCACCCAGATTTTAAGCCTCTTTTTTTGAGGTGAAAAGGTGCGTCTTATACTCCGAAAAATATGGTATGTGGTGTATGTTGGAGGTGGTGATCCTTTGAGAGTTGTATGTAATAAAATTTTTCATTTTAATATTTGCCAATTCAAAATGACAATAAAGTTCTATTCTATTCTACTCTACTCTACTCTACTCTATACACTACAATAGCAGAGTTGGAAGGGACCTTGTAGGTCTTCTAGTCCAATCCCCTGTGTGGGCAGGAACCTTATACCATTTCAGACAAATGGCTATCTAACATCTAATCTACTCTATCCTATTCCTATCCCTATTCCTATTCCATTCCATTCTTCATTCCAATATATATTCTATTCTATTCTATTCTACCCTATCCCTATCCCCATTCCTATTCCATTCCATTCTTCATTCCAATATTTATTCTATTCTACTCTACTCTACTCTACTCTACTCTACTCTACTCTTCTCTACTCTACTCTACTCTACTCTAATCTAATCTAATCTAATCTAATCTATTCTTCTACAATGAATTCTACTCTGTTTTGTTCTCTTCTGTTCTATTCTCTCCTATGCTCTGGAATTTTCAATCTGTTCATCTAGTTCTGTTTTATACTTTTTTATTGACGCCAGCTGCCTTGAGTGCTAGAATAAATCAAAGATTAAATAAGTAATATATACATAAAAATGAACAATTATTGACCTTACTTGCTTTTCTTTTAGCATTACACTAAGAGCATCTCCGAATAGTGCCTTGTAAGGCAGGATGTAGCCTTGCATTGATTAGTAAATCAATTCCTATTGATCAAATTATCTATACGAGACCTGTTTAGAAGCAGAGAAGAGTAATAATACTATCATGTGGAAATGCTCCGTTCTACGAACCATTGTTCTCAAAAAGCACCAAGTTCCTTTCATAATGAAGTCATACCTTACTAACCAAGGAACCTCTGAGAAAGTTTTCCACCCAGGCAAGTCCTGTGGGGGTGGCTTGGCTTGGTGGGTTTGGCTTGGTGGGCATAATAGGGGAAGGATACTGCAAAATCTCCATTCCCTCCCCACTCCAGGGGAAGGATATTGCAAAATCCCCATTTCCTCCTGATCAGCAGGGACTCAGGAGGGGCAGAATAGATGGGGGCATGGCCAGCCAGAGGTGGTATTTACCGGTTCTCCAAACTACTCAAAATTTCCACTGCTGGTTCTCCAGAACTGGTCAGAACCTGCTGAATACCACCTCTGTTGGGTATCGTGAACTACATTCATTACAACAATGTTTTCCCGCTCCTCTTTCCAGACGTTATACAACCGCTGGTTCTCATCCTGATTTTTACAGAAATCATTCCTACATGCATTTGTTTTTCTCATCTACAGCAGTGGTGGGTTTCTGCAGGCTCGC
The DNA here is from genome assembly GCA_039707465.1 of Rhabdophis nuchalis. NCBI lineage: Eukaryota > Metazoa > Chordata > Lepidosauria > Squamata > Natricidae > Rhabdophis > Rhabdophis nuchalis. Next base: position 4,222,486 of record CM077661.1, read on the forward strand.
ACCTACTCGCGAGAGCCGGTTGGTGAAATTTAGAGAACCGGTGAGAGGGGGTTCCACCGGCGTACCTGGAAGTAAATCTGGCTCGCCGCTGCCAGTAACCCAACAGGAAGGGAAGGAAAGGAAGGAAGAAATGAAAGAAAGAAAGAAAGAAAGAAAGAAAGAAAGAAAGAAAGAAAGAAAGAAAGAATTTATCATCACAATTGAGTCCAAAATTTTGGTTCCTAAGCAAGAGCGTTGTTAAATGAGTTTCACCACATTTTAAAAGGTGGCCACTCCCACCCTGTCACATGACTGCCAAGCCACGCCCACAGAATAGACCACACCTACAGAGTAGGTTCTAAAAAAATTTGAAACCCACCACTGATCTACAGCCTTGTTCAACTCATCATTTAAGCAAGACTTGGTTTTATCTCCTCACACTTGGTTTAATGTTCTGTCAAGGTACATCATCATCCATGTGCTTGTTCTTTTTTCGCCACTGATGCGAAATTTTCAAGCATTTGTTCTATTTTTCTTTTTCAGAAACAGCTACCTTGGATATTGATTTATTTATGTCTGGATCCATTTTTGGGGTGGGGGTTATACTAGTCTGTTGAGCCATCCCTGCAAGTTTGGGTCGAGTGTCAGCCAACCACATGGCATTGTTTTAATTTTATTTACTTTTTAAATCTGGCATCGTTTTACTTACTTACTTTACTTTAATTCGACTTATTAACTGCCCCCTCTCCCCGAAGGGACTCGGGGCGGTGCACAAGAAATATAAAAACACAATATATCACAATAAATACATAAATATTTAAAACTATATTAAACTAACACCCTGTGCTAAAATCTCCCCGTTAAAATTACCATAAAACCCAATATAAAACTTTCTCTACTAACTAAGGCTAAGTAGGTTAGGCCAGGCCGGCCTGTTGGGAAAGGTAAGTTTTTAATTGCTGGCGGAAGGAGCGGAGGTCCATGATGGATCTAGGTTCGGGGGGTAGGTCGTTCCAGAGGGTAGGGCCCGCCACAGAGAAGGCCCTTCCCCTGGGCGTCACCCGCTGGCATTGCCTAGTGGATGGCACCCGGAGAAGTTCCTCTCTGTGGGAGCAAATCGGCCAAAGGGTTTTAATTTTATTTACTTTTCAACTATGAAAATTACGTTTCACATTTTATTTTTAATATAGCCACTTCTCTCACCAGGCACACAAGAGATCAACCCAAAGGCATAAGTCCCTTCGGGGAGATAGGGCAGGATACAAATCCAATAAATGAAATAAATGAAATGAAATAAATATTAGCAAATACAAATGTTAAAATTACAATGATATATATCCCAAAAAGACAGATTATGACCATGGATACAATCATAAATGCAAGAAGAATGAAATTTCAAAATCTCCAGCAGAGTCGGTCGTTATGTATAAATTGGGTTGACAAAATCAGAAATGAGGAGGTGATAAGCCACCTGGGAAAGCCAAGGGGAATCATCAAAATCATTTTTTTTAAAAACAAAAGTTAGAATATTTTGGACATGTGATATGACACCTGGGAAAAAATATGCCATACTTCACTTAATCGTCCAAAGAAAAATTGAAGGCAAAAGAAGAATATCATGGCTTCAAAATCTAAGGGACTGGTTTGGACAAAACTCAACAGCACTTTTTCTGTGGCTGTTGATTAAAATAGGATCACTAATGATGGATCACCAATGATCGAAGGTCTAATGATGGCTATGGAGGAAGAAGAAGAAGAAGAAGAAGAAGAAGAAGAAGAAGAAGAAGAAGAAGAAGAAGAAGAAGAAGAAGAAGAAGAAGAAGAAGAAGAAGAAGAAGAAGAAGAAGATGATGATGATAGAGTTGGCCAAGTGTGATCGGACACCCAAGAAAGAGGAAGAGGAAGAGGAAGAGGAGGAAGAAGTAGAAGTAGAAGTAGAAGTAGAAGTAGAAGAAGAAGAAGAAGAAGAAGAAGAAGAAGAAGAAGAAGAAGAAGAAGAAGAAGAAGAAGAAGAAGAAGAAGAAGATGATGATGATAGAGTTGGCCAAGTGTGATCGGACACCCAAGAAAGAAGAAGAGGAAGAGGAAGAGGAAGAGGAAGAGGAAGAGGAAGAGGAAGAGGAAGAGGAAGAGGAAGAAGAAGAAGAAGAAGAAGAAGAAGAAGAAGAAGAAGAAGAAGAAGAAACTGCTTCTTTCACACCATCTTCCATCCATATCTATATTTTAACACAAAATGTGGCCTGAAACACACTGTAGATTTTTTAGATAATCCCTGTTTTTTTTAGATAATCCCTAGTCAACTTTGGGGCCCAACTGGGAAACACCCCAAGTGTTTCAAATGAATTCCTACTGAGATACCTCATTGTGTCATTTTTTTGGGTGGGGTCCTGATTGAAAATATATTCCTAAGGGCTTGAAATTTTATGCCTTCCCTTTGTTATCCCAATACCACGATTTTCATCGCACACGATTTTTGTGGCTTTTCATTTTACTTAGACACACACACACACACACACACCCTGGTCGATCTGAAATTGTGGCTAGAATGAAAAGCAATGGACAAATAAAAGCTAAACCCCCAGATATAAAAGCTTGTTTGCAGACAATGTTGAAGTCATAAAGTACTACAAAAACATAACCATTAACGCATTACGCATTGGTGTGTTTTGAGCCCGCTCGAGTAAGAACCGGTTTTCTGCTTGTGATCATGGAGATAATTACCTGTACTGTGTTTATTGCAGAGTGATTAATCACAATTGTATGATGAGATTATTTAACTCTCCACTAGCAGCTCTTGGAATTGCAGATCCGAGAGACAAATTGCCAGGAAAAATATTGACTCCCTGGAAAAGGATAACTCCATACATCATAATCCTAGTGTTAGCAAATCTTTTTTTTTTAATGTTTGTTTTTATTAGATAAACATTAAAAACATTGGGCAAAGTGCGACATTTCTGGCATCATCATTTCCATAGAGGTTTTTGATCTTACAGCAATAACAGCTTACATCCTTTACATAGGCATGTGTAGTCCAGTCAAATTACCTACCCATTAATCCCGTTCATTATATACCGTATTGTTTGGTGTATAAGACGCACCAAGATTTTGAAGAGGCGAATTAAAACAAAAAGTTTTTCCACTCTGCAAGACTTTTCCCAAAATGGCCCGCTTTTCACGAAAACGGGCCAGTTTTTTGTTAAAAAAAGGGGGGGCATGCAAAGTATTTAGGAGGCTTATAGAGTGTTCCTGGAAACTGGGGGGATGGGAGTCAAAAATGAATAAAAATGCTTGTTCCCAAACTTCCGTTTTGCTCATACGGCCAGTTTTTCACACTCCGGAGACTTCAGAGAAGCAGCTTCACTTATTTTGTTTCTGGCGTGCCATGCCCATGATGCTTGTCCATGGTACATGTTAGAGTTTGTTGCATAAATTCAAATCCAGAAAGCACACACAGAAAAAAAACTGATACAGCTGGATTCATTAACTTCTTTACATACGTAAGAATAGATGAATAAATGTACAATGCCAACAGGCAGTTCTTGCAAGTAAATACAAGGCAGGAGAGTCACAGGCAAACCCAAGCAATTAATTTCATTTCAGCAGACAAGCCAGTTTACTTCTCAGAGCAGCAGATTGTTTCCTTCTGAGGTTTCTGTTTCAATTCTCCGCACAGACTCAGATCTGTTTAAGCTCCCACTGGCTGACTTAGTTGCTATGCCTATTCATTGGCTGACTTTGTTCCCATGTCTCTCCCAGTCATGAATATCCTAACAGACTGGAGGTTGGGACCCCTGCTCTCTAATACAAACAGCAATAAGAAAAGTGACTCAAATATTTCAAAATGGAACTAACTCGTAATAAATTAGCAGCACCTTCTTGGTACGATATTTAAAAAAAATCAATTACAAATCCCCCCTTTTTTTGAGAGAGAGAGAGTCAGAATGAAAGAAATTTAAAAGACTTGACATTTTGGAATGAGAAGCAAAAAGAGACTACCCTACTCTGGCTAGTTTGAGCCTTTGCCAATCTCTGCTAATCTTTTAAGAATCTTAAGAGCTTCAAGGGGTAGTAATAATTTTTTCCTATATTATCAATCAGAATTCAGAAGAGCCTTCCCCCATCTGACTTGCAGCTAAGCACACGGAGAGGAAAGGTAGATAGAGAGAATAAATTTTACAGCAATGCATCTTTCTAATAGAGCTGAGCCAGTAATGAGAAGATGTACGAATGCTGAGGCAACACACCATTTCTGCTGCGGAGAACACATTTAAACCAATACCATCCTGACTTCAGCTCTTCCCTTCTTTCTCTATTCACAAGAGACAGATTGTACATCTTTATGATCGATAGATCCAGATAAATTATTCATTATAAAATTCATCGATTGGATTCACTTCAGGGTTGCATACACACACACAAACACACACGCACAGAGATAACCTGGCATTGCCTGGAGATTTATTTATGGGGGGCGGGGGAAATACCTGGATCAAACGTAATTTCTAATGTTGGATTTTCACCCTTACCAGAGGGAGCCCCCTTGTGGAGGATTGTGGAGCTGTTAACATGGCAACTCCACTGCGCTGTACAGTAGAAGCCATTTTTAGGCACAACAGGCTCTATCTTAACAGAACACACACCCTGAGGGGTGTTAGGGGTGTCTTATATTATATATTTATTATATTTATTATATTTATACCCCGCCCGTCTTACCCCCACAATATTTGTTTTTAGAGAGTAAGTCAACTGTGTATACCAAGTTTGGTTGTCATTGCTTGAGGCATTCCAGAGTTATGCTGGAACATACACAGCCATTTTATATGTATCTATGCATGCATGTATACACACACACACATGTACATGCATACAAACATATAAACATACACATATTCCGCTTTAAGGAATGCTTGTAAAAGTGCTGCTCGAACATCAATGTTCCATTAATGCTCAGGCTTGATTCTACATAGTTTCTGAGCCCAGTGAAGATTGGCCAAGTGTACTGGCTTCACCAGGTGAGAAGAAGAAGCAATCCTAACAATGCCATTGAGATATGGCCACCCAACTTAGCATACATTCTCTCTTTTTCTCTTTTTTCTTTCTCTCTTTTTTCTCTTTCCTTTCTCTCTCTCTCTCTCTCTCTCTCTCTCTCTCTCTCTCTCTCTCTCTCTCTCTCTCTCTCTCTCTCTCTCTCTCTCTCTCTCTCTCTCTCTCTCTCTCTCTCTTCAAAAGAAAGAGATGAATCCATCTTGATCTTATTTAAGAAACCACAGAGACCAAAATGGAACTCAATTGATTTACATGGGACTTTTTGCTAAAACTTTGCTGGGCTTCTCAGCTTTAGTTATTTGTTTTGGCACTGTTCAAAATGAATACACTCATGCACTTATGCAAACACTACAACCTGAAGGAGGCTACCCAGAGCCACGTTGTAGATAAGTATCTTGTTTCAGCTTTCAGATGGTAAGCTTTTATTGACGTTCCTGGTTTAGTGTTAAGCTTATTGACCTGGGTTTTTTTTAATATTTACAGTATTTTGTCAGAATCGATAGGGTGACCTTAAGGTAAAGAAAAGACAAATGTTTGAGTCCACAAACAAAAAATCAGCTCCAGTTGATGCCAAAGTTTCTTTACACATTCTTTACACTTTAGTTTTTACACTTTCTTCCTTCTAACCCTATATATGAAAGTAAGAATAGAAACAGAACTAGAATGGAATGGAATGGAATGAAGAATAGGAGAGGAGAGGGGAGGAGGGGATAATGGAATGAAGAATGGAACTAAGATAGGGCAAGCCACTTGGTTATGACTAGAGCAAACCTACTCCTTCTAGCTCTGATGATGTTACCTCTTTGGGTCATGAAATGCCTGATAGAAAACAACCAAGCTCAGAAAACAGCAAGGGTCCCACACTTCAACCTCGAGCTTCCCTTCTACTGGAAGTTCCATGTTGCCTTTTCTTTGGCTTCAGATAAGCAATCATATAGAATAGAATAGAATAGAATAGAATAGAATAGAATAGAATAGAATAGAATAGAATAGAATGGAATGGAATGGAATGGAATGGAATGGAATTGAATAAAATAGAATGAATGGAATAGAATAGAATAGAATAGAATAGAATAGAATAGAATATTGGAATGAATAGAATAGAATATTGGAATGAATAGAATAGCGTAGAATGGAATGGAATGGAATATTGGAATGAATAGAATAGAATATTGGAATGAATAGAATAAAATAGAATAGAATAGAATAGAATAGAAAATATGGAATGGAATAGAATAGAATATGGAAAGAATGGAATGGAATGAAATGGAATATTGGAATGAATAGAATAGAATATTGGAATGAATAGAATAGTGTAGAATGGAATGGAATATTGGAATGAATAGAATAGAATAGAATTTACTAGGGCTTATTTTGGGGGTAGGGCTTATGTTCTGTCTGTGGCCTCGGGATAAACAAGAACCCAAACTTGGCTGTTTGCCACTGTTGATAAGCAAGATAAGAAGTCCCTTGGCTGAGAGCCCAGAAACTCACGGCACAGCCTTGGCTTCGCAGCAAACTTTCACACAAGCCTTCAAACTCACAGGTAACTGAACAGGCACAGGCTTCAACTCACACAGACATTCATGCCTCCTTCACTGAACGGTTGTTCCCTGCAAATGTCCCCTCCCATCGCCTCACCTATAAGCTCTCTGGGAGGGGCCAGTCAACAACCACCTGGTGCTTAATCACCTTCTGTGAGCCTGCCTCCGGAGTTGCTGCTTCCGTTTCTCAGCCCTTCTCTAACATCAGAGACAACATCAGAGACAAACTGCCTTTGATTCACTGCTCCATGCCTCAGGTACCTCCTGGTGACCAACCAGCCTCTCTGGTCCCTGCTCTGACTGCCAACACCCACCAGGGTCTTTCTCAGCCTCCAGGGCAGACTCATATTCTTCCTCACTATTCAGAGTCCATCATCAGCTCAGCCGGTCCCTGCTGGGCCACAACAGGCTTATATTAGACCCATTCCCCCCAAAATCAGGCTAGGGCTTATTTTCTGGCTGGGTCTTATTTTCAGGGAAACACGGTAGCCGAAGAAAATTGATCGACTAAGTACAGTTGCTGTATGTTTCCTTCCCTGGGGAAAACATAAGCCCAGAGGTTTCTGCCTTTCGAAGGGGGCTCGTTCTGTCATACTTTGAAAGCCACATCAAACAGAGTTTAATTACGTTTCAGGTTTTTCAACCGTCCCCATTATGCAGCCCCTTTTGCATAATCTATCTATCTAATTGGATGTCAAGCGCAATTGTGAAATTTTGCAAATGAGATTTACGAAAAAGAAAAAAAAAACGAGATGTCCAAGAGATGCTAATTACAATCACCTTCCAATTCGAGCGATTTCTCTCCATTCACCCCGGTTACAATACATGGCGACTTTTTTCTTTCTTTCTATTTTTTTTTATCTCCCTCTGCCCCTTCCTATGTTTTTGCTTGGCAATATTTCTCACCTCTCGACATGCTGAATTTGAAACACCCACACGTGCCTCTCCTGGTGTGATCTAATTAAAATAGGAGCTGTAATCCGCAGCCGTGGTCTCATTCAAGTAACATTACAGCTTTGACCCCATGAAAAGATAGGCTTGACAATGATGCAATGGCTATAAATAGAGAGGAAATCATTTACTCTCTTCAGTGGATTTTATCTCCTGTATGACGAGGTGCAGAATAGACTTTCGGCATAACTAGAGAATTCTGCCAGCCAATATCCACTCAGTTGTTTTTTTTATATTAAAAATGATATTTTTAAAGCTAGGCAACAATCACATCACACATACACACACCTATCTATCTATCCATCCATCCATCCATCCATCCATCCATCCATCCATCCATCCATCCATCCATCTATCTATCTATCTATCTATCTATCTATCTATCATTAATCCATCTCCTATCTATCTATCCATCTATCTATCTATCATCTATCTATCTGTCTGTCTGTCCGTCCGTCCATCCATCCATCTATCCATCCATTCCTCCATCCATCCATCCATCCATCCATCCATCCACCCATCCATCCTCCCTCTCTCTCATACACACATCTATCTATCTATCTATCTATCTATCTATCTATCTATCTATCTATCTATCTATCTATCTATCTATCTATCTATCTATCATTAATCCATCTCCTATCTATCTATCATCTATCTATCTATCCATCCATCCATCCATCCATCCATCCATCCATCCATGCATCCATCCCCCCTCTCTCTCATACACACATCTATCTATCTATCTATCTATCCATCCATCCATCCATCCATCCATCCATCCATCCATCCATCCATCCATCCATCCATCCATCCATCCATCCATCCATCCATCTATCTATCTATCTATCTATCTATCTATCTATCTATCCTCCATTACATTAACATGAAGGTTAAAAGCATGACCTTTGAAGGAAATGGTAACCACAGAGACATAGCAAAATGGCTGAGTTTTATTTGGTATCAACAGCAGAATTTCCGTGCGCCGTCCAAACAGCCTTGCAAGAATGCGAAATCAATGATATAACTAACACACCATAAAAGCAGGGCACGCTGTAATATTTCCACAAACAAGCTAGATTTATGAGAGCAGGTTGCCGCCAACATTGTTAATATTCTAGTAAAACAGACAAATTGTGGCAATTTGTTCTCTTGCAGACACGAAAGCAATGATGGCTGAAGAGCTTGGGAACGTTGGAGATCTTGATTTAGTACAGATGGCTAAATAATGGAGCCGATGACCTCGGCTGGAAAATGGAATGGGATGCAAATTCTTGACTGAATTAACTTGGAAATCTGGGTCGCCAATCATTCTGACTGGAATCCATTTTCCTACTTTATTATTTTTTTATTTTATTATATGATGAAGAATTAAGAGATAACAAGGATATCGGATGGGTCTCCATATCTGTGTTTATAACTGTGCATTGCCTCTTTTTACGCTGCCCATTTTATAAACAAACAGTTGGGGTTTTGTTTTTATTAACTGTTGAATATTTTGTTACGAACTATTAAAATATTCCAATACCTATGGTTTACAATGCTTAATACTTATTTACTTTAGCAAAGGCCTATAAGTAATCCTTGACAGTTCATGGCTCGGGGGTTAAGATGCTGAACTTGTCGATCAGAAAGCTTGACAGTTTGGCGGTTCGAATCCCTAGCGCCGCATAACAGACTGAGCTCCCGTTACTCATCCCAGCTTCTGCCAATTGAGCAGTTCGAAAGCACGTAAAAAAAATGCATCGAAAATGCATCGTTTGCAGTTTACAAATACTCTTTATTTCAATCTCTAAAAGTAGTTAATGCCTATCACAAGTGAGTCCAGTCTCAATCATGTTCAGAGGGGGGGGGGGAAACATTAACCACGTCACGCAACTTCAGAGATGCCTCTCACACTAAACCTCTCGTTTTATTGATTGTATCTGTGTCATGATTTTGATCAAGATCCAGCGAATGTTTGGGGTGGGGTGGGGGGAAACCCCTAGGGTTGTCCAATCTTAGAAAACAAAAGTCTGCTTCCGAAAGAAGGTATGGTTGAAAGAATCTTCTATGGTCAAGGAGTGATTAAAAGATTGAGTGAAAAGATGAAGTTTACACACAGGGGTGAAATTCACTTACCTTCTCTATTGGTTCGCAAATATGAGCACACGCTCAGCTCCGTGCATTCACAAAGCATCAAAAATAAGAAGTGATGACATCCGGGCAGGTGGCTGGAGCTTCCCGCCGCTACTGCTACCGGTTCGGCCGAACCGGATCGAACCAGCTGATTCGCACCACTGCTTACACAATTGTGTTCATTTAAATCAGTCTTTCTCAACCTCACTGTCTTTAAGAAGGGAAGACTCCAGCTCCCAGAATGAGCCACGGTGGCGCAGCGGTTAGAGTGCGGTTCTTCCAGCTGCCTGCAATTTGACAGTTCGAATCTCACCACGCTCAAGGTTGATGCCTCAGCCTTCCATCCTTCCGAGGTGGGTAAAACGAGGAGCCAGATTGTTGGGGGCAATGTGCCGACTCTGTAAACCGCTTAGAGAGGGCTGTAAAGCACTATAAAGTGAGATATAAGTCCAAGTGCTATTGTTTTTACTACCCCGACGCGTGGAGTTGGAGTCTAGTTATCCTAAAGCCCCTGAGTTGAAAGACACTGATCTAAATAATCTGCCATCCTTATGAACTGTCATATCTCTTACTCCAAAGTTTAATCCAAGAGGTATGGCGGGATATCAGAATACTTGCTTCGAAACAAAAAATTGTCACTCTTCCAAGTATTAAGGGCCCCCTTCCTACTATAATATTCCATGTACTGCACCACTGAGTAAAGGCAGTTTAGACACAAACTGTGCCCTCAGTAAAGCAATAATGAAAACAACAGTATGGAAAGAGGTGAATGAAGCTGTATGCCTGTGGAGTTTAATATTAAGGAAGCGCAAAGATACTTAAGGTGACTTTTGCCCATTTAAAGATGGTAATCACCAGAGGAGATGGTTGCAAGACTAATTAAAACATAAATAAAAAAACCAGGGGTTCCAAAGCGGATCATTGGAGATTCTTCCAAAGCAGATGTCATCTAAGTCACAGCTTTCAATAAAATGTAACTACAGCAAAAAAAATCCCAACAAGAACAAACATTCAAATCCCAGGCAAGGTGAATTAGTGAAGGAAATGAACCAAGAATCTATGAATTACAGATTAAGTGAAAACAATTGCATGTTAAGAACTGGGACCCATGGATGGAAGATCCATGTTTTCTAATCTATGCATATCAGCGTCCTCTTTTGATATCAATAAACTCAAATGAAACAGACAGATTCATCTTGTCGTGTCCCTGTAACCAGGTTACTTAAGGAAGTGGTAGCTGCATGAACAGAACATGCTAACCTTGGTTGATATGAACTAATGTCAGTTTTGTTTGAATCAAGTCGGTTTGATTGATTTGCGTTTCAGTGATTTATTCTGACCTTACCATTTGGTTGGTCTATGACAGCAGTGAGATACGGCCAGTGTGTCCCAGTATGGACATATTGATGTCTGCTGGGAGCACCAGGTACTGTTCCAATACTGTGCTCTGGAGGGCCCAGCTCTTCTTACCGCTATTTTGGAGATTTCTTGTTAAACAACAAGGAAGAAAATTGCTAAGGCAGGCTAAAATCATTTTTTTTAAAAATGACAGAATCATAAGGGCAGAAAGTTGAGGTTCTAATTTACTATTTTTAGTAATTTGTAGTTTGCTTTTCTTTGCTGTGAGTGACTAGAACTTTCCATTTTTTATGGTTTTTGATTGGCCAGTAATTCTTAAATGACTTACAAAAAAGATACTTTTTGACTAAGAAAGTTAAGAAGATGGAGTAGCAAATTATTAGAAAAGTATTTGAAAAATCTTTAAACACAATCCATCAGTTCATAGATTAGCCATGCTCCAAGGATGGTAAAAGAAAACCTACTCAAACTATTTTTTTTTTTCAAATTTATACCCCGCCCTTCTCCTTGTTAGGACCCAGGGCGGGTCCTATGTGCTCTAACTACTTGTACATACGTGTAGTAAGTTACCAAACCACCACGGCAATTTCGCAAGTAGAATACAATAGAATTCTTCATTGACCAAGTGTGATTGGACACACAAGGAATTTGTCTTTGGTGCATATCCTCTCAGTGTTCATAAGGAGAATAAAATACTTTCACTAAGAATAAAAAGATACAACACTTAATGATAGTCAAGGTTACTAATAAGATATCAAATCGTACTAGGAAACAAATAAAACCAATTGAAAGATACAAGCAACATGGTTATAGTCATAAGTGGGGAGAGATAGATTCTAGGAAGGAAGAGAAAAATAATAGCAATACAGACTTAGTAAATTATTGACACTGTTTGGGAATTAGTTGTTAAGCAGAGTGATGGCATTTGGGGGAAAAACTGTCCTTGTGTTTAGTGGTTCTGGTGATAATGCAGAGGAGTCAACTGTAATTTTGAAATATAAACCTGACACTTATTTTTATTAGGATGGTTTTAAATATAAACCTCCCAACAGAATTGAAAGAAGACCTCCAAGAACATTTGCTACTTTTAAAAGGACAAGTTTGGGGACTTTTTCCTCATGGACACTAACAAGGTTGAGAAATCCTTGAGAAGCTTATAACTAATTGACAAACATTTCAGAGAAGAAAAATATTCTACTCCATGAAGACAAGCTGGAAGGAGTCACTTAAACATGACGACTCAATTGGAATTAGGATGGATTTTCCCCAGTCTGATATTTGTAAGTGAGATGGCTTTGTTTGGCTAAAACCATTCCTACATCTACAATTCTACAATAATAGCAGAGTTGGAAGGGACCTTGTAGGTCTTCTAGTCCAACCCCCTGCATGGGCAGGAACCTTATACCATTTCAGACAAATGGCTATCTAACATCTTCTTAAAGACTTCCAGGGTTGGGGCATTCACAACTTCTGGAGGCAAGCTGTTCCAGAGGTTAATTGTTCTAACTGTCAGGAAATTTCTCCTCAGTTCTAAGTTGCTTCTCTCCTTGATTAGTTTCCACCCATTGCTTCTTGCTCTGCCCTCCGGTGCCTTGGAGAATAGTTTGACTCCCTCTTCTTTGTGGCAACCCCTGAGATATCGGAACACTGCTATCATGTCTCCCCTGGTCCTTCTCTTCATCAAACTAGACATACCCAGCTCCTGCAACCGTTCTTCATATGTTTTAGCCTCCAGTCCCCTAATCATCTTGGTTGCTCTTCTCTGCACTCTTTCCAGAGTCTCCACGTCTTTTCTACATCGTGGCGACCAAAACTGTATGCAGTAATCGAAAGAAAGTCTCCATCTAAAGTTTGAAAATGCAATTTTCCTTTCAGTAATTCCTGAAAGTTTGCAAAGTATTTTCTTTTAATTCCTATAGTTTGTAAAGTAGTATTGAAAGTGTATGTGAAAGCATCTATGTGGTTGAACATATCTAGGTTAAGAGAAAGTTAAAGAAAAAGATGTATTAGCTTAAAGAAAAAAATAGAGTTTTAAAAAGGATCTATACAAGGAGAAGAAAGATATATATTTTATGTGAGTAACTTGGAGGGTGTGACCTAAATTTAATGAGTTGGAATTCTATTGGTCTGAAAGTCAGCTTTAAACTATGTATGTTAAGAGGAAGATTTTTAAAAAAAGATGTATTGTAATGCTTTGATTTTACAAATGTTTTTTTAAAGAAAAGCTTAGTGTTTTTAACATGGATGAAAAAAAAAGCATTTTTTTTCCCCTTTAAGGTGAAAGCATCTGAAAGAATAGTTAATTTTGCTAATATAAATGCTGACAGTTTATAAAGATTATTAAGTGTGAATAAGAAAAATTGGAAGAAGCAGCAGAAAAGGTTAAATTGATTGCTCTATTCAAAGAGGAGAATACATTTAGGCTGTTTATTTGGATATCACTTCTGGGTTTTGTGCTGGTGATGAAAAAAAAAAAAGAAACGTTGACTTTGGATAGATTTTGTTGTTATAGAAATGGCTATTTATAGACTAATGTGTAAAAGTAAAAAGTTGAGGTTGTTGGGTTATTTTGTAAAGAGTCAGGAGTGGAGGCCTCTTTCTTTCTTCCCTCAATACCTCATATTTTCTTTCCACATCTCTTTTTTATTCCATATTTTTCTCCCTAGTTTTATTTTTGTTTTATTGTTTTATCAATGTACTAGCTGATAAGCTACAACATTGCCCGGGTATTTATAGATGTCAAAGCATGTGTCTAACGGGGGACCATGGAGAGGGGACTTTCTTCCCCTTACTCCCATGCCCATCATCCCTGCCCTCTCCCTTCTCCCTCCCATGTGTTCCTCATTCTTGCCCTGGCACCTTGTCCCAAATCCATCAGGCACTTCCCCATGGGTCCAGTAGAGGGCGAACATCCAGAGGAAGCTGCGAAGGAACTGACAAACAATTGCTGCTCTAGGCTCTCCCTTCTCTATGGCCCAGGCTCTCCCTTCTCCCTCCCATGACATCACAAGCAACTGCCACTCTAGGACTCTGCACTCATTCTCTTTAACGGGCCAGGCATTCCAGAGTTATGCTGAAACACGCACACAGACACACCCACACATCCCAGGATTGTTTTACCCTCCTCCCACCAGTATTTATTTCCAGAGGGTACACACCAAGTTTGGCTGAAATAGCTCGCAGTGCTTCAGAGTTATGCTGGAACATATACACATTCATACAGCTATTCATACAGCCATATGTGTGTGTGTGTGTGTGAAAAGTCATAAAAATAGAGAGTAGACAGCCATTTGTCTGAAATGAGATATGGCCTCTTGTTAGAGCAGGGGTTGGACCAGAAGACCTCCTAGGTCTCTTCCAACTCTATTATTCTATGACATCTATGACATTAATCAGTGAGGCCATTCCTCACCAACACAGGAGACATTAGCAGTAGGATGACTCCTAAATTCTAGCAGTATGATAACTCCTAAACAAGACTAATGAAAAGCTAAATAGATGCTGTTTGTGGCTTTTAAGAGAAGAACGAAATGCTCATCAATTATCTGAACTCTTTAGGAAGGGCGAAGGGTTGACCACCTCTGCTTCATTCATTACCCATCAAGCATATTGCTTACGTTCCTAAGATCAGATACTTGGGATTTTTATGACTTCTGCTCCATGGACCAGCTTAATACAGACTCGCATTTCCTCTTTCGACTCTTTACTTTGATTTCCACAGCTTCGACCTCAAGATCACTTATTTTGTCCATGTAGGCAGGTTTCAATGATTGATGGGACTTAAGACCGTGGCCTGCCGTTTCTCAAGTTAGGGTGAAAGGCCTCCTGTAGTCCTATGATGATTTATGGCTCCTCGGCTCTTGTTTCTCTTTTCCCTTCATAAGACACTCAGAATCTTGACCATCAACTTTGTCTCTGGCAGACAGGGTGACATCTTAACTCCCTGCTGCTTGCTTTGACCCAACCCCTAAACTGACCCTCTACATTGCCAATATATCTTCTCTCTGACTTGCAATAGGAGAACGAGAAGCAGGACCAGCCAGTTGATGGTAGCTATGAGGCCATGCCATTTCACATTGGTTGCGTGATGCTGGAGCATTAGAACCACCACTCAAAATTTGTAACCCTGGGCATCTGTTCCAGGCTTATATTCTGGAGTGAGAGAATCAAAGTGGCAGTTTAAGGAATATATGTTTTACGCCGAGAAGGCAAAAGCTGGCAGCCTACACAACGCATTTTACAACCATTTTAAGCATTCCATAAAATTGACGGACAGTGGAAGGATACAAACGCTTATGAAATACCTGAAAACGATTGCAAGCAGATTTCTTACTATTAAATAAGATAACTCTTATTGTATGCAAAGAAGGAGGATTCTTTGGTTGTGTTTGTTTTGAAAATTAAAATTAAAAATATTAAAAAAAGAAAAGAAACAGATCGATGCAATAAATCTTGATCGTTCCAGAGATTTTAAGAAAACATGATCCCTTAGACATGTGCATAATTCAATTATCTTCTTTAATTAACTTCATTTTACTCTCTCATTTGCTACTTCAGCTGACAATACCTCTATCTTAAAATAGTTCCATATTCATATTCCTTCAAATCACATATTATTGAGGTTGAAGCTGAAGTAGCTGTTGACCGGTGGGACATTGTAGCAGACAATTTTTTGTACTATGCTTAGGTCAGACCATCGGTGGTGTAGTTCCAGGTTGTCCCAGCCCCAAATGTTGACCTTGGTGGCATATTGTGATTCTATTGTGAGCAGAAGAGTGGAGGACTCGTGAAATACCTCTGGACTCACTCGATTGTATTAATGTCCAATATACAGTGTGGTTCCCAGGCAGATGAGCTGTATTTGAGAATTGGTCTGGCAAAGGTTTTGTATGTCCTAGTTTGCAGTACAGTGTTACATCCATCCATCCATCCATCCATCCATCCATCCATCCATCCATCCATCCATCCATCTATCTATCTATCTATCTATCTATCTATCTATCTGGAGAAGAACCCTTTACGTGACTCATCTAGTAATCCGTCTCATTATTGGTTGACCAAACTAAAGGAAATAATCTGTATTTATTTTGTAAAACTTTACAGTACTTTATGATGCTGAAGATGGAACTGAATCAAACTGCAATAGAAAAACAAATTCACTAAATAAAGTATCTGCATGTATATCATTCAATGTTTAAAATAAACCTTTGAAGAGAAAAGTACCATCAGGAATAAAAGGGTTGAACTTAAAAGCTTAGTCTACTGAATAAATGCCAATTAACATTTAAATGAACTTAACTGACCAATATAATCAATTTTTCAGGAGTTATTCTGTTTATAATTTCTCATGCCCTTTCCTTTCCACTTATCATACTTATTAATTTTGAACTCATCTTATTTTCTAATATTATTGCAATATGCATTTTTGCTCACCCCACGCTAATTACTTTAGCATATTACTAGACAACAAAAATAAAATTTCAGCAAACTGAATGTAAATTAACTTAAACCAAGAAATCCTGGCACTCCCTTCCGTTTGTGTCTATGCCACCCACATTGAATAGAAAATCATATGGATCAAAAAATACTGGGCACAATTCTCCGGATCTATCAAATAGATCTATCAAATTCTATTCATCAGTGTTCATACAATGGCTGGCATTTTGCCAACAGGCTTCATGGACCGGTGTCAAGTTTTATCATCCCACAATTCTGCATTGTCAAAAGAATGATCAATAATCAGCACTTGTAAACTGAAGGTAGGTTGTTTCCCTTCCCAGAATGGGAAGGGATCATAGGGTTGCCCCTCATTGCAATGACGCAGCTAGTTATTTTTTGGAAAAAAAAGTTTTATTGGGTTTTATAATTTTTTACAAATAGGGTAAAGGGTAGGGTGTGTAAAAGATATTGTGAGAACTTTCACGTCGAAGTCGTTGACCCCTTCCGAGGCTTCATAACAAAATATAGATAATACATAAATTTTCATTTGTACTACAAAGTGGAAAGAAATGCAAATATATCATCGTAAAATCTATGCTAGCAATCATGTATAAACATCCAAACAAAAGTTATACTGTACTAAAATAAAGTCACTTTTGAGATCTAAGTCTTTTGGCAATTGTATCTTCTTCTCCATGGCCCCCAGTGGGCGGGGCCGCGGCACCCTCTGCTCCCCCATTTTCATCCTCCAGGATTGAGGAATGTTTTTTAAGAAAGGCTTCCGCCTCTGCAACTGTTTTAATTCATACTCTTCCTCCCTCCCAGAACACCAACATTCCCTCTGGCATCACCCACTTGAACCAGACCCCCTGTTTAAATAATCTTTTGGACAAGAAGGAATATTTCCGTCTTACCTCTCTAATCTTCTTCGGGACCGACGCAGTTAGTTATTGTAGGCCTCAAGGTCATTTTGGTAGAAACAGTTGCATAGGCAAAATATTTCTCCTTCCAGCTTCTCCACTGAGGAACTCAGGCTGAGGAAATCCTTTCCTTTCTTACCTGCAAAGCCAACTTCAAAGGCTCTTCCCAACCGGCACGTCAGGGGGAATACGGAGTGTCTTTATTTCTGACGCTCTTCGTGTTTGATGCTTTGCTTTCCAGCTTTAACCTCCATCAAGCAATTACAAGCCAAGAAAGCCAAAAAACCACAACTCACCCCAAGCTTTTAAAGTGCTTAAGAATGCTGAGCGCACCTTCCTTCCTTCTATTATGCTTCTGCCTGAGAGAAACAAAGAAAGGCTGGAGGGGCCCAATAGGAGCAGGGAAAATATTTCATGTTGGATCATAACGGGAGGGGAAAGGGGGCCTCCCGGTTAGCCACAAGGTGCTGGAAATCAGCAGGAGTTAATGATGTTGTTAGTGCCTTGATGGATATTTGCCCTGAAAGGAAGCCGGAATGACAGGTGATACAATAGGCCTTCCCTTCCCAAGGTCCTTGGGGCGGTCTGCTTTTTGTTTTGTTTTGCTGGAGGCAGCAAAGGACCACTTAACCAGCAAGGCAAGGTTTTTGACGTCCCTCCTCATTACCTCCTCTGTCCAAAGGAGTCCAAGGGAAACTCGCGAAATGAAGATCTTTCAAGTTGCAAAAGGACATTAGTACTATTTTTTCCCCTTCCCCATTCTGGAGGAAGGATAGCTAGAGAAATGGGGGGTATGGATGGGGGGTATGGATTTCAAGCTATTCTCCAAGACACCCGAGGGTAGAACAAGAAGCAATGGGTGGAAACTAATCAAGGAGAGAAACAACTTAGAATTAAGAAGGAATTTCCTGACAGTGAAAACAATGAATCAGTGGAACAGAAAGTTGCCTCCAGAAGTTGTGAATGCCCCAACACTGCAAGTCTTTAAGAAGATGTTGGATGGCCATTTGTCTGAAGTGGTGTACGGTTTTCTCCAAAGCAGGGGGTTGGACTAGAAGACCTCCAAGGCGCCTTCCAACTCTGTTATTCTGTTAATTCTGTATCTAAGAATCTTTACATTCTCAGGTGTTGTGGCCCAGCCGGCTCCGGATGAGCTGCTGATGGGGTCCTCTAGTGAGGAGTCCTTTGAGTTGGCTCTGGAGGAGGAGGGCGACCTTGAGAGAGCAGAGAGCCCGGCTGGTCATCAGGAGGCACCTGGGTCTTGGAGTAGTGGGGAGGATCAAGGCCAGTTTGTCCCTGAGGTTAGGTTAAGACTGGTCGAAATAAGCAAGCTTCAGTTGCAGCAGAGGCGAACTCAGAGGAGGTAAATTAGTCCCAGCTGCCTAATGACTGGCCCCTCCCAAGAGGGTTTAAAAGGAAGCCTCTGCTAAGGAAACCCTTGCAGAGAACAACATGTGCTTTCTAGGTTTGAGTTTCTTTATGTCGAGTTGCAGGTTAGTCATGTTAAGAAGCTTCGGGTCTGTTCAAGGTCAGTTCAGGCAAGCAGCCAGTCAGAACACTCAGGCATCTGGTGGAGAAGGTAAGATTGAAGAAGATGGAGAACACCAAGGGAGACAAAGGATCCTCTCCTCCTCCTTTATTCTCATTTTAGTCAATCTATATGCTAACGCAATGGCCAGATGGATTACCCATCTTGATTTCAATGTGCTCCCATCAGCTAGGCACTAGACATATTGTGATTATTTTTTTTACACGTGCATATGATGAAGAATTCCTCTCACCAGTAGACTGAGTACAGCCCTGAGGGTCCTTATCTCCTGCAGAAGATGGATTTATTAATGATCAGAAAACGAAGGTTACGGTCTTCACTAAAAGCCTGGAAAAAATGCACGTAGTTAACGGATCAAAATTGACAAGAGAAACTCATGAAGTACCGAAGGGGTTATTATCTTTGCGGCAAATCCCTAGGAGGCACAACTGAGCTAGTCAACTGCAACTTCTCAGAAGATTGCAGTGGCTATTCCCTGCCCCCACCACCCCCACACTGCATAGCTTTCAGGTAATATCTGAATGTAACTGCTGTGTGATTCTCAACCATTGATGCATGATTAAAATCTATCCTCCAAATGCCGTATTATACATCCGGGGTTCCTCAACCTTTTGGACCTCAGGGAACCACTAAATTCCTAATTTTAAATCCTGCGGACCACTAACATGATCTGCCTACCGTATTTTTCGGAGTATAAGACGCACCTTTTTCCCCCCGCAAAAAAAAAGAGGGTGAAAATCTGGGTGCGTCTTATACACTGAATACAGCATTTTTGACCTCCCGGAAACTGCTCCCATTTTGCAAAAATGGCTGCGCATAGCTTTTGGGAAGCTTCCAGAGTGCTCCTGGGGGCCAGGGAGAGCAAAAATGAGCAAAAAACAGGCCATTTTTTGTTCATCGGGGGGGCAGCCTCCGGGAACACTCTACAAGCTTTCTAAAGGCTATGCATGGCCTTTTTTGGACAAAAATGGGCCCAATTTTGTGAAAAAATGAGCAGATTTTGGGAGGTCTGCAGAGTGCAAATCCTTTTTTTTTTTAAATTTGCCGCTTCAAAATATTGGTGGGTCTTATACTACGGTGGGTCTTATACTCCTAAAAATACAGTAATGAGTGGCTGGGTGGCTGTGGACATGGCCAACTTGATATCATTCACATTGAGGGGCACCTCACTGGCCTCTACTCATCCCTTCCCTCCTAGCCACTCCTTGCCTCCCCACCTGGGCTCCTTAGGGCCCCAACAGGAAGCAGTTGTGGGAGAAAGAGTTGGCAAAACAGCTCAGTTCAAATTGGATCTGACCCAAGAAGGAAGCTCAGCAGAAGCACCTCACTGAGGACTACGAGCATAGGCTTTCCGAGCAGAGGGAAGACCTGTGGAAGTGCAAAGTCAGGTACCAGTGCCTGGTGGCTCAACGAGCTGAGATGGCCAGCCAGTTCCAAGCCATGATGCAGTCCCATTGGGTGGGACTTTGCCACCAGTGTCTCTTCCCTCCAGCCTTGATCCAAAGCCCCATACCAGGAGGCCAAAGCAGACCCCGAGTCAGAATTTCTGCCCCCCTCCGACCCGCATAAAAAGACTCCGAAGGAGGAGATTCACTGCAGCAACACAAGCGTTCATTGCAATATACAATACGTAAATATGTATGTCTGTATATACAGTATGTGTGGGTGTGTACATAAATACATATACAGTACTGTACTTGTTGCCAAGAATTTTAATTGTAGTAGTAAAAACTAATCCGAGGTAAATTTAGAGAGAAAAAGTATAGAATGGAAATAGCGAAAAAGAAGGACTCGAACTAGTTGAGCAGATATGTAGCAATCAAGAAACTTCTGACAGGGAATACGTATTTCAGAAAAGCCAAGAAGCTTTTAGCAAAGATTTGCAGCAACTTTTTTTTGCTGTGACAGGATGTCAAAATATCACTTATGTAGGGTGGAGTTAGTATTCTCCCACCCTCGCTGCGTGGAGTATGGATAATCTTTTCTGCGGAGAGCGAGCAAAAATGTTTTTTGGGATAAACAGGCTAGCCATTCAGATGCGACGCACCTGTCAAAAAGGAAGGAAACTGCAGAGAATGAGAAAAAATTAAAATTAAAATTAGTTTGGTCTAGTAGCAAAGGCACTAAGCTGGAAAGTAGGAGACTACAAGTAGTAGTTTAACAATCTTACTCATGAAAGCTAGCTGGGTGACTTAGGGCCAACTACCAGGCGATGGTGAGTTCTAGTCCCACCCCAGACGTGAAAGCCAGCTGGGTGACTTTAGACCAGTACCTCTCTCTCTCTCTCAGGTGTATACAAAGTTAGCACCCACCCTTCCTTGAAGAATGAAATATTTGAGGAAATATTAAAAAGGCAGAATATTATAGAAATATTAAGGGAGACAGAAACTCAGAGCCACAAGAGTTCCCTGCCCCCATGCAGATACTAAGTGGAGGCCAGCTTTGAGAAATGCAGATTTGGTAATCCATCCAAGACAAGATATTTTGAACACAGGCAGAATTAGGTAGAAGGGGAGGATCAGCCCTCACTCAAGATCCAAACCAGGAAAGACATTAAGGGTGACTTAATTAAGGTGGCACAGTGGCTAAGACATTGAGCTTGATTATCAGAAAGGTCAACAGTTTGGCAGTTCAAATCCCTAGCGCCGTGTAACCAAGTGAGCTCCCATTACTTGTCCCAGCTTCTGCCAACCTAGCAGTTCGAAAGCATGTAAAAAATGCAAGTAGAAAAATAGGGACCACCTTTGGTGGGAAGGGAACAGCGTTCCATGCGCTTTCAGCATTTAGTCATGCCAACCACATGACCACGGAGACATCTTCGGACAGTGCTGGCTCTTCGGCCTTGAAATGATGAGCACCGCCCCCTAGAGTCAGGAACGACTAGCACATATGTGCGAGGGGACCCTTTACCTTTAGGAATGGCCCAACACCATTTCAGGACACAAGCCTCTTCATTACATCATCTCAGAGAGTCCAGGTTTCAATCAAATGTAACTCAGACAACCTAAAAAGTTAGCTATGACCCCTACCGTAACTAATAGAATACATGTTCTTGCTACAGGAACAGGAAGCACAAGTTCAAAGCCCAACAGAGGGTGTAAACAACCCTGACACTCCACTCCATGTGGTCAGCTACCCAGAATCACACGGGCTTGGTGGTTCGGTTTCACCATTAAACCATCTTTCCAATCAGCCTCCAGTGTTCCCAGCGTCTTTCTCCCCACTTGGAAATGAAACAGATGGATATTTCTTCCAACACAGGTAACAGACGTGAAATGTAAATATAGTTTGCTCATCTACGTGTGTAAGATATTTGAATTTAATTTTATTTAGTTTGTAAAACATGCACAAGATAACAGGTATAAGAAAAACACCATTTTACACGGCACTCAGAAGCACTGCTTTGCTGTTTTTCATTATTTCATTTATTTATTTATTTGTCAAACACGTACAAGATAACAGATATAAGTATGGACATGGACATGAACAAAGGAAATGAGTACAGATAAATAGGGATAGTAGGGCAGGGATGGTAGGCACGCTGGTGTGCTTATGCACGCCCCCTTTATGGACCTCTTAGGAATGGGGTGGGGTCCACGGTAGACAGTTTAAGGTTGAAGCTGTGGAGGGTTTGAGGATGCAACAATGGAGTTGGGTAGAGCGTTCCAGGCGTTGACTCCTCTGTGGCTGAAGTCGTATTTTGTGCAATCGAGTTTGGAGTACTTTACCTTGAGTTTGTATCGATTGTTTGCCCTTGTATTATTGAGGTTGAAACCGAAGTAGTTGTTGACAGGTAGGATATTGTAGCAGACAATTTTGTGTGCTATGCTTGGATCATACCACAGGCGGTATAGTTCCAGATTGTCCAAGCCCAAAATTTTGAACCTCTATAGTGAACAGAGGAGTGGAGGACTCTTCTCGTGAAATACCTCTTGACCTGCTCAAGTGTATTAATGCCTAATATAAAATGTGGATTCCAGGCAGATGAGCCATGTGCTAAACAAATAAATACTCCTTCTCCGTTCGAATGCAATGTACGGTACTTCAACAACACGCATGTGAAATGCTACAGCATGAACAAGTTAGAGGGGTCAACGTCATAGGTTGTAGGCTTGTTGCTTTCAACCCCACAGGGCTCTTTTACTTGACTTCTCCTGGCTCTAATAGTCATGTGAAGCTTGGCCTTCTGGATAGGTCTTTGCCCCCTTGGGTGGCCAATATTGATTTCCAGAAGTTCCAGATGTCAAGGAAGACAGCGCACGTCTCCGTCTTCAGAATTAGAGGTCAAATTTCTCCTGCAAGTGTCAACTTTAAATGCATGGCCAGCACGGAGGGAGCTTGAGGCAACCTGGGTGAACTCACTACAGCCCTGCCAGGAAATATGAAGGAGGCCAGAACCTTACAGCTATCCATGACAGCTTCCTCGGGCAAAGCAGAATCCAAAGCGTTGCAAAGAATTTCAATGAAACTTACAGGGGTAAAAACAACCCCTTTCTCCAAATATATTAATTTATTGATTTAGTTACTAACTAACTAATTAAGGGGTGGCCAGCGAGTGGCCAGAAGGGGTGAGAAAGTGGCCGGAAGGAGTAAGTGGTGACTGGGCGACTGGGTGGGGGTGGGCGAGGCCAACCAGTGGTGATTTTAACCAGTTTGGCAAACCACTTCAAATCGTCCCTACTGGTTCGTCCGAACTAGTCTGAACTGGTTGATTTTTCACCCCTATTCCCCTCCCTCCCTCCCTCTCTTTTTCCTCCTCCTCTTTTTCTTTCTCTTTCTCTATGTGTATCTTTCTCTCTCTCCCTCCCTCCCTCCCTCTCGCTCTCTCGCTCTCCCTGTGTTTGTGGGTGTTACAGTGGTGGGTTTACAATTTTTTTAGAACCACTTCTGTGGGTGTGGCCTGCTTTGTGGGAGTG
The DNA here is from genome assembly GCA_039707465.1 of Rhabdophis nuchalis. Taxonomy (NCBI): domain Eukaryota; kingdom Metazoa; phylum Chordata; class Lepidosauria; order Squamata; family Natricidae; genus Rhabdophis; species Rhabdophis nuchalis. The sequence continues at coordinate 4,246,307 of CM077661.1, forward strand.
GCTTGGCAGCCATGCGACCCGGTGGGAGTGGCTTGGCAGTCCTGTGACTGGGTGGGCGTGGCCAACTTGTAAAATGTGGCAAAACTCACTTAACAACGCTCTGGCTTAGCAACCAAAATGTTGGCTCAGGAACTCGGGCATTTGAAGCACACAAGTCTTAAAGCTGTCAAGTGACAAGACCCTCGCACCCCTAACCCTTTAGGAAAAAAAACCCCAGGGGTGTTCAAACTTGACAGCTTTAAGACTTGTGGACTTCAACTCCCAGAATTCCTCCTCTCGCTCTTCCTCTTGATGATGGGCGGACGGGTGGGGGGAAGGAGCTGGAACCGGTTCTAAACGGCCCTGGAGATTTGTGGAACCTCTTCTATAGAAGAGCTTAGAAATGGCAGGAACCCACCCCTGGGTGTTAGTAGCCTAAATAGAGAGAAAAGTAGCCTTAATAACTAACGATTGTCAACCGTTTGCTGTATGAGGCAGTCTGAAATAATTCTTAAAAGTTGAAATTGTGAAACCCAATGGAACTGCAGCTCACCTAAATTCCACAGGTCTAAGATGGGTGGGGTTCTCCATACAACATTTTTCAACAGTTGAAAAAAAAAACCCACCCTCTTTTCATCTGTAGGCTCTTTTAATCGATGAAAGAAATTAATCAGACACCCAGGCTAAAACTGGCAAACCATTGTTAATACCACTGTGTATTAACACTGAACGTGGAATGCTGTCTTAAAAGAGAATATATAGCAGAAGAAAAAAAATAAGTGAGTGGGAGAGGGAATAGAATAATTCTAGCTTTCTGACTGGCTCTTTTCTTCCTTAATTTTCTGCAACATCCTTCCATTTCGCAGGGATGATATTTCATTAGAAGGCCGAAACAATCTTTCTACACCCCCACTGCTAATGCAGTATTTTGTCTCAGCACTAACACTAATTGAAACAAATAATTAGAAAGACCAGGAGAGGCAGCCGTTAGGAAATTAATTTAGCAAGACATATTTCAATAAGCTGGCAGCAGATACAATAAAGCCACTTCTTCTGAAGTGACTTGTCAGCAAGAAAAGAAATCGACGTTACTCCTAGGTATTATTTTATTTTTATTTATTTATTTGCAGGTGGCCTGTGGTTAGAAATAGTTGGCTTTATATTCTTCCAATCCATATGAACATATGGATCAAAGTGAAAAGATAAAGGATTGCATTTTGCTCATGAAATTCAGCAAAATTACTCAGAGTATATCGAATCGAATCGAATCGAATTTTATTTATAACCCGCTCTCTCTCCCCGAAGGGACTCGAGGCGGGGCACAGGGAATTAAAAACAGTTAAAAAAGGAATACAAAATTTAAAACAATAAACGTACATAAATACTAACTAAAAGGCATATTAAACAGAAAACCCTGCGCTAAAATTCCCAAATATTTACTAAAAATCCCTAAACAATCAGAAGAGACTATCCTAGGCCAGCCAAGCGAAAAAGATGTGTTTTTAATTTCAGACGGAAGGAGCGGAGGTCCGTGGTAGTTCTAATATCGGGGGGAAGGTCGTTCCAGAGGGCTGGGCCCGCCACAGAGAAGGCCCTTCCCCTGGGCGTCGCCCGCTGACAAAGTCTAGTGGACGGCACTCGGAGAAGTCCCTCTCTCTGGGAGCGAATCAGCCGTGAGGATGTATGGGGCAGGATCCGATCCCGCAGGTAGCTAGGTCCCGAGCCATGGAGCACTTTGAAGATGACAACTAACACCTGTTAGTTGTCATCTTCAATATATGAACATTTCTGTTCATATATTGAACAGAAATGTAGTTTACTTGGACTGCCTCATTCCCCAATAAAATATTCCCTAATTTATATCTTCTATCTATCTATCTATCTATCTATCTATCTATCTATCTATCTATCTATCTATCTATCTATCTATCTATCTATCTATCTATCTATCTATCTATCTACCTACCTACCTACCTACCTACCTACCTACCTACCTACCTACCTACCTACTATCCCTCTGTGTTCTATATCTATCTATCTATCTATCTATCTATCTATCTATCTATCTATCTATCTATCTATCTATCTATCTATCTATCTATCTATCTATCTACCTACCTACCTACCTACCTACCTACCTACCTATCCATCTACCTACCTACCTACCTACCTACCCATCCATCCATCCATCCATCCATCCATCCATCCATCCATCCATCCATCCATCCATCCATCCATCCATCCATCCATCCATCCATCCATCCATCCATCCATCCATCTATCTATCTATCTATCTATCTATCTATCTGATAAATGTATGTATGTATGTATGTTTGTTCCAGCATAACTCTGGAACGCCTCAAGCAATTTCAACCAAACTTGGTACACAGATGACTTACTTTCTGGAAAGAAATACTGTATGTTACTGTATCTTGTCTTCCTAGACTGCAAACCTATTTGCATTGTATACTGTAGTGGAAGGTTGAACACAGTGGCTCATGCCCAAGGAGCTTGTGGAGACCCTGCTATTGTAGGTCTCCAGGCAGATGTGTGAAGGATAACTCTCCTCAACACCCTCCGCCCCGACCCCCTAGTAGGTCGGCAAATTTATCGTGTTGATTCCGAAATCCCAAAGTTGTCTATTACTCTTAATTATCTGTGCTGTGTGAGGTTCCATTTAAAGCAATTTGAATTAATTACCCTTTCAGGTTGAATAGTAAAATTAATTCAAGAAGCTTCACGCGCCTTTAAATAATTTCAATTATTGGGGACGGGGGGAGAAACCACCCGCTTTTTCATATGTGCAATAACACTAATTCCGCCCCACCCCCACCCCAGATCAAGTGGCGGGCTTCAACTGATTTGAACTATAAATCAAAATGAATCAAAGGGCAAATTTGAATCATGTTGATTTAATATGTCAAATTACATTTCCAGAGTAAGTCAGACCCAGGCTAAATAACTACATATATCCCTCTTAGTTATTCATTAAATTAATGAACAGTTCAGCCTTACATTGAAATATTTTTAAGAATGTAGGTAAAGCTAAAGATTCCACTCGCACATAGGTGCTACTCATACCTGACTCTAGGGGGCGGTGTTCATCTCCATTTCAAAGCCGAAGAGCAAGCGCTGTCCGAAGATGTCTCCGTGGTCATGTGGCTGGCATGACTAAATGCTGAAGGCGCATGGAACGCTGTTCCCTTCCCACCAAAGGTGGTCCCTATTTTTCTACTTGCATTTTCTACATGCTTTCAAACTGCTAGGTTGGCAGAAGCTGGGACAAGGAACGGGTGCTCCCTCCATTACATGACGCTAGGGATTCAAACTGCTGAATTGCTGACCTTCTGATCGACCAACTCAGCGTCTTAGCCACTGAGCCCCCACATCCTTTTCAGAAATAGACAAGTATGCTATCTATCTATCTATCTATCTATCTATCTATCTATCTATCTATCTATCTATCTATCTATCTATCTATCTATCTATCTATCTATCTATCTATCTATCTATCTCATCTATCTCATCTATCCATCCATCCATCCATCCATCCATCATCTATCATCTATCATATCTACCTACCTACCTACCTACCTACCAGCTACCTACATCCATCTGTCTGTCTGTCTGTCTGTCTGTCTGTCTTGTTCCCATGTCTCTCCCCGTCATGAATATTTTAACAGAGATTATAACAATAAGAATAATAAAAATAACGATGAAGAAGAAGAAGAAGAAGAAGAAGAAGAAGAAGAAGAAGAAGAAGAAGAAGAAGAAGAAGAAGAAGAAGTAGTAGTAGTAGTAGTAGTAGTAGTAGTAGTAGTAGTAGTAGTAGTACGTCTTGTGTTGGACTCATTGCTTCAGACGTTTGGCTTCAGAGAAACAAGAAATGCCTCAAAGGCTCAGAGTATCATAATATATGAAACCCAGCAATATAGAACCCTTCACTCCAAGCACTAAAATGAAACTTTTGTCCTTTGAACTGAAATTTGTGAACAGTTTCAGCTATTTGTCAAGCAGGGAAAGGGAGATAAATTTCCAATTTTGTTCATATTCTCAAAAATGATTCATGGGTCAGAACAATTCAGCAAATGTGAAACACTTAGATCTACAAGATGAAGCCAGACTTGACATGAGCAAAACGTGTTTTATTTATTTATTGAAATAGTAATGGTGACTCAATCTTCCTTGAGTCAAGCCCTTTTGGTTACCATTATACTTAAATAGTTGCGTTGTTTCCTTGGTGATATAAAAGTTGTTTTTGCTATGGATTCTTTTTTCTCTGACTGTGTGTCTCCGTCTCTCTGTCTGTCTCTGTCTTTCTTTCTGTCTCTCTCTCTCTCTTTCTCTCTTGTGTCTCTATCTCTGTCTCTCAGTGTCTGTCTGTCTGTCTCTCTCTCTATTTCTCTATCTCTGTCTGTCTCTTTATCTCTCTGTATATGTGTTTCTCTTTTCTATCTCTCTGTGTGTGTTTCTCTCTCTCTCTCTGTTTCTCTCTCTGTGTCTGTCTTTCTGTCTGTCTCTTTCTCTCTCATCTGTTTCTCTTCTCTGTCTCTTTCTCTCTTTTTCTCGCTATTTCTCTGTGTTTCTGTCTGTCTCTCTCTCTCTTCTCTCTCTCTCTGTATGTGTGTGTGTTTCTCTTCTCTGTTTGCCTCGCTCTCTCCCTCCCTCCCTCCCTCTCTCTCTTTCTGTTTCTCTGTCTGTCTATCTGTTTCTCGGTCTCTCTCTCTCTCTCTGTCGGCGCACAGAATGCTGTTACCTTCCCACCAAAGGTGGTTCTTATTTTTCTAATTGCATTTTGACATACTTTCAAACAGCTAAGTTGGCAGAAGCTGGGACAAGTAACGGGAGCTCACTCCGTTACTGGGCACTTAGGGATTCAAACCGCCGAACTGCAGACCTTACTGATTGACAAGCTCAGTGTCTTAGCCACTTAACATAAACCGTACTAGGAAACAAAATAAAACAATATAAATTGTAAAGATGAAGCAACAGAAAAGTTGTAGTCATAAGCAGAGGAGGAGAGAGGTAATAGGAAAGAGGAGAACAACAATAGTAACCCAGCCTTACTAAATAATTTGACAGTGTTGTGGGAATTAGTGGTTTAGCAGAGTGATGACTGTCGTTGTGTCTAGTTGTCCTGGTGTGCCAAGCCCTATATGCAATGCCTTATCCTGAGTTGTTGTTGTTTTGTGTTAGTTGTTTTGTTTTCTTTAAAACTTTGAATTAAATGCTATTTTCTTTCTTTCTTTCTTTTTTTAAAATCCAGTTTAGAAGCGTTGGGTCAAAAAACTGCCAAACAATAAAATTCAATACAGAAAATTAAATACACATGGAACTTCACTTGTAAAGTTTGTTTCTGGAGGTCTCAGAGCAAATTGCTTGTGGGGACAAAAATGCAAATTTGCTTGAGAGAGGGTTGTGTAAATATCTACTTTGATGCCATTAAAAAAAATGTCAATAGTCAACTATTAATGGGGAGGGAATTGCATTTCCAGTTGATTTGCCTCTGTCCTTTCGTATTACTGTCTGTTCAGCAAGCAAATCTCATATACAAGGATCTATGCAAAGTGTTCCTGTCTAAAGGGAAATAAATTATATTATATATCTGTCACACTTGATAACAAAAAGGCAAAGATCAAAACACGAATGAAACCCAACACATTGCTTATTGCAATTGTAAAATACAGTAAAAAGCATACGTCAAGAGAATTCACCGGACAATGGACATAAATATGGACGGGAAGCAATAGATTATCGTGAAGTTATTGAACAATATTTGCCTTAAGGGAAATATTGCTTGGAAAGTGCTTTCCCCACCCCCACCCCAAAAAAAATCCAACAACCAAGGAAGCATTATTAAGAATTCCTCTACTGAGACAATTGTAGAAATGCCAAGTGATGGTAAGGATACAATTCCAAATATTAATAGACTTTTTATTATATGCTAAGTCAATTTACACAATTTACGGAAGAGTCAGAGATCCGTGATGATATACACTGTTTGTGGTGTTACATTTCAGACTATACAATTTTAATTGCACTGCGCAGGCGCGAGCAAGCCAATAGTAGAGCCTGCCGGAACCCACCCCTGGGTTAATGCCGAAGGAAGGATTCATAGGATTTAGCGCAATCTAACATTTGTTTTTGCTTCTTACAAGGAGTAACTTCCTGCCAAATATTACAAGCTCCCAACTCTCCGATTATCTTGTGCCTCCCAAAAATAAAATAAAAAGAGCTTATCTCCAAATAGAGTCCCTTCGGGGAGAGGGAGCGGTATCTAAATAAACATTTCAAATGTTTACTGCTAAACAGATAAAGGAGGCAAGTGCAGAACAGCCTATTTTAAAAAATGCACATACCAATGAAACCTAAAAAAAAAAGATTTTTCCTTGCTTGTGCAAAGTTACCCTGGGACTTTCAGACAAAGTGTAAGGCTTCTTAGCCTTTTAGGACTACGGAGCTCTTTCCAGATAGAACCGAAAATACATTTCCTGAGGCTGGAAAGAAGTGATAGTCAAAAAAAAAAATAAGAAAGGCGGGGGGATTTAAGTGGAATTAACAAGCTTTAGGATTTGCGATGGCCTTCTGCGAAACAGAGATTTACACCTTTAATTAGCCATGTAAATCTGCATCAATGCATTGATCCAGCTGTAATCAACAATCCCATGTGGCTTTTGATGGAGAAGGTGGTTTGCATTATGCAGAAGGAAGCCTGACTTGAACATGTTTAAACAGTTCCATTTGCATAATGTTTGGGGTGGGTGCACCTATTTTCCTTCCCCAGGTAGGTGCTGCGGATATATTATTGGCTAGAGATGATCTTGGCTGATATCATAAAGTGCAGGCTTGGTTGGTCGTTGTATATTATATATACCAGTGGCGGCTAACCTCTTTGTCCTCGTGCGCTGAAATCGCGTGTGTGCCCACACTCACAATGCACCCCCCCCCATGCATGCACGTGACCCTCACCACACTCCCCCTGTGCATGCATGCGACCCTCCACTCCGCACCCCATTTTGGGCCTAGTAGGCCTCCCTGAAGCCTCCTGAAACCAAAAAGAGAGTGCGGCGGGCACCTCACACACATCCTGCCCCCCACGCATGCACCAGTAGTGGGTTCCAGATCCCATCGCAACTGGTACTCTGCGACGGGGCCAGGCATCCACCACGTCTAGGTGCACTGTGCACGCATACGCGCCCACCACCCGCGACGCTCCAGCTGCTCAGCGGAGCATCGCACTGGCACCGTACGCTGCATGGACATGCACAAATGCCCTGGTTGGCTCAAATAAAGGTAACAAAAGCAGGCAGGCAGGTGGCACTGTAAAACACCGTGCCAGAATGGTAGCTGCTGCCCCCAGCAGGCACTGGTATGCCCGAACTAGGGCATACCGGCTAGAACCCACCCCTGGCATGCGCACACATCTCCCACATGCATGGCAAAGACCTGATTAATCAGCTGGCGAAAAAATTGCTCTCCTCTTGCTGTTTTTGGATGTCATTTTACTTCCCCCCAAGATCTTTTTCAGTTTTTATTAAATCTCTTAATAATAGAGGAAAGAGTAATTTTATTATAGGATCAGAAATGTCCACCCTAGGAGGCTTGCTAAACGTCCCTTTAATTTTCACACCATCTCGAGCTGAACTCTCCCTTCTATTCTGACAAATGCTGGGGGCTTTGACCTCTTCTCGGAAGAGTCTTGGTGTGCCTATGCTCCCCAACACCATCCCTTCGGCTCTCTTTTATGCGCCAATGCAGAGCTATCCATTTCAACAACTTAGCTGCAGGGGCTCCTGTTCCTCCTCCAGGACCTCATTTGCGTGCATTCAGTCTCTTCTAATTACCGTAGTTGACCCGATGAAAGTTGATCGCTGCTGATTAGTACATTATGTGGAAGTAACCTGTTACCTAGAAACAGCCCGTACCGCTACTTAAAATGTGCAACATTAAATTTCTGAGCCGCTTACTTCTTTGTTTTTGGTATTCGGTAATGCAAGATGTGACTTGCGGACGTAAACATCTAGGGGGAAAAAAGAAAGCCATTCTGCAGTCATCCAAAGGGGTTCGCAGAATATGTCCGTAACTTTAAACGTGAAAAATCAGTGATGAAACGATGGAGAGTTCTTTGGAAAAGGAGAAGAAGAAGAAAAGAAGAGGGGGAGGAGGGGGAGGAGGGGAGGGGGAGGAAGAAGAAAAGAGGAGGAGGAGGAGGAGGAGGAGGAGAGGAAGAAGAAGAAGAAGAAGAAGAAGAAGAAGAAGAAGAAGAAGAAGAAGAAGAAGAAGAAGAGGAGGAGGAGGAGGAGGAGGAGGAGGAGGAGGAGGAGGAGGAGGAGGAGGAGGAGGAGGCCAAGGATGATTGGACATCCAAGGAAGAAGGAGGAGGAGGAGGAGGAGGAGGAGGAGGAGGAGGAGAAGAAGAAGAGGAGGAGGAGGAGGAGGAGGAGGAGGAGGAGGAGGAGGAGTTGGCCAAGGGTGATTGGACACCCAAGGAAGAAGAAGGAGGAGGAGGAGGAGGAGGAGGAGGAGGAGGAGGAGGAGGAGGAGGAGAAAGCTGTTTTCTATCTGTGACAGATTTCTTTTACATTTCTAGAGTTTACAAAGTGATTTTCTTTGTTAAGTATTGTTTCCTTTTTCTACTTCTGGAGACCACGGACAACAGATAACTTGAAAGGATAATTTGCTTTGTTACCTGTTAGACCTCTCCCAGGGACACGGTGGCTCAGTGGCTCAGATGCTGAGCTTGTCGATCAGACAGGTCTGCAGTTTGGCGGTTCAAACCCCTAGCACCCGCGTAAACGGAGTGAGCTCCCCTTACTTGTCCCAGCTTCTGCCAACCTCGCAGTTCGAGAGCACGTAAAAATGCAAGTAGAAAAATAGGAACCACCTTTGGTGGGAAGGGAACAGCCTTCCGTGCGCCTTCAGCATTGAGTCATGCCGGCCACATGACCACGGAGACGTCTTCGGACAGCGCTGGCTCTTTGGCTTTGAAAGGGAGATGAGCACCGCCCCCTAGAGTCGGGAACGACAAGCAGATATATGCGAGGGGAACCTCTACCTTTACCTAGTGTTAAATTCCCACTGGTATTCTGTACTTAAGTCTTCAATGTTTTGTTCTTGTATGTTAATTGTTCTTTTATAACATACTCTTCATATAGTGCTGCATTTATATCCATAGCTTCCAGCTCCAGTTTGCATAGAGTTAATGTATGGCCATGTAATGCTTCTGCCAGCCTTAATAGTGGAATTATTCGTCTCTCCGCCAAGAATGAAATGTTTTCTACCTTTCTGCAGAAAATGGCAATGCCACAAAAGAGAGCCGTACTACAGCAAATGTTTATAGCGTCTATAAAATGATCATCCCCTAGAACTAAATTTTATGACCAGAAGGATGAATGTTAATTAATAACTTGCCCTAATGTAAAACATCGTCCTTGGGGAAAGCAGTTAAGTATGAGCTTAACGTTAAAACTCTGTTGCAGGGACATTATGAATCCTGAAGAATATAATGGGGAAATTTTGTGTATATTTGCTTAGAATTCTACTAACTCTACGTAGGAATGCCAGCCCTAAGTTCTGGAAAGTTGTTTTTTTTCATTGAATTGTTGTTGTCGTTGTTGTTGTTAATTGTGACCCCATGGACAACATTCCTCCAGGCCTTCCTGTCCTCTACCATCCTCTGGAGTCCATTGAAGCTCACACATACTGCTTCGGTGACTCCATCCAGCCACCTCATTCTCTGCCGTCCCCTTCTTCTTCTTTTGGCCTCCATCTTTCCCAGCATGAGGCTCTTCTCCAGGGAGTCCTTCTTCCTTCTCATGAGGTGGCCAAAGTCTTTGAGTTTCCTCTTCAGGATCTGGCCTTCTAGAGAGCAGCCAGGGTTGATCTCCTCTAGGACTGACCGGTTGGATGGCCTTGCAGTCCAAGGGACTCAATGCAGGAGTCTTCTCCAGGGAGTCCTTCTTCCTTCTCATTAGGTGGCCAAAGTCTTTGAGCTTCCTCTTCTGGATCTGGCCTTCTAAAGAGCAGTCAGGATATAAATATATTGCTGATATAAACTCTGCCAAATTATTATAATCTGCTTGGCAAATCAACCCCTCCCTATGTTTCAAAGTTGTTCTAGCACAGTGCTTCTCAACCTTGTCAACTTGAAGATGTCTGGACTTCAACTCCCAGAATTCTGGGAGTTGAAGTCCAGACATCTTCAAGTTGACAAGGTTGAGAAACACTGTTCTAGTGTTTTGTGTTGATTATCAATTGTTTCTTCCAAAACTTGCGTCTTGCTTTGATTAGATGTAGACACCTTCTGCTCTGAGTTAAATTAATGGCCCTGCTGTCTGAGGACTCTTGTTCTTTAAGTGCTGGTCTACTTTGGCGCTGAATTTTGTGAATTTGAGTTCTTCCTTTAATGTCTAATGCAGACTTGTCCATTAAACTAAAGACTGGTAATTTTTGAGATGAAATGTTCTCTTTGAAGATATGATTTTCCCCCTGCAGTTATTAATATAAATATAACCATTAAAAATGAAGAAGTGATAGGAATGAAAGGCTGTGAGATATCTCTGCTGTTAATTCTGGCCCTAATTTTGGAATATAAAGTTTTGAAGTTAAATTCAAATAAAGTAGAACACAAAGTAGAATCTTCTCTCTCTATATATGAGTGTGTGTGTGTGTGTGTGTGTCTGTGTGTGTCTGTGTGTGTGTGTGTTTTCCAGCAAACTCTGGAACTCCTCAAGCAATTTGAACCAAACTTGGTACGTAGATGACTTACCCTCTGAAAACAGATACGGTGGGGGTAAGACACCCCAAACACCCCTAGGGTGTTGGGCCTTTAAATGGCTTCTACTGTACTGCTGTAAAATGGCTTCTACTGTACAGTGAAGTGGAGTTGCCATGGTAACAGCTTCACAGTACTCCACAAGGGGGCTCATTCTGGTAAGGAGGAAAATCCAACATTAGAAATTAAATTTTGGTCCGGACATTTCCCACCTATAAATAAATACTCGGGCAACGCCGGGTTATCAGCTAGTAAGTTTATATACTAATAAAATATTAGAAAGATTGGAATCAACTTATTGAAGGTCTCTGCACATCTACTGTGGCCAGTGTGAATTCTACTCAGTGTTGTCCATATCACACAGATCTGGTCAAATCCAGGTAGGTGTTTTTTTCCCCAAGATGTAAGGCAAACTTTAAGATGGCAAGGGGCAATTTTCTATCCAATGTTGTTTCCACAGATTGCATATGTTAAAATCATACACAGTAGTGCACTCTTTAATAATTCCCATGCATTGAAACCTAACATTTGCAGATGAGAAAGCCTCCCTCCCTTGCTATAAATTATACAGAATTATAGCTGGCATATCTTTCCTACGATAGATGTAGATAAGGACTCAAGAGAGGAGTATGGGAGGTAAGTTAAAAAAGAAGAAGTCAACCAGCTGTATCATGATTGGTAGATTGATGCTGATTGGTCTTATTCGTATGTTTCTCCTTATTTTGAATTTCAATGGCTTGGGTGGAGGGTGGGGCTCATCTGTTGGTCAGTGCTGGTTTCCAGATGTCTGGTAGGCGGGAGGTGTCATCTCGTTTGTTCATATTGTTAGGTTGCTTCTCTATTTCGATGGCTTCTCTGATTATTCTCCTGTTCAGCTGTTCAGACTTGGAGATCATTTTAGTTCCTTGAAAGTCAATGTCATGTCCTGTAGTTTTGAAATGTTGATAAAGAGATGAGGTATTAAGATGATTTTTTAATGCATTTTTATGTTCAGCAATCTGTGCACCTCTCCTTCTGTTGGTTTGTCCTATGTAAGTGGCAGGGCAGATTTTACATGGAATTTTGTAGACTCCTTGGCTTTCTAGCTGGATCTTGTCTTTGGGATTCCTTAGGATATTGGTTATTTTTTGGTATATATATGCTGGCCTTGTTGTATTCGGGTGTTTTCCCATGTAAGAATGAGATTATCTTTGCAACGTTTCGGCAAGATCTCACTTGCCATCTTCAGGCTTCGGTCTGTGGCTGCGTAGATGCTGCCCTTCCTTAAATCTTGGTGTGTGTGTGTGTGTGTGTGTGCGTGCGTGTGTGTGGAGTGCGGACTCTGTTGCTGTGAGTGGGTTGATTGGCTGTGCAGCTGCATCATGATTGGTAGATTGATGCTGATTGGTCCTCTTCGTGTGTTTCTCCTTATTTTGAATTTCAACGGCTTGGGTGGTGGGTGGGGCTGTCCACACAATATTTTCCACACAATATGAACAAACTTGATGACACCTCCCGCCTACCAGACATCTGGAAACCAGCACTGGCCAACAGACGAGCCCCACCCACCACCCAAGGCGTTGAAATTCAAAGTGAAGACTATTGTGGGAATGCACAAAAGTTTTGTAACCCAACGGCACACTGTAGATAATTGGAGAAGGGTTTTTATTTTGTGTGTGTGTTTATGCTTGTTTGTTTTATGTTTGTTTAAAAATAAACACTTTTTTAAAAAAAGAAGAAGCAGCTTCTTGAAATGTTTAGCTTCTCATTTAAGAAGCTTCTTCAACTCTGGCTGAATGATGGAGAATGGAGAAGTGAAGCGTCTTCAAATAAAAAGAAGACAGTCCAGTTGCCTCTTGAAAAACAACAACTCCACCTTTGGGATATAATTGCATTGTTAGCACCATTACACTCAATTAATGAATTCATATTGTTCAAGATAACAATAAAATAACAATAAGATTCATAATCTTAAAGGAAATAAATGAAGTATGGGAAAGAAGCATATGAATATTGATGGCACTGATGATGTTACTTAGATTGGGTAATGAAACAACCAAGGAGCCCTCATATGAATATTTAGTTTGAAATTTGACAATACGTTCGAGGCGCTGAAAAGAAATCAATCAACAGGAGGAGACGGCATCTCTGCATTAAGCTAATAAGAAATGTAAATGTGGCACGATGCCATTTGAAATGGAATATAATGCTACTTATTCCTACAAATGCAACCAGATGTGAAATTAGAGACTTAAATAGGTTTAAAAAAAAAAGCAGCAAGCCCCAAGGAAAGATTATCCAAATATAATTCAAAACAAAATTAAATGAGACGTACAAAATTGGGATTAAAGAGAAAAAAAGGAGAAGGAACCCTATCATAGGACAGGACAGGGAGCCTTATCATGGTCAGATCACTCTCTCCTTCAGCTTGACTTCCCAACCGCTGCACCCCACCGGGATACCAAGATGGTTCCGAGATAGAGATACCAGAGATACCAAGATGGTTCCGCCCCAGGCGCCTGATGGACCCAGAGAGGTTCTAGACGGAGCTTGGGCCTATACCTGTAACCCTAACCCACGGCTCGACCGAGGACCTAGTGGCCACATTGAATAGTGTGGCCATGGGGGCCTTGGACCGGGTCGTGCCCTTGTGGCCTCTCACGCGGCACCGATCCACCCTGGCCCCTTGGTTCTCCGAGAAGCTAAGGGTGATGAAGCGCCAAAAGAGACGCCTGGAGATCAGGTGGAGATCCACTCCACAATCCGACCGAACACGGGTTAGGTCCCATTTGAGGACCTACCTAGTGGCGATAAGAGTAGCTATGGTAGGTCCCCATTTGAGTAGCTAGGTAGGTCCTAGCTTGAGTAGCTAGGTAGGTCCCCATTTGAGGACCTACCTAGTGGCGATAAGAGTAGCTATCTAGCCACTCTTATCACATCCGCAGATAACCGCCCAGCTTTGCTGGCTGGAGAATTCTGGGAGCTGAAGTCCTTCAGACTTAAAGTTGCAAAGGTTGGAGACCCCTGAATTAGATCCATCAATCCCTTTCTATCTTTTTCAAGCTAAACTAAAATCCACCTACACATATTCCAGGATCCATAAATTCCTGGACAGTTTAGCTAGAAATTGCTACTAGATCTTTTCTGCAAAAAACTCCAAAGACCATTGTCACTGCAGTGAAGAGTCATTGAAAACTTGGCTCCTTTCCTGCAGCTATTTTTGAAAAGCAGATCCAGATAGCTATCTTTCAATTTTGGATTAAATATATGTATTTCCATGTAAATTGTGCTTTAAAGCAGAACGTTTTTATTGTTAGGAATTAATCATTTGGAGTTCCGACAACCTAAAGCATTGTTAATATGAAGCAAAAGGCAATACCCCAGTTTCCCCCCATTTCTAAGTAGTAAGTTTAAATCCCATAGTGTGTGCTGCCCTTCTTGAAACACAGAAGTTAATCTTAAATTCAAAAACTGATTCCCCCAGAGATATCTCCAGCTGAATATTTTTCAGCTCCTATAGAATATATTCTTATCAGTCCTTTCAGCAACTCTGCAGGGTAAAAAATAGTGGAGAAGAAAGAGAGAGAGAGAGAGAGAGAGAGAGAGAGAGAGAGAGAGAGAGAGAGAGAGAGAGAGAGAGAGAGAGAGAGAGAGAGAGAGAGATGGACAAATGGACAAATGGACAGATAAATAAATGAGAGATAGATAGATAGATAGATAGATAGATAGATAGATAGATAGATAGATAGATAGGTAGGTAGGTAGGTAGGTAGGTAGGTAGGTAGGTAGGTAGGTAGGTAGACAGACAGACAGACAGACAGACAGACAGACAGACAGACAGACAGACAGACAGACATAGGCGGGTGGGTGGAGAAATGAATGGACAGATAAATAAATGATAGATAGATAGATAGATAGATAGATAGATAGATAGATAGATAGATAGATAGATAGATAGGTAGGTAGGTAGGTAGGTAGGTAGGTAGGTAGGTAGGTAGGTAGGTAGGTAGGTAGGTAGACAGACAGACAGACAGACAGACAGACAGACAGACAGACGGAGAGATGAATGGACAGATAAATAAATAATAGAGATAGATAGATAGATAGATAGATAGATAGATAGATAGATAGATAGATAGATAGGTAGGTAGGTAGGTAGGTAGGTAGGTAGGTAGGTAGGTAGGTAGGTAGGTAGGTAGGTAGGTAGGTAGGTAGGTAGGTAATAGATAGATAGGTAGATGGAGAAAGAGAGAGAGAGAGAATATACATTTATCTTTCTCTCTTTGTTAGGCATCTAATTTTATTATCTCTAGTGAAATTATATGTTTATGCGCTTTAATTCAATTAGAGCAAGATTCTTCACCACCAATCTATTTTCAGCTAATTGGCAGATTTTGGTTCTATCACTATTGTGTTTAAAATATACCTGACAAATATATGATTGCCTACACACAACCTTTTGGATGATCTTGAAAAACAAGATTGGGGAATTTTGGGGTGGTTATATAACAAAACTCAAAGTGTCATGGTTAATCAAAGCCGTATCTTGGAAACATCTCATGTGGATCAGCCTGATAACTGCAAAATAAGAAGATTGTCTATAACTCTACGGTCTTTACTTGGATGTTGTGGTTTTACTCACCCTAGGGAAAGCGATAGTATTTTTTTTCTTCTTCTTCCATATTTTTTCTTCCATATTGGAAGAACGAGACCGCCTCCTGCCCCATACATCCCTTCGTCCGATCTGCTTCCACAGAGAGGGTCTTCTTCGGGTGCCGTCGGCCGGGCAATGCCAGTTGGCGACACCCAGGGGAAGGGCCTTCTCTGTGGCGGGCCCTGCCCTGTGGAACGACCTACCCCCCGACCTTCGTACCATCTCGGACCTCCGCCTCTTCCGCCAACGTCTTAAGACATATCTATTCCAACAAGCCGGCCTAGGATAGCCCCCCGTTTCTGACTTTTTAAGGAAAATTTATAATCTGGTAAGGGTTTTAACATTGGGTTTTAGCACGGGTTTATTAATTTAATACATTTTAATTGATATTTATTGTATTTTGTGTCTTTTAAATAATGCCTGTGCGCCGCCCTGGGTCCTAACAAGGAGAAGGGCGGGGTATAAATTTAATAAAATAAATAAATAAAATTGGAAGATTTTGAAATTCTGAACGCCAGAAGTGCAAGTCCTTCGAATTGTACATTTTTTTTTGTAAATGGGCCAATGAATGCTTCTTGTGATTGAGAATTGAAGTTCAGCAGGAGCTCCTAAGCACCATGGAATAATTATCACTTCATTCAGCTTAATGGAGGTTACAATTTTGCTTCAGAATTTTCCTACCAACAGTACGGCAGATCTGGGAAAGGGCAGGCATAAAAAGATATTTGTATGAATAGGCCTAATGTTAAGGTTGATTATTGGTCAAATTGTACTACAGACATATGTTTCGTTTCATGCAGTGACTGCAGTTATTTCCTTTCTTCAAAAATCTTGGGACTATAGTAGTATTATACACATACATACATACATACATACATACATACATACATACATACATACATACATACATACATACGCAAGTGAAATTTGAAAGTTGGATACCTGGGGTAGAATAATGAGAAAGGTATGCTTTGGATCGAGGGATGGGCTGGCTCAATGGCAAAGTATTAGTATCCGTAGTATAATAGTAATACTGCCCAAATACATGGGTAAATATCCTTAGACATAAGATCATACTGTGGGAATTATGCGCTCAGCAGAGTGATGGCATAAGGGGAAAAGCTGTCTTTGTGCCTAGTGGTTTTGGCATGCAACACCCTGTAGTAGTGTCCTGAGGGGAAGAATTGAAAGACTTGACGTCCAGGATGTGAGGGATCTGTAAATATTTTCTCAGCCCTCGTTCTGACTCATGCAACTTAGAACTAAGGAGAAATTTCCTAACAGTAAGAACAATTAACCTCTGGAACAGCTTGCCTCCAGCAGTTGTGAATGCCCCAACCCTGGAAGTCTTTAAAAAGATGTTAGACAGCCATTTGTCTGAAATGGTATAAGGTTCCTGCCCATGCAGGGGGTTGGACTAGAAGACCTACAAGGTCCCTTCCAACTCTGCTATTGTATTGTATTGTATCATGCAGTATACAAGTCCTCAATGGAATAGGGCTGTTGTTGTTTTTCTGCAGTCTTAACTATCTGTTGATGTCTGTACCTGTCCAGTTTGGTTATTGAGCCAAACCGACAGTTGTAGTACTACAAATGGCAGACTCAGTCATTCCTCTGTAGAACTGCGTCAGCAGCTCCTTATAAGCTTTTTGGTTATTCTATTATTCTTTTTGTTCTTCTGTTACTCTGGAAGCTCCTGATTATTTTGTTATCAGGATTACAGAATAACCGAGTTGGAAATGACCTTGGAGGTCTTCTACTCCAACCTCCTAGAACCCTAGACCATTTCAGACCAAGGGTGGCCCAACCTCTTCTTGAAAACTCCCTGAGGTAGAAAATTTTCTTTAAAAGTTGATGGAGCGCTCGTAACTTCTAAAGGCCAAGCTGTTCTGCTCAGAGGTGGTATTCAGCCAGTTCTGACCGGTTCTAACGAACCGGTAGCAGAAATTTTGATACCACCTCTGGCTGGCTCTGCACCCATTTATTTGCTGCTTCCCAAGTCCCAGCTGATCGGCTGGGCCTTCTTCTGTTGCCCTGCATAGGAGAACAGAGCTGGAAAACAGGTTAGTGGGGTGGGAAGGGAATGGGGATTTTACAGTATCCTTGCCCTGGAGTGGGGTGGAAATACAGATTTTACAGTATCCTTCCCCTGGAGAGGAGAGGAAATGGGAATTTTACAGTATCCTTGCCCTGGAGTGGAGTGGAAATACAGATTTTACAGTATCCTTGCCCTGGAGAGGAGAGGAAATGGGAATTTTACAGTATCCTTGCCCTGGAGTGGAGTGGAAATACAGATTTTACAGTATCCTTGCCCTGGAGAGGAGAGGAAATGGGAATTGTACAGTATCCTTGCCCTGGAGTGGAGTGGAAATACAGATTTTACAGTATCCTTGCCCTGGAGAGGAGAGGAAATGGGAATTTTACAGTATCCTTGCCCTGGAGTAGAGTGGAAATACAGATTTTACAGTATCCTTGCCCTGGAGAGGAGAGGAAATGGGAATTGTACAGTATCCTTGCCCTGGAGTGGAGTGGAAATACAGATTTTACAGTATCCTTCCCCTGGAGAGGAGAGGAAATGGGAATTTTACAGTATCCTTGCCCTGGAGTGGAGTGGAAATACAGATTTTACAGTATCCTTGCCCTGGAGAGGAGAGGAAATGGGAATTGTACAGTATCCTTGCCCTGGAGTGGAGTGGAAATACAGATTTTACAGTATCCTTCTCCTGGAGAGGAGAGGAAATGGGATTTTTACAGTATCCTTGCCCTGGAGTGGAGTGGAAATACAGATTTTACAGTATCCTTGCCCTGGAGTGGAGTGGAAATACAGATTTTACGGTATCCTTGCCCTGGAGAGGAGAGAAAATGGGAATTTTACAGTATCCTTGCCCTGGAGTGGAGTGGAAATACAGATTTTACAGTATCCTTGCCCTGGAGGGGGGTGGAAATACAGATTTTACGGTATCCTTCCCCTGCCATGCCCACCAAGCCACACCCACCAAGCCACACCCACCAAGCCACACCCACCAAGCCACACCCACCAAGCCACACCCACAAAGCCACACCCACCAAGCCATGCCCACCAAGCCACACGAACCGATAATAACAAATTTGAATCCCACCACTGGTTCCACTGATTAATTGTTCTCACTATCAGGAAATTCTCTCCTTGGTTCTAGGCTGCTTGTCTTCTTGATGAGTTTCCACCCATCGCTTCTCGTCCTACCCTAGTCCCAGCATTCCTAGCACAGCAAATTCCAGCGTTGTATTTCTACAACAGAACACAGGGGCCAAAAGCAACAAAGCTCCAGCTGACACCAACAGCAAGCAGGAGATAGTAAGGTATAATTAGATTATGTGTATTCATATTTATATCATTTATACATAATTATAGCAATTCATTTATGTATGTTAACAATTAAACGGCAGTTGTGCTAACTATATCAAAGATTATTAAAACAATATCAAAACAGAATTGGAAAGGGCAGTGGAAACTATACAAGGTTAGGTAACAAGCATATACACTTTTATAAGCTTAGTTCTCTGTGGAAAAGGGAGATGCCACTCTTTTGAGATAAATAATCATGTATTGACCAGTTAATTCTTACAGTATTTCTCTTGACTGGGAGGAAACCATCTCAAAACATCTGGGGTAGCATGTCAAGTAGAGTCCTTGTAACTGGACGACATCCGAATGCATGCAAAACTATAAAATAAATGGCCAGATAAGAGAGGATACTTATTTGATTATACATGTAATGTAGTTGTGAATTGTGAATTGACCCACCGTAAATTGTGTTGGCCCAAAATTGGAAATCAAATAAGTTGCCAACAGATGAAGAGATAATAAAAAGATATATTAGACTGTGCAGAGATGAACAGGTTGACTTTGAAAGTAAAGGATAAAGAGGAATTGGTGTACTTCGACATGGGGAATAGATAGATAGATGATAGATAGATGGATGGATGGATGGATGGATGGATGGATGGATGGATAGATAGATAGATAGATAGATAGATAGATAGATAGATAGATAGATAGATAGATAGATAGATAGATAATCAGCTGATAAAGGAGGAGAGCCTGTGTCTTAGTGGCCAACACAACTGTCTGATATGTAATACTTCCCAGGTTCAAATCCCAGTAAGGGTATGGCTAGCTGATGAGAATGAAATAGCTTGAAATAGATCTATACCAGTCTCCCTTTATTTATTTATCAGCACAAATGCAAAACACACACACACACTCACACACATATTGGTCAGAGACCAGCAATAGACATTACTTTTTACAACATACTAAAAAGTACTGACATTAAAAGTGGGTAACAACTTACATGCTCTCAAACTGTTGAGGTCACTCCTGTTTTATGTGGGTGAAAAGCCGATAGGTATGGGAGAAAATATAACGATCCAGAAATTGATTAGAGAGATCTGCAAATAATTGGTACAAGATGACTGCTATAATTCTGTAGCAAGACATGGGGAAGATTTTATGACTGGATCGAGAAAGAAAATCTAGACAAGAAAGTCAGGGGAAGATACGGAACCCAGATGATACACTCTTAAATGGAAAAGGGGGAAAACAGAAAACAAAGTACTAAATATACAAGTATATATTCAAGAGCGAGATATAAAGGAGGGAAAACATAATTAGGATAGATTAGCGAAGGTAAGGGAATAGGAAATGATACTAGACTATATTTGGGTTTGTGGAAATACCATCCCAAGGAAACATAAACTAGAACTTTATAAACTTTTGATAGCTAGACCTCAAACAAATAAGAGGAAGGACTTTTTTCACCCAGAGGATCCCTGGTCTATGGAACTCCCTGCCAGAAGAAGTGGTGACAGCTGTCAGCCTCGACACCTTTAAGAAAGGATGAGAGGAGTTCATGGAGAACAAGGGTCTCAATGGCCATCATGATGGATGCCCAAGGACACCCTCCGGGATGGAGAGATAGGCAAGATATCTCTCAAGGCCATTTGCAGGGAATCACAAGCAGGTGAAGACATCTGCTTGGGAAGACCCTGAAGCAAATGGGGAGCCACTGTGGGAGACAGAATGCTGGACTGGATGGGCTGTGGCCTCTTCCAGCAAGGCTGTTCTTAGGTTCTTATGTAAACTGAGATTTGAAAGCGAGAACAATTAATCACTGGAACAACTCGCTTCCAGAAGTTGTGAATGCTCCAACACTGGAAGTTTTCAAGAAGGGACCAGATAGCCGTTTGTCCAGAAAACTACAGGTTCTCGTGCTCAAGCAGGGAGTTGGACTAGAAGACCTCCAAGTCCCCTTCCAATTCTGTTATTCTATATGTTGAGTTTATTGTTTCAATTCTGGGGTACATCATTAAGTAGCTGACCCATGAAGATAATTTATAGGTTGCCAAGGCCCTAGGCTGGGTCCAGCTCAGTTCCTTTATTCTTCCCTACATATAGCCTGCTCATAAAAAGACCCTATGAAGTTCACACACACCCTTATTTTTCAGGGTGGCCACCTATTTAGCACTTGGGTCATCTATTTTCTGGATAATGAAGTGGTAATAAATCTTTCCTAGCTCTGAGGACGTTTCAACTACTGTGTGTAATTATGATTTTTCGAACTGTAGTCATGGGGAACAAAAGTCCTAATCATGGTAACAAGAAAATCGTTCAGCAGAACCATCGAATGTGGGCAATTTAGTGTTTTCCGTGGTTATCACATTTTCCGCTCCCCATGCATGAAATTGACCTGGTGCTGGAGAAGACTCCCCGTGAGTCCCTCGGACTGCAAGGTGATCAAACTGGTCAGCCCTACAGGACATCAACCCTGACTGCTCTTTAGAAGGCCAGATCCTGAAGAGGAAACTCAAAGACTTTGACTACCTCATGAGAAGGAAGGACTCAGTGGAGAAGACCCTAATTGCTCAAGACTGTTCTCTGAGGTAAAAACACAGAGGCAGGGAGCTGCTTTAAACTGTTTAATACGAACTGAGCCAAACTGTAACAAAGAACCACCCATCTGACAGCTCTTATATAGAGTCAGCTGTCAGACAATTAACCAATAGAGAGCCTGTAATTCTCCCGCCCAAACTGAGTGTGACCTTTAGCCAATGGGAGTGCTTGATATTAAGCCTGAGGACTTAACACTAATGCTGGGACAGATGGAGCGCAAAAGAAGAAGGGGATGACAGAGAATGAGGTGGCTGGATGGAGTCACTGAAGCAGTCGGCATGAGCTTCAATGGGCTCTGAGCAGTGGTGGGATTAAAATTTTTTTACTACCTATTCTGTGGGTGTGGCTTTGTGAGCATGATGTGGTTTTTGTGGGTGTGGCTTTGTGGGCACGGCAGTGAAAGGTTACTACAAAATCCCCGTTCCCTCCCCACCCTACTAACCTGCTTTCCAGCTCTGTTCTTCTGTTCAGGGCAACAAAAATAGATTATGTGGGAGGCTGGGAGGGAGCGAGGGCGTGGCCAGCCTATTTGCTGATTCTCTGAACTACGCAAAATTTCCGCTACCGGTTCTCCAGAACCTGTCAGACCTGGCTGAATACCACTTTTGACTCTGGGGGATGGCAGACGATAGGGAGGCCTGGAGGAACATTGTCCATGGAGTTGTGATGGGCCAGACACAAGTTCGCGACTAACAACAACGATGCATAAAATGGCATTTTATGCATTGTTGTTGTTGTTAGTCGCAAACTTGTGTCTGGCCCATCATGACTCCATGGACAATGTTCCTCCAGGCCTTCCTGTCCAGGATACTACAAAATCCCCATTCCCTCCCCACCCCACTAACCTGCTTTCTAGCTCCGTTCTCCTGTTCATGAAGATTAGCTGGGAGGCAGCAGTGGCGTGGCCAGCCTATTTGCCGGTTCTCTGAACTACTCAAAATTTCCGCTACCGGTTCTCCAGAACCTGTCAGAACTGGCTGAACACCACCTCTGACTCTGGGGGATGGCAGAGGATAGGAAGGCCTGAAGGAACATTGTCCATGGAGTCACGATCGGTCAGACATGACTTCACAACTACCAACAACAACCACAATGCATAAAATGTCCCTATCTATTTTCCCCCCTGGGATACATAGCTCCAAAGACCCAATCCAGACTATTTTTTTTTTAAATGAAGTTACCTTGGTAACTAGCAAACAGCACTTCATCGACATTTCAATCTTTCTCCAAGGAAGACTCAGAATGCCATTTCTTCTGCGTTTGGTTTATTTAACTTTTTGGAAATTACTTTTGCTTAATCTGCTCGGTAACCAGAATTCTCAGGAGACGTAGAATTGTTTAACCATTAAAACCTAGGTAACGGTAGTAAGGCCATGATGGGGCCTTACTACCTACATGGGGCTTCCCTTGAGATGCACCTGGAGGCTCCAGTTAGTTCAGAATGAGGCCGTGCGGGGGATTTTGGGAGCACCTGGATGCTCCCATGTGACACCTCTCCTGCATGAGCTGCACTGGCTGCCTATGGCTTTCTGGGTGCGTTTCAAGATACTGGTGACCATCTTTAAAGCGCTCCATGGCAAGGGACCTGGTTATCTGCAAGACCGCCTCCTGCTGCCAAATACCTCCCACCGACCAGTTCGCTCCCACAGAGAGGGCCTCCTCAGGGTGCCGTCGGCCAGACAATGTCAGCTGGTGACCCCCAGGGGGAGAGCCTTCTCTGTGGCAGCCCCTGCCCTCTGGAATGACCTCCCCCCCTGAATTACGCATGATCGCAGACCTACGTCTCTTCCGTCGGGCCCTGAAGACACATCTATTTTGTGCAACCGGCCTGTCATAGTCTTTTAATTTGTGTTTTAGTATTGGGTTTTATAATAATAGGCCAAATTATTTAATACTTACTAATTTGTTATATTAACTTTTGTATTTCCTCTTTTTTTTGTGGCTGTTCACCGCCCTGAGTCTCGAGAGGGAGAGGGGCGGTATATAAATTAAATAAATGAAATGAAACGAAATGAAACGAAATGAAATGATCATCATCGTCCTCAATGCACAGGGAAAAGTGGTTAAAAAATAATAATCCATGCATACATTGCAAGAAAGTGAAAACTGTAACGAGGTAAAAATGCATTATTCTAAATAAGTACGAGCCTCAGCAAAACTATTCTCTGTAAATTATGCTGGCAAATGCTTTTCTGGATGGGCAAAAGTCGCCGAGGTATTTCATCATTTTATATATATTGATTTCTTACGCTTACCTATCTTCCTTAACAAATGAATTTATTTCCATGGTACACCAAAATACAATTCGGAGCATGCACAGAAAAATGTGCCAATTGCATCAAATCTCCTTTTCCAGAATGCTGTGTCAAGTAAAAAAAAAAAAAAGAAGATTATCATTATTAACCTGGAAGTTAGACAGAAATAATATTAAACAGAGGAAAGAAGTAAAAAAACTGGGGCACCTTATGAATGCACATTTTTTTAAATAGAAAGAAGTAATGCTACATTAAAGAATAGAGAATTCCTGATGTGCTGTTTCATTGCATGAGTAACATCAGGTAGAACACTGACAGTGTGAATGGATTTCTTAGAGCTGTTGGGAACGTTCTACCATATGTGGTGGACATGCCCCATCGCAAGGAGATACTGGTGTAAAATTTGGAAATGGCTGGAAGAAATTACTGAGCGACAAATAGAATTTAAACCGGAAGCATTTTTATTAGGACTGCTGGACCCTGGGAGGGAAAACAGGGTCATATTTGGGTCGTAAATTACGTGAGGTCAGAGCTGGCTTCACTTGGGTATGTGCCGACATGTAGCTCCTAATAAATAACTGGGTTTCTTTTGAAGCTTGGCTCAAGGCTCATGATTTAATTAAGGCCTCCATTAGAACCCTGATGTAGGATATCACTCCAAAAGGGAAACAGAATAAAGCCAAGTATGATGTGGAAGGGGATACTGGCACACACACACACACACACACACACACACACACACACAAGCATGAGGCCAGGTCTAGATCGAGGGTGTGGAGAGAAATATTTTACTTCCCTTTTTTATCCTGGAGAACATATCCCAGAGTCGAGCAGTTAGAAAGAAATTGGAAAGGATTTGAGGACCATGCTGCGTATCGGATGTCTCTCCTGTTTGTAGAACTGCACGGATAAGCTTATATTCCCTATAACAGGGATGGCGAACCTATGGCACGGGTGCCACAGGTGGCAGGCGGAGCTATTTGGCACGGCACACAAGCCGTTGTCCTGTCAGTTGACTAGCATGCATGTGCGCATTGGCCAGCCATTTTTGAACAAACACTTCTGGTTTGCTCGTAGCGTCGTTTTTAGTCCTCTGCAGGTTTCAGGGAAGCCCCTGAAACCTTCCAGAGGGCCTGGGGGGGGGCGTTTTCACTCTCCCCAGGCTCCTATAAAGCCCCTGGAGCTTGGTGAGGGCAGAAAAAGCATGTAAAAAAGGAGCACCTGTCATCCGTGCATGTGCACTACATCAGGGGTCCCCAACCTTTTTGGCACCAGGGACCGGTTTCATGTTAAAAAAATTCCACGCACCGGTGGCCATGGCTCAGCCGGGGGGGAGGGTGAACAGGTGCGCATGCAGGGGGGCTGAGTCAGCTCACTCGCCCTTCTCGAGCCCCCAATAGCGCAAGCAGCTGCGCCTGTGCTCACCCGCCCCCAGTGCGCGCTCTGCCCAGGGGGCTGCCCCCTCCTCCCTCCTCCTCCTCTCCAGCTCACTGCGGCCCATTCCTATCAAGCCACGGACCGGCACCGGTCCACGGTCCGGGGGTTGGGGACCCCTGCACTACATTATGGGTGTGGCACACCGGTGCACGACCCCTCCCTGAGCTCCTCCCCCCTTATGGCACGTGAGCCTAAAAAGGTTCGTCATCGCTGCCCTATAAAATGAAGTCCGAATCTCTATTCAACCACTTTTGTTTCACCAGAATTCGAGAATAGGTGCCAAACGTAGCCAAATTTCCTCTAACTGCCTACCGCGGAGTGTGACAGTGGCTTTTACCGCTGTGTGCCCTGCTTCCCATCCTCCCTGTCTATGGAGGCTTTGTAGCTTCCACGTTTGAACGCAAAGGTTGTATAATGCCTTTTAATTCTTTGTCCCCGACCATGATGATAAAGGCGGACTGACTGCCTTGAGTACCATTGTGTACTCATAAAGAGTTGAGTAGCAATCACTTGCGCTCGGAGATAAATAATGCAAACTGGAATGGACCGGATATAAAATGGGCTTAAAAGCATGCTTTGTTCTATAACCTACTGTTTTTCAGTCTAATATTGCCTGATGGAAAGGTGTATCCATTAGGGTGAAATAACATGGATTCTACTCTTGTATTCTCTGAGCCAGCCTTAAAAAAAGAAAAGAAAAATGGAAAGAAAGCAGAGCCTCGCAGAATGTTTCAATGCACTGTTTGCTATAAAAATTGATGGCTATTGGTAAGTGTTAAACAAGTCCCAGCAAATAGTTTTCACGAGAACAATAATGTCACTTGCTCAAGCTATTTAAAACTGTTTCCGAATAAGTAATCTTCTTTTTATTGGTGGAGATGTCTAGGCAGCTTCTGTGGTCGAATGTGGTTTTCAGTATGAAATGCCTGTTCAAATCAGGATGTCGATTTATTGCACAACACCAATGAAGAGTGTACACAACTACACCCCCTCCCTCTACGTGACCCCAAAGCAGCCTTCACTACCGTCGACCATGGGTATCCTTCTGGATTAGTGCTGGAGATTTGGGGTGGGCTACAATCAAGGTTATTATGTGGTGCGGTGGTTAGAGTGCAGTGCTGCAGGCTACTTCTGCTGACTGCAATTTGGCAGTGCGAATCTCACCAGGCTCAAGGTTGACTCAGCCTTCCGTCCTTCCGAGGTGGGTCAAATGAGGAGCCAGATTGTTGGGGGCAAGAGGCTGACTCTGTAAACTGCTTAGAAAGTACTGTAAAGCACTGTAAGATATAAGTCTATAAGTGCTATAACTACTTTCCTCCCTCCCTCCCTCCCTCCCTCCCTCCCTCCCAGCTCAAGGTTGACTCAGACTTCCATCCTTCTGAGGTGGCTAAAATGAGCACCAAAATTGTTGTGGGCAATATCCTGACACTATAAACCTAGAGTACTATGAGGTGGTATATGTCTATGACATATGAAGAACGGTTGCAGGACCTGGGTATGTCTAGTTTAATGAAAAGAAGGACTAGGGAAGACATGATAGCAGTGTTCCAGTATCTCAAGGGTTGCCCCAAAGAAGAGGGAATCAAATTATTCTCCAAGGCACTTGAGGGCAGAACAAGTAGCAATGGGTGGAAACTAATCAAGGAGAGAAGCAACTTAGAACTGAGGAGAAATTTCCTGACAGTTAGGACAATGAATCAGTGGAACAGAAGTTGCCTCCAGAAGTTGTGAATGCCCCAACACTGCAAGTCTTCAAAAAGATGTTGGATAGCCATTTGTCTGAAACGGTATAGGGTTTCCTGCTTAGGCAGGGAGTTGGACTAGATGACCTCCAAGGTCCCTTCCAACTCTGCTATTGTGTTGTGTTGTATTGTTCACGGAGTTTCAGATCCACGAAGGCTATGTCAAACAAGACGGCAAGGCGGTTTTGCTCTGCACACCAAGTCATAGCGTGTGAAATATGTATTCCTGACAGCGAGAACATTTAATCTGTGGGACAACCTGTCTCCAGAAGTTGTGAACGCTCCAACACTGCAAGTTTTAAAGAAGATGTGGGATAACCATTTGTCTGAAGTGGTGTAGGGTTTTCTAGCTTTCCTTTCGAACTGCTAGGTTGGCAGAAGCCAGGGCCGGTACTCTGCCTCTTTCTGTCCTTGGCTTCATCATTCATTAGATGGCCAAGTTCAATCTTTTTCTCTCCCCTCGCTTTTATACAATGTATAAAATGTATACAATGTATGCAGGGCATTAATAATAAATGCGGAGGTGAGAAGTAAGCAGAAGGGGATAGCCGAGACAATAGGCCGTTGACTTGGCGGGCTTCGCGTGTTATCAGCCTGAATGGCCTTCTGACTGAGTCTACGAAGAGATTTCGAATAAGACCAAGAGACAACGTGACTTCCTGAACATGTCGGCCAGCCAGAGCCGTAGAGCAACCCCAGCTGCACCCAGCGGAACATCAATAAAAGATGGTCGGGCTCCTACTTACACCCAGGAGGAAAGAGGAGAAGAAACCGAGAGAATAGAATATGGTAGATTCGCAGGATTTGTGACTGTGCAATCGGCAACGTCCCTCAAACAGGGAGACATATATTGACACAGTTAAGCATGCCGAGAAAGAGCCTGTGCATTGACAGAGACAGGAAGGCATGACGTCATCCCATTGCAGTAGTGTTTAGATGCCTGTCTATGTATGTCTAGTTTAATGAAAAGAAGGACTAGGGAAGACATGATAGCAGTGTTCCAGTATCTCAAGGGTTGCCCCAAAGAAGAGGGAGTCAAATTATTCTCCAAGGCACCTGAGGGCAGAACAAGAAGCAATGTGTGGAAACTAATCAAGGAGAGAAGCAACTTAAAACTGGAGGAATTTCCTGACAGTGAGAACAATGAATCCGTGGAACAGAAGTTGCCTCCAGAAGTTGTGAATGCCCCAACCCTGGAAGTCTTTAAGAAGATGTTAGATAGCCATTTGTCTGAAATGGTATAAGGTTCCTGCCCACGCAGGGGGTTGGACTAGAAGACCTACAAGGTCCCTTCCAACTCTGCTATTGTATTATTGTATTGTATTATTGTATTACCCCGAAGCTATAATCAGGCTGACACGCAAAAGCCTTGGGGGTGCAGGCAATAATGGCGCTGGGTTAAACTGGGCAGGCCTTGATGCTCTCCGAGGCATCTTGATTGCTTGCAGGCATTTCATTACCCAACTAGGTAACATCATCAGTGCTAAGGAGTGTGGGTTTTTTTTTAAAAAAAAGATTTTGGTTAATCCTGCCTTTATCAGTTTTATAGATAATTGAAAGTGGCAAAACCTCTTAATAGTCTTCCCCGCCCCTCCCTCTTTTCTTTACTACAACAACCCTTGGAGGTGAATCAGACTGACAGAGAGAGTGACTGATCCCAAAATCAGTCAACTGGCTTTCATGGCTGAGGTGAGATTTGAACACACGGTGTTTTGGTGTCTTGGCCTGCAGATTAACCTCTACACCAGGGGTGTCAAACTCAATTTCATTGAGGGCTGTATCAGAGTTTGGTTGACCTCAGGGGGCGCCAGGTGTGCGTGGCCAACTGGGTGGGTGCGGCCGACTGGGTGGGAGAGGCCAGCTTGACCCCACTCACTGGGCATGGCCAACTGGGTGGGTGTGGCCGACTGGGTGGATGCAGCTGACTGCGTGGGAGAGGCCAGCTTGACACCACTCACTGGGCGTGGCCAACTGGGTGGGTGTGGCCAACTGGGTGGGTGTGGCCGACTGGGTGGATGCAGCCGACTGCATGGGAGAGGCCAGCTTGACACCACTCACTGGGCGTGGCCAACTGGGTGGGTGTGGCCAACTGGGTGGGTGTGGCCAACTGGGTAGATGCAGCCGACTGCATGGGAGAGGCCAGCTTGACACCACTCACTGGGCGTGGCCAACTGGGTGGGTGTGGCCAACTGGGTAGGTGTGGCCAACTGGGCGGGTGCAGCTGACTGGGTGGGAGAGGCCAGCTTGACACCACTCACTGGGCATGGCCAACTGGGTGGGTGTGGCCAACTGGGTGGGCATGGCCAGATTGACACCACTCCCCAAACTGCTGGCTTGTTTCCTCTTCGCATTGACTAGACCCGGCTTGCAGTTGCTCAATCCACGATTCTCCTTGCTCTGCTGATCTAACCTGGACATTCAGAGTCTCCATTCAAATGATCAGCATCTAACAGTGCTTCTGGCTCCTTCTTATGGCTGATTGAGGAAGCAGCAGCCAATTACATTACACTGTATCAGTTAAAGTTACAGATAAGAATTACAACCATAGCTTTTATGTATATATATGACTAGCTGATGAGAGCTAAAAAGCTCGAAATAGATCTATACTAGTCTCCCTGATTTATTTATTGATCAGCTCATATTAAAAAAAATTACACAACGGAACTCATGGCTTTCTGTCTAGATGGTCTCTGGTGATGAGCCGAAAGGCAGAAAAGGAAAAGCAGTATATCTCCTCCCTTAATTGGGGCCCTAACAGGGTTTTGTGCAATAACAACACTAGGATTATACTCCTAACATAAGCTTTGAACTGATTCAAGAAGCCAACACTTCGCCAAACGCTTAAATCAAGACCATTTGAGTCAGGTTTTCTATTTTGATTCAGAAAGTTGTCCCAAAGGTGCTTTTTCAATAGTCAGCTGGATTGTTCTTTGTTTTTTTCTTGAAAATGTTTTGCTTCTCCTCCGAGAAGCTCCTTCAAAACTGTTGTTGTTTCAGTTTGGAGATTTCTTCAAACTGTTTTCTGATTAAATTTCTAGACTGAATGTTCTCCCGTCCCCAGTGACCACCTTGTGTTCCTTCTTAAATTTTCTGAAATTTCCATTCCATTCTCTAGGGAAGCCCATAAAGGTTTTGTCACGCTCACGTAGACTAACATTTTACAGGAACACAATTCAAAATGTCCTGTGCGCATTTTTGTAGTCTTCTATGCCCCATCCTTGTCTAATAGCTTAATGGTTTTATTTTTATTTCTTTTTGGCAACGTAAAAAGGGTAAAAAGACAAAGTGAAAGCAGTAAAGAGTAAATTAAAGGAAATAAAAAGTCAAAGAGTAAAGAACAGAAGATAAAGTTAAGGCAGGTGTGCATCCATAGAGTTTTTCTGTGCCACAAAATCCAGTTATGATCCTTCCAAATCAGGAGAAAACTCCTTGCTATGATTTGATGGATTGAGCCTGACGAAAGACCAAGAAGAACTAGAAAACCACTGAATTGAACGTGTTCAGTCTTCAACAGTTGATTGTGTTGTGGCCCACCAGAGGGGATTCCTCTCCAGCAAAGTCCCAGAGATTTCACAACTACACAACTACAGACCTTTGTCAGGCTTGGAGAGCTGCCAGGCCGATATCTTCTAAACTCCAAGCTGTAGCAGCAATTACTTGGCAAGAAGGCAGGAACAGATCTTCACCCGAATGAATTGAACTCATGGTCTCCTGCAAACTCCACTCCCCTTTTGCTCCTCTTTATTCCCTAAGGGAGAGGGCCATCCACCGTCCACCTGCGCCTTTACTCCTGAGTCGGCCCTTGTTCCTTAGCTGTTCCCTTCGTCTGGCAACTTTGCGCATGCGCACACTGGGAACATGTTCCAGCTGTTCTTCTGCCCCACTGATCTTTGACTCCAAAGGCAGCTGATAGTTTTCAGATGGCCCTGGCCCCATCTCTGCCTCCGACACAGAGCCCTCCTCCGAGCCTTCCCCAGACTCCAGGACTGGCCCCTGTTCCTCTCCTCACTTTCTGAATCTGCCATCAGCTCTGCTGGCCACTGGGGGGCTACCACATTTTTGTCTTGATAAATGGGACATTCTGGTTTTCTTGGGCCTTTATGCTTCCCCGTACGAAATCACGAGAAACTAGAGCTCCGTGTTTCTCGATTCGCAATTCAAAATCAGGACAAGTCCGAGTGGATTATCCAAAGGGACATAAATGGATTTGGGTTGCATCCAGACATGGCATCTATTTCAAATGGCTGTATCATCATAGATTATTTGCTTGACCACAATCTGTAGTCTGAAGCATTGATTGGGATAGGACCCTCCCGTCCCCAAATCTCCCAAGTTTCTTCTCATCATTTATCTCCTATTGCAACAATTATTTTGATGGATTAAAAGTTAGAAACTTCTTACAGCTTGATAGATGGCTGAATCAGACCTTTGGATGCCTTTTGTTGATCTCAACAAATTCACGCAACAAATATGTGCAGTTTTCTTCCACTAGGTAGAAAACCTTAAAGGTACTAGAATATTTTTTTTTAACATTACAGGGAGTCCTCGACTTACGACCACCATTAAACCCACAATTTCAGCTGTTAAATGAAGCACTTGTTAAGCATTTGTTAATGCACTCTATTTTATGACTTTTCTTGCTGCAATTGCTAAGGGAATCACCGCAGTTGATAAGTTAGTAACCTCCTTGTTAAGGGAATCAGGCTTCTACTTTGACTTGTGTTGGTCAGAAGGTCGCAAAGGGGGATCACCTGACCCCAGGAGCAGACCTGGGATGGTCAGACCTGGAAGCCATCTTTTACATTTGGGTCTTCAGGCCTGCCACATTTTCTACTGTGGGAAAATATCTAGTTTGATGAAGAGAAGGACCAGGGGAGACATGATAGCAGTCTTCCGATATCTCAGAGGGTGCCACAGAGAAGAGGGAGTCAAACTATTCTCCAAGACACCTGAGGGCAGGACAAGAAGCAATGGGTGGAAACTAATCAAGGAGAGAAGCAACTTAGAACTGAGGAGAAATTTCCTGAAAGTTAGAACAATTAACCAGTGGAACAGAAGTTGCCTCCAGAAGTTGTGAATGCCCCAACCCTGGAAGTCTTCAAGAAGATGTTGGATAGCCATTTATCTGAAACGGTATAGGGCTTCCTTCCTAGGAGTCTTCCTTTGTTGGTGGTGTTAATTGGAACTCTGACTATAACTACTATGTGTGAAAACTGGTCGTAAGTCATTTTTCCCCAGTGCCACTGTAACTTTGAATGGCCACTAAATGAGCTGTGGTAAGCCACCTGTAGTAGTAGTTAGGTAGGGCTCATAAGGCCAAGAAATCAATAAGTCTGCAGGATCCTTCAAAGTGCATTTATCTTCTCCGTCCGTGAGTGTCATTTCTCAAGCATGAACTGAATCTTCAGATTTCTGTGTTTACCATCTCACCATCTATCAAAGTTACCAACCCTAGTGATTATCTGTTGGAAAGCTCCACTCATCAATCAGTGGGAATAGATTACACTGGACCCGTCCATCATTATCCCAATTGTGCAATTTCAGCTGGGAAATTAACATGTGGTCTGTCCTTAGGAAGACGTTGCAATCTGAAGCAAATTGGACCATTGAGTAGTTCTCCTATTTTTCTTTCTCCCGTTGTTTTTTCCTTCCCCCCGCCTCCTTTTAAAAAACACTCTTCTTGAAAGTGTGTTGATTGGGTGCTACAGGCATCTCACCATCACGTTTGAGCAGAAAGAGCTCCTTGATTAAGTGAGTTGTAATTTTTCTCCATTCTTCGTCCTCTGGCGTGACGTATCTTGTAGTTAGTCTAATTGTTCAGAGTAGACAACCTCTCTGGTTGTTTGAGGCTGTAACCCCTCCACTTCCTCCTTGCTAACAAAGATGAGTATTGAAGCACAAACATCTGGAAAGCAGGCCTAACTGTGCTTCTGAATCTAAAGGAAAAGGTTCCCCTCGCATATCTGTGCTAGTCATTCCCGATTCTAGGGGTCGGTGCTCATCTCCGTTTCAAAGCCGAAGAGCCAGCGCTGTCCGAAGACGTCTCCAGAGTCATGTGGTCAGCATGACTAAACATTGAAGGCACATGGAATGCTTTTTACGTGCTTTTGAACTGCTAGGTTGGCAGAAGTTGGGACAAATGCCTGTCGTCTTCCGGGTGCGCTTCAAGGTTTTAGTTATCATCTTCAAAGCGCTCCATGGCTCGGGACCTAGCTATTTGCAGGATCGGATCCTGCCTCATACATCCACACGGCCAATTCGCTCCCACAGAGAGGGACTTCTCCGGGTGCCATCCACTAGGCTATGCCAGCGGGCGACGCCCAGGGGAAGGGCCTTCTCTGTGGCGGGCCCAGCCCTCTGAAACGACCTTCCCCCCGACATTAGAACAACTACGGACCTCCGCTCCTTCCGTCTAAAATTAAAAACATATTTGTTCTGCTTGGCCGGCCTAGGGTAGTCTCTCGTCTATGGGATTGTTAATAATTTTAGATAGGGATTTTAGTATTTTAATTGGTAATTTTTAGCGCAGGGATATATTTAATTTGTTTTTATCATGTGTATGTGTATTTATTGTTTTATTTGCCCTGTGCACCGCTCCGAGTCCCTTTGGGGAGAGGGAGCGGTCAACAAATTAAATTATTGATTGATTGACAAATAACGGGAGCTCACTCCATTACGCAGCGCTAGGGATTCGAACCGCTGAACTGCTGATCTTTCTGATCAACAAGCTGGGCATCTTAGCCACCGAGCCCCCTTCTGAATCTACATGATCCTAAAACACCAAGTGTGGTTTTTTTTTCACGATAAACTACACATTATTTTATTATCGGGGATGGAGGAAAACACTCTCAGAAGTAGCTCAAAGTGAGTAAGGTGGTGTGAGAAGAAACTGCAGAGGTGTTTCTCGTTGTTGTCTGCCCGAAACCTTTGCGCTGTTGTGCGTGTAGGCGGCCAAGGAAAAGAGAGGCTCCTTGGAGAAATCTTTTTGTTATGCTGCCTTGTGTTGGCTGCATAAAGAATAGAACACAATGGAGCAAAACATCAGACAGGACGAAGATGGGGGGAAATATAAAACCGTAAAGGCATGGACTCAAGAGGAAGGTACCGAAAACACCACGATAACGGAAAAAAGATAGTTGTTTAAATATAAAATAGTCAGGTGTGTGAACCTTATTGAAACGTTATTTGAAAAAGGCTCGTCTGCTCCTTCATCCCTGGAGGCTTTCAAGAAGAGATTGGGCTGCCATTGGTCAGAAACAGTGTATATGTCTCCTGCTTGGTCAGGAGGTTGGACTACATCCCTCAGACCGATACGCTCCCACAGAGAGGGCCTCCTCAGGGTGCCGTCGGCCGGTCAATGCCGACTGGCAACACCCAGGGGGAGAGCCTTCTCTGTGGCGGGACCAGCCCTTTGGAACGACTTACCCCCTGAACTCCGTACCATCTCCGACCTCCGCCTCTTCCGCAAGTGTCTGAAGACACACCTATTCCAACTAGCCGGCCTAGCGTAGCCTCCAATTCTGACTCATAGATAGTTTTAAAATGGGGATTTTAATTTGGTTTTAGCACAGGTTTTTTAGTTGAATAAGTTTTTTTAAAAAAGTTTTATATGTTTGTATGTTTTTTAATATGCCTGTGCGCCGCCCTGGGTCCGTTTGGAGAAGGGCGGGGTATAAATTCAATAAAATAAATAAATAAATAAAATAGATGGCCCACAAGGTCCCTTCCAACTCCGTTAATCTGTTAAAGTAAGCAAACGATATCGCATGTAAGAGAGAACGAAAGCAAACACAGATTGGTTTTTTCATAAACTAAACATCGGAAACATTATCGAACTGGCGTGTCAAACTCAATTTCATTGAGGGCCACCTCAGGATTTGCATTTGATTGCTTATCTGTACCCCATGACTACCATTAAGTGTTGTACCTTAGGATTCATGACAAATTATCTTGTCTTTTTATGTACACGGAGAGCACATGCACCAAAGACAAATTTCTCGTGGCCAATGAAGAATTCTATTCTATTTCCCCTCAGTTTTGAAGACCGCCATCAACGAAGTGCCAAATCTGAGGGGAAATTTTCCAATTTTGGAACCAGTTGGATGTGAGGCTTTAAGCGCCAAACTTCCCTATCCCGATCACGGATTCCGAAATTATTCGGGAACCTATCCTGATTAGTACAGTTTCAGGACCAATGGTTAGAGCTATGCGAATTTTCTACCCCAATGCTGAGTTGAAGGGAATATACACCGTGAGCTTTCTCCATTGCTCGGTCACTTTGAGGAGTCCGCCACGAAATAAGTAAGCATTTAAAAAGCACAACTTCCCACACAATTACAGATTGCAGATTAACAGAGTCGGAAGGGACCTTGGAGGTCATCTAGTCCAATCCCCTGCCCAAGCAGGAGACCCTACATCTGCCTCTACCTAGGATTGAACTCACAACCCTCCTGATGGGGAGGCGAGAGCTCCACCTCTATTATCTGAAGCTTTTTGGTTTAAGAGTCTGTCTCAGCAACGGCCTCAATTTTGAGTCACTTGGGCAGAAATTAAAAAGAAATTATGAAAAAGATTCACGTCAGGAATCTTAAATATGTTATGGAGGTAGCATTCAAAAACAGGGTAGACAATAAAAGTCTTCATTTATATACAATTATATACAATTTTAGATACAATTGCTAAGAGACTTAGATCTAAAAAATGACTTTTTTAATACAGTATAACTTTTGTTTGGATGTTTGTATATGATTGCTAGCACAGAATTTACAATGATGTATGCACTTCTCTACACTTTGTAGTACTATTGAAACTATGTATTATCTATGTTTTGTCAAGAAGCCCCGGAGGGGCCTACGACCTCGACGTGAAAGTTCTCAAAATATTTCTTTTTCACACCTTACCTTACCCTACTTGGAAAAATTGTAAAACTCAATAAAACTTTTTCAATATATAAAAAATAAATAAAAGTCTTCATTTATTGATTTAAAAAAACATGCTTATTGAAGCAAAATGATTTCAGTTACCACCTAAGCATTAAACACATCAGTCTGTTATCGTTGTTTTTTTAAAATCACTCATATTTATATCGAATCAAATTTTCAGAGGCAAAACTCCTTGCTGTTTGCGTGTCAGCTTTCCTGTTTTTTATTTTTTATTTTTTGCAGATCTGTGTATATTTTATTTTAACTCCGATGCAAAATAGACGGGCGGCAAATATTGGCAACAATAATTTTCTTTTCAAAGAATGATGGTAGCACGTGTTTTTATGGGGGGCGGGTGGGGGTGGAAATAGCATATTTTCCTTAGTGGCAACGTTGCAGAGAGAAGCCATTAACACGAAACGGATGGGCCCCAAAGTAAGGATGGGCTTCAGTACAACACAGTTCAAAACTCACAGCTGTAGGAATTGTAATAAAATATGGCACAGTTGAACAAACATTTCCCCCTCAGAGTTAAGTGTATTGGCCTTGATATGTTTCAATATAGCCAAACATCTGCCTGGATCATGTTTCGTTCATCTTTTATCGACAAGCTTCGGTAAAGAATTCAACCATCGAGGGAGAGGATATATAAAGTATCCGCTCATCAATTAATATGCACTTCTTCTCAAGTTTATTAAGCGCTAGTTGATAAGTTGATGTCGGCCAGGGTATTTATTTATAGAGGAAAAATGTCCAAAACAAACATCATTTCTAATGTTGGATTTTCACGCTAACCAGAGGGAGCTCCCTTGTGGAGGACTGTGAAGCCGTTGCCATGGCAACTCTACTGCGCTGGACAGTAGAAGCCATTTTACGGCAGGGCAGTAGAAGCCATTAAAAGCTGCAATAGGCTGCATCTTAACAGAACAAACACCCTGAAAGGTGTTAGGGGTGTCTTATCCCCACCCCACAGTGTTTTTTTTCTCCAGAGAGTAAGTCATCTGTGCACCAAGTTTGGTTGAAATTGCTCAAGGGGTTCCAGAGTTACACTATGTGTGTGTTTGTGTGTTGCATTTGTGCTGATAAATACAATAATGAACATAACCAACTCAGAATCTTGAAACAACACCCTGATTATCTAAGGCATTTTTAAAAAAAAGAAATAACATCAATGACCTATTCAAAATCAATTTTGAAATAAGCCAGGTCTGTAAAAACTATAGCGATGATCATCTGGCGCAGCTTACATGTATTGCATTAAGAACATGATGTACAAGTGCTCGGCCAAAAATACACCAATTGTGATATTATTTTTCATTCCTTGTAAATATTTTTCACCAGGCATTACAAAAATAAGCTCTGTAAACTTGCTGGCATGTAAAATAGTGAGATTATCTAGCAAAATTAGAAAGAGAGAGAGAGAGAGAGAAGGGAGAGAGAGGGGGAGAGAGAGAGGGGGAGAGAGAGGGGAGAGAGAGGCAGAGGAGAAAGAGAAAGAAAGGGGGAGAGAGGAGGGAAAGAGGAGAGAGAGAGAGAGGAGAGAGAGAGAAAAGAGAGAGGAGATGGGAGGGAGAGTGGAGGGGGAGAGAAATAGGAAGGAAGGAAGGAAGGAAGGAAGGAAGGAAGGAAGGAAGGAAGGAAGGAAGGAAGGAAGGAAGGAAGGAAGGAAGGGGGAGAGAGAGTAGAGAAGGGGAGAAAGAAAGAAGAGGAGAGAAAGGAGACTGGAGACTGGAGAGAGAGAAAGACATAAAGGAAGGAAGGAAGGAAGGAAGGAAGGAAGGAAGGGGAGAGAGGAGAGAGAGAAAAGAGAGAAAAGAGAGAGGAGATGGGAGGGAGGGAGGGAGGGAGGGAGGGAGGGAGGGGGGAGAGAAACAGGAAGGAAAGAAGGGGGAGAGAGAGTAGAGAAGGGGAGAGAGAAAGAAGGGGAGAGAAAGGAGACAGGAGAGGGGAGAGAGAGAAAGACATAAAGGAAGGAAGGAAGAAAGGGGGAGAGAGAGGAGAGAGAGAGAAAGGAGACAGGAGAGGTGTGTGTGAGAGAGAAATAAATAAAGGAAGGAAGGAAGGAAGGAAGGAAGAGAAAGAGGAGAGGGAGAGAGAGGAAGGAAGGAAGGAAGGAAGGAAGGAAGGAAGGAAGGAAGAAGGAAGGAAGGGTTAGAAAGAGATGAGAGGAGGGGGAGAGAGAGAGAGAAAGGAGACAGGAGAGGGGAGAGGGAGAAATGAAGGAAGGAAGGAAGGAAGGAAGGAAGGAAGGAAGGAAGGAAGGAAGGAAGGAAGGGGTAGAAAGAGATGAGAGGAGGGGGGAGAGAGAGAGAAAGGAGACAGGAGAGGGGAGAGGGAGAAATGAAGGAAGGAAGGAAGGGGAAGAGAGAGAGGAGAGAGAGAGAGAAAGAGAGAGAAAGGGAGAGTGAGTAAAAAGAGAAGACATGGGAGAGAGAGACTTTTGAAACAACTTAGTAAAAGTTTGTGGTTATTCACCCCAAACCTATTGTCTTAGCAGAATAGTCCTGTGCCCAGAGATGAAGTCAACAAACGTCAAGATGGTGATGATAATGTGATTGAAAGTCCACTTTTTAATGTTTAATCAATTAAACTTTGATTGTAGCTTTGTGTTCATCATCTTGACGTGTTTTGACCTTGTCCTATGGATACTCCTTCCTGGGCCCGAAAGGGTGATTAAAAATCCACCCTTATCAAAAGGCCCGAATACATTTAGTCAATTAAATAAAAATCAGAGGTTGGCTTTTTTATTTTTTTTGTGTGTGTTTTTTTTGTTAATTGCATTTCCGTGAAAGCTAGCACAGTGCTAGGCCTTTCCATCCATTAGATGATTCATTGGCATTATAGATTTTCTGGGCAGATGCAACAAGAATAAATACAGAGGAAATAAGGTTAATCTGTTTTTCAGAACATTTCATTAGTTCAAAATAATATCAAAAAAAACCATGCAGACGAATGAGGTTGATGGGTTCTTTAAATCAGCTCTTCCTTTTGACCTGCAACACTGCCATGTTGTGGTTTTCCAATGGTAATAAATGTTCTTTTACCAAGTAAGTTGCCCATCATCTTATCTGACTGACTTCTGAACCAATGGCAATTTGATGGGTCTACAAACGAAATGCCTGATCTCTCATTTATTCCAATTAATGGATGAATAAGATCCATGATAAGGACACCTTCCTGATGTAAAATCTGTATTAAGACTACATTAAGACAATTGACTCAATATATTCCATCTGACTAGGGGCCAGGGTGGATCCTGCATGTTAAATGTTAAATTATATATGTATATGGTTGTGTCACAACACCCTGTTAAGCCCCAATTAAGGGAGGGAGCATACTGCTTTCCTTTTCTGCCTTTCAGCTCATCACCAGAGACCATCTAGACAGAAAGCTATGAGTTCCGTTGTGTACTTTCTTTATATGTGTGTTAGGTTTTTGAGCTGATCAATAAATAAATCAGATCTATCCTAGTCTCCCTGATTTATTTATTGATCAGCTCAAAAACCACACACACACACACACACACACACACACATAGTCGTAGATTTTCACGGGTCTAGGTATGCTGGCCTTGTTGTATTCGGGTGTTTTCCCGTGTAAGAATGAGATTGCCTTTGCAACGTTTCGGCAAGATCTCACTTGCCAGTGCTGGTTTCCAACTGGCCAACAGACGAGCCCCACCCACCACCCAAGCTTTTGAAATACAAAATAAGGAGAAACGTACAAATAGGACCAATCAGCATCAATCTAGCAATCATGATACAGCTGCACAGCCAATCAACCCACTCACAGCAACAGAGTCAGCACTCCACCGCCCCCCACCAAGATTTAAGGAAGGGCGGCATCTACGCAGCCACAGACCGAAGCCTGAAGATGGCAAGTGAGATCTTGCCGAAACGTTGCAAAGACAATCTCATTCTTTCACGGGAAAACACCCGAATACAACAAGACCAGCAGATAGATAGATAGATAGATAGATAGATAGATAGATAGATAGATAGATAGATAGATAGATAGATAGATAGATAGATAGATAGATAGATAGATAGATATAAATAATAATAATATAAATAAAATTTAATTTATAGACCACTCCCTCTCCCCGTAGGGACTCAGAGCGGTGCACAGGGAAAATAAAAAACAATAAATATACAAACATATTTAAAAACAGATTAAACGTTGTTCCTGTGCTAAAAATTAGTAAAAATACTAAGATTCCCAATTAACTTAAGTTTACTAACAAAAAAACCCATAGAAAGAGAGACTACCCTAGGCCGGCCAAGCAGAAAAGATGCGTTTTTAATTTTAGACGGAAGGAGCGGAGGTCCGTGGTCGTTCTAATGTCGGGGGGGAGGTCGTTCCAGAGGGCTGGGCCCACCACAGAGAGAGCCCTTCCCCTGGACGTCGCCCGCTGACAAAGTCTAGTGGACGGCACCCGGAGAAGTCCCTCTCTGTGGGAGCGAATCGGCCGTGAGGATGTATGAGGCAGGATCCGATCCCGCAGATAGCTAGGTCCCGAGCCATGGAGATGATAGATAGATAGATAGATAGATAGATAGATAGATAGATAGATAGATAGATAGATAGATAGATAGATAGATAGATAGATAGATAGATAGAATAGATAGATAGATGGTAGGTATATGATTTCCTGCTTGAGCAGGGGATTGGTAAGAAGACCTCCAATTCTGTTAGTCTGTTATTCTGACTCTCCTGACTCCATGCACCACAGCATGCCATAAACCCCCTGTCCTCCACTATCTTCTGGAGTTGATCCAAACTACGTCCACTCTGTCCACTATCCAACCATCTCATCCTCTGCTATCTGCTTCTCCTCTTGCTATGTTCGGCCCCCGCAGGTGTAAACGCGCATAACTCACTCCATGTCTCTACATAGGGCCTGCAGGCCAGCTCTGACCTGCAGCGACGCGAACGTTTTCGTACAAGGGATCTTCCAAGACTGGAATGTCTCCCTCATCCCTCTTAATAATAAATAATAATAATTTTATTTATAAACCGCCTCCTCTCCCCGAAGGGACTCGGAGCGGTGCACAGGGAAATTAAAAAGCAAGTACAAAATACATAAATAGTTAAAATAGAATTAAACACATTATCCCTGCGCTAAAAACCCTCTATACTAAAACTAAACTATACCCCCTAAAAACCCAGTTAAAAACGGAAGACTAACCTAGGCCGGCCAAGCAGAAAAAGTGTGTTTTTAATTTTTGGCGGAAGGAGCGGAGGTCCGTGGTTCTAATTTCGGGGGGAAGGTCATTCCAGAGGGCTGGGCCCACCACAGAGAAGGCCCTTCCCCTGGGCGTCGCCTGCTGGCATTGCCTAGTGGACGGCACCCGGAGAAGCCCCTCTCTGTGGGAGCGGATCGGCCGCAGGGATGTATGGGGCAGAATCCGATCCCGCAGAAAGCTAGGTCCCGTGCCATGGAGCACTTTAAAGATGATAACTAACACCTTGAAGCGCACCCGAAAGACGACAGGCAGCCAATGCAGCTCGCGCAAGAGCGGTGTTACATGGGTAAACCTCGAGGTTCCCATAATTGCTCGCGCGGCTGCATTCTGGACAAGCTGAAGTCTTCGGGTGCACCTCAAGGGGAGCCCCATGTAGAGAAATACGCCGTGGGAATGTCTGGTGCCTTTTTCCCTTCGCTCCGTCCCTTTTAAAGTATCCTGCCTTGGCGTGGATGGAACTGTACGTTTAAATCTAAACGACCTTCGCTCGTGGCTTTCTTCTTTTTCTGTTGCCTTGAAAAAATCCAGGAGGCTTTTGAGTTGTCAATAAACCAGGCTCTTTTTGAAAACAGCTGGTATGTCAACGTAGAGAATGAAAAGTCTATGAGCCATATGACACATTTGCTCTCCATGCAGTTACACAGAGTTGAACCTTTTTCTATAGCAAGCCTTCCTTTCTTTTCCACCACCTGCCGATATTTCTACCTCTTTCTTAAGCTTTCTATTTTTGGTCTCCGAGAAACTCTCGTTTTCTTCTTCTTCTTCTTCTTTCTTCCCCAGATCCCTGGATTTTGCAAGCAGTCGGTGCTTTTTATTCTTGATGAAATGTCTATTTTTTTCCTGGCTGTTCTTCTTCAGCGGCTATCATAGTTGCTGTAAAATTTACACATAATAGCTTTGAGGTTTGGAAGGACGAAGAGGCCCGGCGAGTTTCACGTCAAAGTAAATTCATTAATTCCTCTCGTAATAGAAAGCGCATCAAAAATTAATGATGAGGACCTGCTGATCGGCTCTGGCAGTAAACATTTTTTTTCTCTCTCTCTCCTTCTCTCTGTCCCTCTCTCTCTCTGACTCTCTCTCTCTCTCTCTCTCTTTCTGTCTTTTTCTGTCTCTGTCTCTCTGTCACTCTTCTCTCTGTCTCTCTGTCTTTCTGTCTCTCTGCCTCTCTCTGTCTGTCTTTCTCTCTGTGTGTCTTTCTGTCTGTCTCTCTTCTCTTTGTCTCTCTCTTTGTCTGTCTATCTCTGTGTGTATGTGTCTCTCTGTCTGTCTGTCTCTCTCTCTCATTCACTTACTGTCTTTTTCTCTGTGTCTCTCTGTCTGTCTCTGTCTCTCTCTTTCTCTCTCTCACTCTGTCTCTTTTGCTCTGTGTGTGTCTGTGTCTCTCTCTATGTGTCTCTCTCTCTCACTGTGTCTCTCTTGCACTCTCTCTCTCTCACTCTGTCTTTCTCTCTCTGTGTCGCTCAGTCTCTCTGTCTGTCTGTCTGTATGTCTATCTCTCTCTCTTTTCCCGCTCATCAAGTTTTACTTGGATTTTTAATATGCAAAGTTGAAGGGGATGTAATCCCCTGGGCCAGGGACGGCCCCCTGACAAAATTAAATTTCTCCTGTTATTACCACTGCTCTATAGAGTGTAATCTCAGGAATTCGGTTTTCAAATTGTTAGTCTATTGAAAGATTTATGTCAAAGCTCCATACTTATCACTGACTTGAAGTTAAAAGCAATGGAAATAAATTCTAAAGCCAAGGATAGACAATTTTTTACATTCTCGGGGGCTTCTTAACCAGGATTAGCAAATCTGTTAAATAAAATTTTGTACGACGTCTTATTTACTGCCCTCAATTCAATTTTGCTTCCAAATCCATTTGTAATATCAGCAAAGTCCATCTAGAAATGTAAGCAAATCTGACATGTTTCTTTGGGAATATCTATCTATCTATCTATCTATCTATCTATCTATCTATCTATCTATCTATCTATCTATCTATCTTCCTTCCTTCCTTCCTTCCTTCCTTCCTTCCTTCTAACCTACCTACCTACCAGAGGTGGTATTCAGCAGGTTCTGACCAGGTGGTATTCAAAGCAGGCGTCAGACCTGCTGGGATTATATGGAGTTGGGTGATGTGTAG
Organism: Rhabdophis nuchalis; assembly: GCA_039707465.1. Classification (NCBI taxonomy): domain Eukaryota; kingdom Metazoa; phylum Chordata; class Lepidosauria; order Squamata; family Natricidae; genus Rhabdophis; species Rhabdophis nuchalis. The sequence goes on from CM077661.1 coordinate 4,289,353, forward strand.
CCATAATAACATTCTACTTAGAAAGTCAAGGTCATCTTTGTCTCTGCACCTGGCCGGATGTGGATGGGAGGAATCTGTCTTCGTGGCAGCGAAAGATTGGACCATGTGATGGACTTGTAGGTGTTGGGACAGGATCTTGAACTTTCAACTGGGTGGGGAAAACCTGGAAGCTTTCAGATTCGGGTTTTCCCAGATGTGCCAACATGACATTTCTAATAAAGTGCAATTTTAGAATGCAGAATGCAGCCGTGCGGGGGATTCTGGGAGTCTCTCGTTACTCCCATGTAACACCTCTCCTGCGCGAACTGCACTGGCTGCCTGTGGTCTTCTGGGTGCGCTTCAAGGTTGTAGTTACCATCTTCAAAGCGCTCCATGGCTCAGGTCCTGGTTACTTGAGAGACCACCTCCTACCACATTCCTCCCTTCGACCTGTCCGCTCTCACAGAGTTGGCCTTCTCAGGGTGCCGTCAGCCGGTCTTTGCCGACTGGCGACCCCCAGGGGAAGAGCCTTCTCTGTGGCGGGTCCGACACTCTGGAATGACCTCTCCCCCCCGATATCCGTACCATCACGGACCTACGACTCTTCCGTCGGATGGTAAAAGCTCATTTCTTTCGTCTTGCTGGCCTGACATAGATTAGGGACTATTTTAATTCGTTATTTATGGTTTTAACTATTTATTCAATTTTAGCACAGCTATATGGGTTTAATTGTTTTTTAAATTTTGTATATTGTGGGGTTTTATCTTTCTGTGCACCGCCCTGAGTCCCTTTTTGGTGAAAAGGGCGGTATATAAATTGAAAATAAACTAAACTAAAACTAAATTTTGAGGAAATGGAAACCTTGGAGTATTATTTCATTGGGGGTGTTTTGGGGAACCCTGACAGCAGGTCTCTGAGCAATCCAATGTTCTATTGATGTTCAAGGAGCATTTGCATTCTTAAATATATCAGGCAAATATTGACTGGCTCTAGTGTCTTCAAATCTGATTTCAATTTGAATTGAATCTGATGAAGCTTTGATGTTGGAATCCATTCTCTGCTTCTTGGGCCCTTTTCAATTTGCTTTGGAGGGAGTTGTCCACATCCATTGTTCAGAAGCCAAGTGGGCTTCCGAGTCCCCGAAATATTGTCCATCTCTCATGCCAGTCATAACCTTAGTTACCAGATTTTTTTTTCTCCATATGGGATTAAAAGCTCCAGATTGCATTTTGTCTGGGCAAAGCTCAATTGTTTTCTGACTTCTGGGATTTAAAAAAACACACACCATTATTGAGTTCAGTGGTGCTTCTGCAAAGATTTGCTGTCATATACAATAAACATAATAGAGAGATGTATTACCTGCTGTTTTTGAAGAAAGTTATTATTGTGTTTTCCTAAAAATGAGACAGGGTCTTATTTTGTTTTGAATCCACCCCCCCCCCAAAAAAATAAGCCCTTGGCCTTATTTTTGGGGATGTCTTATTATATTCAACATGCAGGAGGTGGTGAACGTGGTCATTTCATGGCTGTCGTTGTGTTGCGTGGCAGCACAACACAACCGCTTGTCAGCTGTTCGCCCCTGAGGCCATACGTGTGCTTCCAGACATGCATCATGCCATTGGCCCAACCATGCCACTGCAACCAGATGTGCCATCACCGCTGCCCTGGCCTTTGCGGTGGCCATTTGTGTGATAGAAGGAGCGTAGTGGCTAGGGTTGTGGGAGCAGCCATTAGAACATAAGAACCTAAGAATAGCCTTGCTGGAAGAGGCCACAGCCCATCCAGTCCAGCCTTCTGTCTCCCACAGTGGCTCCCCATTTGCTTCAGGGTCTTCCCAAGCAGATGTCTTCACCTGCTTATGATTCCCTGCAAGTGGCATTGAGAGATCTCCTGCCTATCTCTCCAACCCGGAGGGTGTCCTTAGGCATCCATCATGATAGCCATGGATACCCTTGTTCTCCATGAACTCCTCTCATCCTTTCTTAAAGGTGTCGAGGCTGACAGCTGTCACCCCTTCTTCTGGCAGGGAGTTCCATAGACCAGGGATCCTCTGGGTGAAAAAGTCCTTCCTCTTATTTGTTGGACGTCTAGCTATCAAAAGTTTCATGGAGTGCCCCCTAGTTCTAGTGTTGTGTGATAGGGAAAACAGTTTTTCCTTTTCTACTTTGTCCACACCGTGCATGATTTTATAGACGTTTAGGTAAGGGCATGTGGGGTGTTTCCCCCTCCATTTCCCCCCTCCAGTCTTTACCTCCTCACCTTCTGTTGTTTGTGCAGCAAGCAACAAGAGGAAATGGCGGGAACTGGCTGTGCATTCATCTAAATATTTTTGGGGAGGGTTTATTTTCAGGGGAGAGCTTATTTTAGCACATGCACTCAAAAGCCTGATTGGGCTTACTATCCAGGGAGGTCTTATTTTCATGGAAACAGGGTACAGTTTTAGAAAGTAAATATCGTTTCCTTGGCCCCAACAGGTTGAACGCTGAGACCATCTTGATCCAGCTTGAAAAAGCTCAGCAAAACTTGCCTTAATTCATTCGTTTTTAACATTTAATACAAAGAAAGATGGACAATGGTCAGGACAATGAAGAAAGAATGGCGCCACCAGAAGAAACAGAGGGGGAAGTGGAGAGGAATCAGCAAGAAGAAGAAAACAAGGAGGAGATGTTACCAAAACTAATAGTGATTAAGGAACTTTAAAAAAGAGGAAAATAATGTAGAAGATGTAAAAAGGGAATGGGAGAAACAGGAAAAGAGCTGGGGAAAGAATATAGGATGTAGAATAGATAGTTCTGGAATTAGACAGTGGGAAAGGGTAGAGATGTGGGAAAAACGTAGATTAAAATCGATCATTTTATTCTCTCTCTCTCCCTATTTCTCTCTCTCCCTATTTCTCTCTCTCCCTCTCTCTCTCTCTACCCCCCTCTCTCATCACTCCTGTCTCCTCTCTTTTCTCTCTCTCCTCTCCCTCTTTATCTGTTTCTCTCTCTCTCTCTCTCTCTCTCTCTCTCTCTCTCTCTCTCTCTCTCGAAATAGGTACAAAATTTGACATGAGTCAAATAATAATCTAATCACTGTTATTTTTGACATCAAATGCAGCTAATGTGAAAAAGAAAATCATGATTACAAGTCAGTACAGAGTAACTCTGAAACCAGCTCAGAAGGCCTTAAAAGCATTTGATCTGTAGATGTTTTCTCTTAAGTCATCGTGCCTGTATGATCATCTTGAGAAATAATGTTTTCAAAAAGCAGTGCAGCTTTGCTAATAAAGCCTTGCACCCTCTCATTAAATACATGCCAGCCACCCTGTCATTTGGCATTTGCTTCCAAAAATTGTACAACATATCTCTCTTTTCAGGATTAATATTTATAGCCGTGTCCTTCTTGTCTCATCTTCCTGGCTGGTAAACATCTAAGTATCAATAATTAGACCCTAGACTACCTGAGGCCCTAATAAACCTAATTTTAATAATTGAATAGGAATATTATGAGCAAGGATCAGGCAAGTCTTGCTGGCTGCAACCCAAAATTTATCTACGTTAGCAGTAGAGCGCCAAAGGAAGTTGGAAAATTAAAAGTCGCAGGCCTACAGTTGCGTTGCTTCATTGGAAAAGGATGAATATCTCGACAGTGCCTTTCGTCACCAAATTAAATTATTAAAGCTTGCCACCCAGGCTACCTTTTTCAGCCCTGCAAGCTCATCTCAGCGGATAATGCGTTTTTCAGTTCAAACCTACCTTATACGAAAATGGAAAAAGAAATCATATCTAGGTTGTCTTGAATTCATTGAACATAGCTGGACGATCCTCTAACAAATCAACAAAATTAATACGTAATAAAATTATTTCTTGCATTCTACAAATGGTAAAAATTACAGAATCTACTCCATTTTTTTTCCTTTCCAGATTTCAGCAATATAATACTACCCCACCAAAAAATGTACGTATGTATACGTACATACATATTTATACATACATATATACACACCTACACACACACACATATGTACACACACATATCCACACACATATCCATAATCCATAATCCATATCCATATCTATCCATATCTATCTATCTATCTATCTATCTATCTATCTATCTATCTATCTATCTATCTATCTATCTATCATGTCACAGCTGATCAGGATGAGAACCTGTGGCCTAGTGGCAATTACAACGGCCTCACAAGTAAAACAGCCCTGGTTCGAATCCCACTAAGGGTATGGCTAGCTGATGAGACCTAAATAGCTTGAAAAGATCTATACTAGTCTCATTTATTTATCAGCACAAAAATGTATCACTCATACACACACACACACACACACACACACACAAACATCTTGTTTATGCCGACAGATTAACCTTATTTCCTCTGTATTTATTCTTTGTGAAAAATGGGCAAAAAACGGGCTGTTTTTCACCAAAACGGGGGTGGTTTTGCCCCCCCCCCACTCCCCAGGAGCATTCTGCAGGCTTCAGCAGGGCTGGGGGAAGGGAAAATATCCCCCTTTTGGTGAAAAACGGGGGCATTTTTGCCTTCCCCCAGCCCTGCTGAAGCCTGCAGAGTGCTCCTGGGGGGCCAGGGAAGACCCAAACTTTTTTTTCTTACTTATCTCTTCGAAAACCTTGGTGCGTCTTAAACACCAGTGCATCTTATAGATCGAAAAGTACAGTATTTGTGAAAGAAGAAATTAAAAACTTTAAAAAAAAAAGACTCTAGTTTCAGCCTGAACCACATCTAATAACAGTTTTTATTTTTCAGTGGCAAAGTTATGGAAGATCTCCATCTCCAGAGGGGGTTACTCATCAGACACTACGTAAAGCTAATTAACTGTCTGTTTCCAAATAAGGCTAGTGTTTCACATTTTGATGAAATACGCAGTCCAATATTTCGAGTTTTCTTCGCGAGCTGCAAAGCAGCTGTTAACAAGCATAATCCTCAACACGCCTTTGACAAGCCAGCCTGTTCCTTAACAAAGATATTCCTGGCAGAAACCGTAAAGTAGTTTGAAGTTTAAATAAAATAAAACGAGGGGGAAATCTGCAGGAGGAAAAAAAACAAACCACACCATTTGGACTATTGCAACTCTCTCTACATGGGGCTCCCCTTGAGGTGCACCCGGAGACTTCAGCTAGTCCAGAATGCAGCCGCGCGAGCAATTATGGGAACCGCTAGGTTTACCCATGTAACACCGCTCTTGCGCGAGCTGCACTGGCTACCTGTCGTCTTCCGGGTGCGCTTCAAGGTGCTGATTATCATCTTCAAAGCGCTCCATGGCTCGGGACCTAGCTATCTGCGGGATCGGATCCTGCCTCATACATCCTCACGGCCGATTCGCTCCCACAGAGAGGGACTTCTCCGGGTGCCGTCCACTAGACTTTGTCAGCGGGCGACGCCCAGGGGAAGGGCTCTCTCTGTGGCGGGCCCGGCCCTCTGGAACGACCTTCCCCCCGACATTAGGACGACCACGGACCTCCGCTCCTTCCGTCTCAAATTAAAAACTCATTTCTTCTGTCTGGCCGGCCTAGGATAGTCTCTCTGTCTTTGGGGTTTTATTGGGGTTTTATAATATAGCTTAGTTTTAATGGGGAATTTTAGCGCAGGTTTAGATTTAATTTATTTTTAATGAAATGTTTGTATGTATTTATTGTTTTACTGTGCCTGTGCACCGCCCCGAGTCCCTGTGGGGAGAGGGTGCGGTTTAGAAATATTAAAATTATTATTATTATTATTAATTGAAATGTTCATTACAGTTTTCATCCAAATTAGGAGGTGGGAAAGAATGGACTTTTTTGGGGGGGGTGGAGGGGAATCAAATGGGAGAGAATCTCTGGAAGAGAAGTTGTGTTTGAAAGCTTCCAAGAGGAGCCCGCAGTGAAGTGTGCGGCAAATTGTTGTGACGTTCCATCTTAATCAACTGAATTGTTATTAGCAGGAAGAGGCGGCACCCATTCCCGAAGACTGTCAGGCATGCGCTGAAGGATAAAAGGAAATAACACAATAGGTTTGCAACCCGTTTAGGAAAGGCAAATGGCAGCTCTGATTCACGCCGGTAGAAACGGATGATTGTGTGAATAAGGAGGGAAAGGTTTTACACCACGCTAGAAGCTGAAAGCCGATGATCTGCTCGCACAGCTCAAATTAACGGTGCAAAGACATTTGACACTTAGGCTACACTCCAATTCCACCTTAATTGACAGTTACGGGGGGGATCTACATATCAAATCCACACCTAAGGAGGGAATCTACATATCTGAGAGGGGATCTACCTTCCTGGACTTCACACATCCTCAGAGCAAGGACATCAGGGGTGGGTTCCTGCCAGTTCTAACCTCTTCTAGAGAAGAGGTTCCACAAATCGACAGGGCCATTTAGAACCGGTTCCAGCTCCCTCCCCCAGCACATCATCAAGAGGAAGAGCGAGAGGAGGAATTCTGGGAGCTGAAGTCCTTCAGACTTAAAGTTGCAAAGGTTGGAGACCCCTCCTCTAATCCATGTGCAGCTCTTTCTCTCTTGTCTGGTGATGCCCTGAAATTAAAAATTATCCCATTATCATCACTTTTTTCAGTGTGTCATGTTGCAAAGGCTCAGAAAAATATTCAGAACTTCACGTAAAATGGATTGTAAGTTGTACACATGGATTATACAGTTCTCATAATTAGAGACAGGTGTCTAAATAGTTAATCCACAGCAGTGTCTTCAATATCAGCATAAATTACAGAGAGGAATTGTTCAGGATTTAAAAAAAAGAGGACTTGATTTGTTTAGAGTGACACAGTCAAGCTTAAAGTAAAGCATAAATTATTTGACTTTACCAAACCTGGTCAAGAAGAATCTCTTTACTATATTATATTATATCAGCTAATCCCTTTCACCTCCTCTGCTCTGTTTTTCATTTTATTTTTGACAGAATTTGATGACATTTGCAGGCATCGTTGACCATTTTAAAAGGATAAAGCTTCCCAAATGTCAGAAAGATATGTGCCAATAGATTGTGTAAAATGTATCTAGAAAAAAAAAAGGAAGAATCATTTTCTTGTATTTGGTCATATCTAAGAAAATTTCAGGCACTGATTAAAATGTACGTAGGTAGGTAAGTGTGTGTGTGTGTAAGAGAGAGAGAGAGAGAGAGAGAGAATAACAGATGATAGATAGATAGATAGATATATAGATAGATAGATAGATAGATAGATAGATAGATAGATAGATAGATAGATAGATAGATAGATAGATAGATAGATAGATAGATAGATAGATAGATAGATAGATAAGATGGAGAGAGATATAGATAGATGGGTGGGTGGATGGATGGATGGATGGATGGATGGATGGATGGATGGATGGATGGATGGATAGTTTGATAGATGACAGATAGAAGGATAGAAAGATAGAAAGATAGATAGATAGATAGATAACAGATAGATAGATAGATAGATAGATAGATAGATAGATAGATAGATAGATAGATAGATAGATAGATACATAGATGATAGATAGATAGATAGATAGATAGATAGATAGATAGATAGATAGATGACAGACATAGATAGATAGATAGATAGATAGATAGATAGATAGATAGATAGATAGATAGATAGATAGATAGATAGATAGATAGATAGATAGATAGATAGATAGATAGATGACAGACAGACAGACAGACAGACAGATAGATAGAAGATAGATAGATGACAGATAGATAGATAGATAGATAGATAGATGACAGATAGATAGATAGATAAATAGATAGATAGATGACAGATAGATAGATAGATAGATAGATAGATAGATAGATAGATAGATAGATGACAGATAGAAGGATAGAAAGATAGAAAGATAAATAGATAGATAGATAGATAACAGATAGATAGATAGATAGATGATAGATAGATAGATAGATAGATAGATAGATAGATAGATAGATAGATAGATAGATAGATAGATAGATAGATAGATAGATGACAGACATAGATAGATAGATAGATAGATAGATAGATAGATAGATAGATAGATAGATAGATAGATAGATAGATAGATAGATAGATGACAGACAGACAGATAGATAGAAGATAGATAGATGACAGATAGATAGATAGATAGATAGATAGATAGATAGATAGATAGATAGATGGATGGATGGATGGATGGATGGATGGATGGATGGATGGATGGATGGATGGATGGATGGATGGATAGATAGATAGATGAGATAGATGGATGAATGGATGGATTGGGTGGATTGATGGATTGATAGATGACAGATAGAAAGATAGAAAGAGAAAGATAGATAGAGGGATTGATGGATGGCGAGATGTAGATAATAGATGGGTGGGTGGGTGGATTGATAGATGATAAATAGATAGATAGCAATAACCCTTAGACTTATATACCACTTTGCAGAGTTTTACTTCCCTCTCTAAGCGGTTTACAGAGCCAGCATATGGTCCCCAACAATCTTTTACTGACTTTGGAAGTATGGAAGACGGAGTCAAACTTGCAGCTTCCCTACCTTTTTTTAGTTGGCTGTTATTTTAAATTCCACGGGCCGCCATGCACTCTAAAGAACCATTTGTTCCTCAGTGTTCAGATGAAATATGAGTGAATGGCCACAAGCTCACCCTGAGAGCACATGTATTGACCATACCCTGGACAGGAGAACTTCCACCATTACCACTTGTGAAGTGTTGCAACCTGATGGAAGAAATGTCCTTCTGGGTTGGGCTCCAAGTGGAGGAGAAGACCCTGGAGACATGGAGGCTGCTTGGAAAGATGGTCTAATGGTGGACAGGACCACACGGCTTGAGTCCTGAAAAGAAAAGGGCATCACCTGCTTCAATGTTGGGTGGAGAAGAAGAGAAGGGGCGAGGAAGGGGCTTGCTAGGCTTTTGATAATCTGTTTAGCCCCACCTATCTGTTTCCTGTTCCTGTGTAAGAAATGTATTCTGATTGGTTGTCAGACCATGGGACAATGCAGGGGCAACTCTCTAGGCTGTGTTTTGAATCTAGGTTTGGTTGAGTTCTCAGTTGCCATGTGGTGAGTGGGTAAAGGCTAGTCATGCCTTAATCCCATGACTCTGGAGCTGAAGGGGAGAACTCTTTATTATGTAAAGCAGGTGTGTCCAAACTTTGGAACTTTAAGACTTGTAGACTTCAAATCCCAGAATTCCCCAGCCAACATGGCTGGCTGGGGAATTCTGGGAGTTGAAGTCCACAAGTCTTAAAGTTCCCAAGTTTGGACATCCCTGATGTAAAGGGACTGTCTTGGGCTTCTTAATGGCCCATTGACAAAGGAGGATGGGCGGGAAGCTGCAGGGAGCTACTCTGTCTTTAAAATATGTTTAATACAATACAATACAATACAATAGCAGAGTTGGAAGGGACCTTGGAGGTCTTCTAGTCCAACCCCCTGCCTAGGCAGGAAGCCTTATACCGTTCCAGACAAATGGCTATCCAACATCTTCTTAAAGACTTGCAGTGTTGGGGCATTCACAACTTCTGAAGGCAACTTCTGTTCCACTGATTAAATGTTCTAGATGTCAGGAAATTTCTCCTCAGTTCTAAGTTGCTTCTCTCCTTGATTAGTTTCCACCCATTGCTTCTTGTTCTGCCCTCAGGTGCCTTGGAGAATAGCTTGACTCCCTCTTCTTTGGGGCAACCCCTGAGATATTGGAAGACTGCTATCATGTCTCCCCTGGTCCTTCTTTTTATTAAACTAGACACACCCAGTTCCTGCAACCATTCTTTATGTGTTTAAGCCTCCAAATAATAATAATAATAATAATTTTAATTTATAACCCGCTCTCTCTCCCCGAAGGGACTCGAGGCGGGGCACAGAGAATTAAAAATACAATTAAAAACCAAGAACAAATACAATATTAAAACGAATTAAACTCACCCTGTGCTAAAACCCATATAAAACTAAAACTAAACCCTAAAAAACCCCTAAAAACAGTTTAATTACCCTAGGCTGGCCAAGCAGAAGCCCCCTCCAGCCCCCTAATCCTCTTTGTTGCTCTTCTCTGCACTCTTTCTAGAGTCTCCACATCTTTTCTACATCGTGGTGACCAAACCTGGATTCCAAGTGTGGCCTTACCAAGGAATTATAAAGTGGTATTAACCCTTCACGTGATCTTGATCTGTTTGTGCAGCCTAGAACTGTGTTTCTTCCTTTACACATCCAGGGAAATATAATATTCTGCCTTTTCAATGTTTCCTAGGATATTTCATTTTTCTGGGAGAGGGCTGGGTGATACCTTTCCATCAACCCATCCCATCTTCCATTTTCCTCTCTAGTTTAATCTCTCCATTTTTTTTCCTCGAAACTGTGAACTTGTTCTTCCTCTGGAAACTTTGACTATAATGATAAATGGGGCTCCCAAGAGCAGGCATGTAGTGAACGCAGTTCAGGTTGGAAGTGTGGCTTCAGGAATTACTTTTTCATAGCTGATTTAACTGTCAGGCCTACTGAAAAAGAGATGATGTGAAAAATAATCCAAAGCATTTTAAGAGAAATGATTTGTTTGGCCATCCTCTCCCATCTTGCATTACTTTTCAGCCTCTCTTCTCTCACCCGTAATTATATTTACTTGGTTCTGTGTTCCATTAGCGCTGAGCAATGTGTCAGTAATTTAGCATCCCATCTTATTCACTCAAAAGCTACCTCCCTTTTAACCCAGCCTACAACTCGGTTCTGCTAAAGCACTTACAGTTAAGAACATTATGTCTTATTCACTCTGGCAATCCTAAATGCCTGTTAAATGTGCTCTTCAGGTTGTGTTATCATGAAAGGAGACGCCTTAAAATTATTTTGAAGAAGACCCTGACATCACGTGAAGTGTTAATACTACTTTAATCAGTCCTTGGTAAGGCCACACTTGGAATATTTGCATTCAGTTTTGGTCACCACAAAAAGATGTGGAGACTCTAGAAAGAGTGCAGAGAAGAGCAACAAAGTGGATTAAAGGACTGGAGACTAAAACATATGAAGAACGGTTGCAGGAACTGAGTATGTCTAATTTAATGAAAAGAAGGACTAGGGGAGACATGATAGCAGCGTTCCAATATCTCAGGGGTTGCCCCAAAGAAGAGGGAGTCAAGCTATTCTCCAAAGCACCTGAGGGCAGAACAAGAAGCAATGGGTGGAAACTAATCAAGGAAATTCACCAGGTCTCTACTAGGTTATATTTCTTCTAAATATTTAGCTGGATAGCTGGACATGAAACTAATGCATTCAACTACACAAAGTTTTTTTTTCTTTCTTTCTTGTTTGCTCCAGGACAACGTGAGAAATTAAAATGTCAGAATTCTGCATTAGAGTGCATGATGGGGAAGTTACAACTTGTAGTTGCCCAGTACATCTGCCAAATAATCATGTAAGCTTACCAAAATAGTAATCTGGCATACAAAACAGGACTTGAGTGAAAGGTCCATCCAAGTCAAACTGAAATTATCTTGTCATGTTGGAAAATATTGCTAAAGCAACAGGTTTACCTGATGGTAGAGGGAGGAGGGAGGGGAGGAGGAGGAGGGAGGGAGGGAGGGAGGGAAGAAGGGAGGGAGGGAAGAGGGGAGGAAGGGAATTTAAGGCAGCCAAGGAAAGCCAAATTATTATTTTTTAAAGTCAACTATTCTGCAATTAATACACATTGATTATGTTTAATATGTATGTAATAATCTGCTCAGAGAGATTGCAGCTGATAGGAAGAGGAGGAGGAGGAGAGGAAGGAAGGAAGGAAGGAAGGAAGGAAGGAAGGAAGGAAGGAAGGAAGGAAGATGAATGGGGAGAAAGGGGAGGAGAACAGAGGGAAGGAAGGAATTAATTTAAGATAGGCAAGTAAAACCTAATCAGATTTTTTTTAAGTCAACTATTCTGCAATCTATACATTTATTGATTATGTTCAATGTGTATTTAATAATGTCCTTAGATAGACTGCAGCTTAGAGCAGGAGGAGGAGGGAATAGATTATGTTATAAAATATATTTAAATATACTTTCGGTTCAGGAATAACTGAATACCGCCAAGAATAATGAGTCTATAATTCCTTCATACGAAGCCACTGTTGATCATAACGTTGAAAAAACATGAAGTTGAACAGTTGTATTTTACTGACATCATTTTTTTTCTCAGATATTTTTCTTGGTAAATATTTACAGAAGAATGAACTAAATTACTGGTATGCTAAACTCCAGGGTTATGTTACAACATGGTTCAATACCAGAACTTTGACGATTTGGAGTAATTTAGGCAGGTTGGCTTCTTCACAGCAGAATGGCCAACCCTCACCCATACCATCTGGAGTTACAATGCCCTATGTGTACATATAAGGGATGCTGGTGGCTCAGTGACTAAGACGCTGAGCTTGTCAATCAGAAAGGTCGGCAGTTCAGTGGTTAGAATCCCTAGCGCTGCATAATGGAGTGAGCTCCCGTTACTCGTCCCAGCTTCTGCCAACCTAGCAGTTGAAAAGCAGGTAAAAAATGCAAGTAGAAGAATTGGGATCCCCTTTGGTGGGAAGGGAACAGCGTTCCATGCGCCTTCGGCGTTGAGTCATGCCGGTCACATGACCACGGAGACGTCTTCGGACAGCGCTGGCTCTTCGGCTTTGAAACGGAAGTGAGCGCCGCCCTCTACAGTCAGCACTAGCACATATGTGCAAGGGGAATCTTTACCTTTAACCACCCCATAGTGCTTTACGTAGTGTTTTACAAAGTACATAGTGAACTCTCCGGATGGTTTACAAATGGGCAAGCTTTATTTGCATATCGTCCCAACAATCTGGGTCCTCCTTTTACCCACTTCAGAAGGATGAAACGCTGAATCAACTTTGAGCCATGTTAGGAGTAAACGCCTAGAGTTGGGTAGGCAATATGTAACACCATGGTGACAAATGGGCATTGTGGCTTTAAGGATGTTGGAATGTTAGAGACTGTAATCAGAGAATGTAATTATCTCCACTATAAGAGGAAGCCAGCAGAACGCATGCTCTCTCTCCCTCTCCCGGATTTGCTGACCTCACTGCTAATTGCTCCCTCTGCTTGAAGATCTATCTACGGATAACTGACTGCTCGTGTGCTGTGACTAACTGTGTTTGAAGAAGGAAGACGTGTGGTTTACTGGCTGTAAGCAAACTACTATTTGTTAAGGACCGTCAGGATCAAACTCCGACTGTGGGCAGAGTTTGCCCGCCGTATTGCATTCTAACCACTGCACCACCGTACGTGATTTTATTCGCATCGGAACCCACTGATATTATCTCTGTGTTGGTTTGTTTAATCATGTGTTGTTTTTCCGGCTCATCAAGAAGCTGCTCCAGGTGATATTTCCTCAGGTGATCTTCCGAGGCAGAAATGACTGACAGTAGCCACCCTCTCCGTGTCAGCTTGGAAACCCCCATCCCGCTTCATTCCGATGCTCCCTAAGAAGTGGGGCTACAAATGTAGCTTCGCTCCTCTACCCAAGTTGAAAGGATGGCGCTCAAAGTGAACGGCCTGGAGCGTCTTCCAGCTATCATCCGTGTGGTTAAAAAGGGACTTGAGCATTTATTTTGGATGATTAGCTACCATATGGCATAACCGACAGCCAATTATAGAATCCCTGCAGTGCCCCTTCTCCCAGATTTTGGCAGGGACATCATAGACATGGCCCAGCCTTTCCCTGGTGGGATCCATCTGACAATAAACTTGATTTGAGTTTCTTTCCAATTAAAGTTATTTCCCAGCTGTTCCAGTTGGGAAGTGTCTGGTGAGGCATTTGCATTGTTTTAAGTTGCTCGCTAGATTTCTGGGTTTGCAAGAAACACTCTCCTGTAGCCTTCAAATGTTATCAAGCGGAAGGCAACTCAACAACCCCTGAGTGTGGAATATCAAGACGCTTCTCCTCCTGCTGCAAATCAGTGCCTAGTTTCCCCGTCGGAAGATGGTTGGAAGATCCAAGAAAGATTGTAAGCCTTTGAGCGTTTCTCATGCTCAGGTGGCTTCAGAGGTGGGTTCCTACCGGTTCGGCCCGGTTCGGCTGAATCGGTAGTGGTATGGCGGACTGGGTCACTGGGACCGGCAGTGGCCCAGGATGGCCACGCCCCTGAACTGGTTCCCCCATCGGTGCTGTCTTGGCTGCCATCAATTTTAATTGAACTGTGTATGTACACACACATGAATGAACCAGCAATAAAGCCGACTGGAACCCACCCCTGAATGGCTTCTTCATCGCATGACCTACCTGACATGTCTAGCTAACAGTCGGTTTTTGGAGAGGAGGAGCATCCTGCACGAGACTCAGACCTCTCTGAGGACAAAGGCCTTCCCCTCAACCCTCCTACTTTTCTCGGTCTCTTTAAACCCGCTGTCTTTTGATCTCTTCTTGTTAAGGCCAAGAAGGTCGCTGGCATCCCTTCGCCCAAGGCTCCTCAAACATCGGAATCGGACAAGAAGGACACCACCGAGCCTCTCTTTGCACAACCTAAAGTGGAAAAGGAGGTGATTCCATCGTCCAGACTTTTCACAGACGTGGTCCAAAACCAATGGGCGTCACCAGATACAATACAATACAATACAATACAATAGCAGAGTTGGAAGGGACCTTGTAGGTCTTCTAGTCCAACCCCCTGCGTGGGCAGGAACCTTATACCATTTCAGATAGAAATGGCTATCTAACATCTTCTTAAAGACTTGCAGTGTTGGGGCGTTCACAACTTCTGGAGGCAACTTCTGTTCCACTGATTCATTGTTCTGACTGTCAGGAAATTCCTCCTCAGTTCTAAGTTGCTTCTCTCCTTGATTAGTTTCCACCCATTGCTTCTTGTCCTGCCCCCAGGTGCCTTGGAGAATAGTTTGACTCCCTCTTCTTTGTGGCACCCTCTGAGATATCGGAACACTGCTATCATGTCTCCCCTGGTCCTTCTCTTCATCTTCATCACGGGCCCCCTTCCCAACACCTTGGACAAGCACCTGTATAACGTGGGTCCCGGCCTCCCCAAGGCTCTTGAGGTAGCTTCTATTGACTTACCTGTGCTTAGCTTGTCCTCTCCTAATGCAGCCTCAGCAGTTCCTGAGGAGGCTCTTCATCCTGAAGATAAAAGAATAGAACCGACACCGGCATAATTTTAAGGTGGTTTTTAGTAGGGTTTTAAATTTATTTTAGCACAGGCTTGTATATTTAATTCATTTTAATTATTTTGTACTGTATTTATTGAATATTGTTTTATTGTTTCCTGTGCACCGCCCTGAGTCCCTTCGGGGAGATAGGGCGGTTCATAAATCCAATTAAATAATTAAATAAATAAATAAATAAATAAATAAATAAATAAACAAACAAACAAACAAACAAACAAACAAATAAATAAATAAATAAATAAATAAATAAATAAATAAATAAATAAATAAATAATAAATAAATAATAAATAAATAAATAAATAAATAAAATTTGATGGTTGGATGTGTCGATAAATGTGGAGTCAAATAAGTCATCCAGATTTTGGAGATGGATTATTATACAAGTCTTTTTAATTTACAAACATTTACAAGCAACCAAGATGATTAGGGGACTGGAGACTAAAACATATGAAGAACGGTTGCAGGAGCTGGGTATGTCTAGTTTGATGAAGAGAAGGACCAGGGGAGACATGGTAGCAGTCTTCCGATATCTCAGAGGGTGCCACAAAAAAGAGGGAGTCAAACTATTCTCCAAGGCACCTGGGGGCAGGACAAGAAGCAATGGGTGGAAACTAATCAAGGAGAGAAGCAACTCAGAACTAAGGAGAAATTTCCTGACAGTTAGAACAATTAACCTCTGGAACAGCTTGCCTCCAGAAGTTGTGAATGCCCCAACCCTGGAAGTCTTCAAAAAGATGTTAGATAGCCATTTGTCTGAAATGATATAAGGTTCCTGCCCACGCAGGGTGTTGGACTAGAAGACCTACAAGGTCCCTTCCAACTCTGCTATTGTATTGTATTGTATTGTATTGTAAACAAACCTGTGGGATTTTTTTTACACCGACCTCATATAGGAGACTGGAAGCTAGAGCATATAGTGAACAGTTTCAGGAACTGGATATGACTAGTCTGACAGACAGACAGACAGACAGATAGAGAGACAGGCAGGCAGACAATTCTTTATTGACCAAGTGTGATTGGACACACAAGGAATTTGCCTTTGTTTTTTTTTTGCTCGGTTTTCCTCCCCTCCCCAGCCCCTAGGAACACTCTACAAGCCTCCTAAAGGCTATGCATGTCCTTTTTGGTCATTTTTGGAAGATCTGCAGAGTGCAAAAACTTTTTTAAAAAATTTGCGTCTTCAAAACCTTGGTGCGTCTTATACTCCGGTGCATCTTATCCTCCGAAAAATACGGTACCTTCTTTGGATCATGGACACGTTCTTCTTCAATTGGGTTCTCCTGGGATAGGGAAAATAGAATATGATCCTGTATTACTTGGACATAAACCTCTATTACATCCAAGAGAGTGGAGTCCTGGGAACAGGACTCTATTATTAGTCCATCCACTTTCAAATAAAATCACGGTTTTGTAATCATTTGATAAATGTTGAACTCTGTTTTCACATGAGCCCCGTAGGTGACCTTTCATAATCACCAGCCAAGTTTAACATTAATACTTGTCACAATACTTTTGCAACACTTGAACATTACTTAATTTTTTGAAATGTCAACATTTTGGTTCAAAATGTCAATATACACTGTATAAATTACAGCGATCATGGCTATTTTATTTTCAATTTAAGTTGGGCACCTCACTCCCAATTATACATACTTAATGACTCGAGAAAAGAGATAATAAACAATGTTATTTTCGCTCATAAAAATATCCATAATATATCATAAAATATTTGTGTTGGTTTTTTTTTGCAAAATAGCTAGTCTTCGATGCAGCCCAACATTTCTGTGGCTATGTGGGCCACTTGTTACATCAATTTTAACCCATTTTATGACCGCTAAAGGAGAATATGTATAACTCGGCGTTGAAACGAGGGGTGCTTGGTCCTCTCTGAGCTGGCTTGTTTTCTTGCAGATGGATGGCAGATGTGTTTTTAAAAAGGCAACTGAAATGTCTTGGTGTTTCTTTTTCCTGGAAAACCCTTTGCTTCTCATCTAAGAAGAACCAAAGAAACTTCTTGAAGTAGAAGTGAAACATTTTGAGGGGGGAAAGGAAGGAAGGAAGGAAGGAAGGAAGGAAGGAAGGAAGGAAGGAAGGAAGGAAGGAAGGAAATGGAATGGAAGCAAGGAAGGTAAGGAAGGAAAGAAGGAAAGAAGGAAAGAAGGAAAGAAGGAAGGAAGGAAGGAAGGAAGGAAGGAAGGAAGGAAGGAAGGAAGGAAGGGAATGGAAGGAAAGAGGAAGGAACAGGAAGGAAGGAAGGTAAGGAAGGAAGGAAGGAAGGAAGGAAGGAAAGAAGGAAGGAAGGAAGGAAGGAAGGAAGGAAGGAAGGGAATGGAAGGGAATGGAAGGAAAGAGGAAGGAGGAGGAAGGAGAAAGGAAGGAAGGAAGGAAGGAAGGAAGGAAGGAAGGGAATGGAATGGAATGGAATGGAAGGAAAGAGGAAGGAACAGGAAGGAAGCAAGGAAGGTAAGGAAGGAAGGAAGGAAGGAAGGAAGGAAAGAAAGAGAAAGAAAGAAAGAAAGAAAGAAAGAAAGAAAGAAAGAAAGAAAGAAAGAAAGAAAGAAAGAAAGAAAGAAAGAAAGAGCAATAGCTTTTTGGAAAATGGAATGATTTTTGTCTTCCTTTCTTTGGGAAGATTTGATTCATATCTGTATGAAGTTCTAAATAATTCCTTCTAATGGCAATCTTGGGTAACTGAGTGTAAACATTTTGTACATCCCCCAAAGAGTTATTGTGTTTACAATTTGGTAGCATGGGAAGAAAATAATTGTGCTTGTGGCATTCAGTTGCTGTACTGATATTCCAAAAATCATCTGCATCTCTCAAACTTCGTTCTGGAAGACAGGGCTGTTGTTTCATTTGGGTGGTTTTATGAACTTTCAGCTACTGTTCAAAAAAAAAACCAACAAGCTGGTAGCAGCTGGGACAGGAGAGACTTTGCACAAAGTCATCTTCTACACGTTTGCATCTACTTCTGGACTGAGAAGCCTACTTTTATTTTTCATGCATTAGTCACCTTGCGTTTGGACCACTGAAAGACATTCTACAGGGGACTGTCCTTGAAGGCCACTCCAATGTCCTCCACTAGTCCAGTGGACTTTCTGATGCAACTCCAAGTGCCAAGGGCTATCTCTAGAGCTTTTCAATGGCGCAGAACTTGGATATCTTGGGGACTGTCTGTCTCACAAATGCACTTTCCTTCCCAAATATATCCACCTTATTTATATTCTTTTACAACTTGGTGCTCAACAGAATGCATGAAGGGACGTGGTGGCTCAGTGGCTGAGATGCTGAGCTTATCGATTAGAAAGGTCAGCAGTTTGGCGTTTTGAATCCCTAGAGCCGCATAACGGAGTGAGCTCTCGTTACTAGTCCTAGCTTCTGCCAACCTAGCAGTTCGAAAGCATTTAAAAATGCAAGTGGAAAAATAGGAACCAACTTTGGTTGGACAGCATTCTGTGCGCCTTTGGCATTTAGTCATGCCGGCCACACGCCCACGGAAACAGCAAATACTGTTTCAGTTTCCAAACAGTCCCCATTGGCTGACCTGTTGCCATGTCTATTCCGGTCTATGAATATTCATTCTCTGACAGACATGCTTCCAGGTATAGAACAATGGAATCATGATTCTAGTTTCTTTTCATAGGATTTATTTCTTTTTCTTCACTTTGTTGGATTCTCTGTATCTATTCCAGCTTCTCTGAACTTTTCTTAAAGTGGGATGCCCAGAGTGACATCATTTTTTTTCTTGCCTCTCCACCATATTCATTTTTGAAGGGTGGCATATGCTTTTGAACGAATGAGTGAATGAATGTCTGTAGAGATTATCAGTCCAGAAGTTCACTTGCCTCTTGAAAAAACACCTTTAGGGATGGATGCAGGGGTGGGTTTCAAATTTTTTAGAACCTACTCTGTAGGCGTGGCCTATTTTGTGGGCGTGGCCTGGCAGTCATGTGACAGGGTGGGAGTGGCCACCTTTTAAAATGTGGTGAAACATTTAACAACGCTCTTGCTTAGCAACCAAAATTTTGGACTCAATTGTGATGATAAATTCTTTCTTTCTTTCTTTCTTTCTTTCTTTCCTTCCTTCCTTCCTTCCTTCCTTCCTTCCTTCCTTCCTTTCCTTTCCTTTCCATTGGGACACTGGCAGCGGCGGGCCAGATTTATTTCCAGGTACGCCGGTGGAACCCCCTCTCACCGGTTCTCTAAATTTCACCAACCGGCTCTCGCGAGTAGGTGCGAGCCTGCAGAAACCCACCACTGGATGGATGGATGGATGGATGGATGCAACTGAGAAAGAATAGAAGGTTGAAAAGGATCAGGTAGTCATTCAAAATGAATCAGCTCTGTAGTGAAAGATTCCCTCCTTTTCCCCCCAGAAATCATAGGAGATAACCAGGCTTAGCCCGAAGGTGGTGTCAAATGCATCATCAGTTTGGAGTCTACAACCCCCATAAAAGACCTATGTCCAACCTCCTTTGAAGTCCATTGGCTCTTATCTTGTGCCAATTCACCTTGGCCATCAGTAGTTCAGCTTCTTGTGTGTAGGTAGCATGAAATAAACTTGTAGTACTTTTGAACTCTCACCTGACTTCTTGTACCTGACAGAAATCCTTGGATCACATTATTTTGATTTGTTCTCTTGCGTAGCATTCCGATCAAGAATCCTTTAAGCAACTTTCGATGCATTATTATTATTTTTAAATCCCAGATTTCCATTAAGAGCTTGAAAAGAGAGCAGCTGTGTAATCTGGAAACGACAACCCGTTTTAAAAAGCTGCAGCCAGAAGTTATGTTGACTCTTCTGTGTTTTCCAAAGTCTCTTTTGGAGATCAAATGCAAAATTCGGCACAGCTGCAGAACTTATTACAAGACCCGGAGATCTGATTTTTAGTAGTACGACAAATTCGGAATTTTATTTAACAATGTAATGCAAATAACCTTCAACAACAGAGTCGCTAGTCTACTTTCTGATGCACTTGCGGTTCCCTAAATTGGAGAAGTTGTCTGTAGGAGGCAAATCTTCTTTGTCTCTGGAATTATGTCTGAAATGACAACCAAAAGAGCAACATAATAAAATTGCAAAAAAGAGCAACGGTATAAAACCCGCCGTTGTGCTGTCATGAAACTTAATATAAGGTTGTGTTGATCAATAATATTTAGAGCAGGAAGCACGCTCATGCACCCGGATTTAGTGATGACCTCAAAATGTCAACAAGTCTCAGAGAGGAGAAAAAGATGCGCCATTTATTTGAATGCATTAGCGTTAGAGGGATGTGCAGAGCTGGGGAAGAAAAAAAAAAGTAATGTCTGGATTGCTAATTAAAACTTTATTTCATATAGAAGTTGAAAAATGAAATGCGCCGTTCAGCCGTTCGTGTTCGTTCCTGACAGTCAGGAGATAACTTCAGAGGCTAGGTTGAACTGTCAAAATAATTTATAGATATTAAATGTCAACACAACTCGGGAGGAAGATAAAAATTTGCTTCCAGTGTGACATTTATCTGCTGGTGCTTGATTCAGGAATGCAGAAGTAGCAAGGCTTGTTAGATAAAAGGACCCATGCTGCATATTTCTAAACATGATGTCCCATTTATGTTCAAAATGATGTGGGCCTGCATCAATTAGGAAGGATAAGGAGATGGTATAAGAAATATTCTTAGAGAGTGGAGTCACTTCAGAACTTCAGATTGCACTGCCTTTCCCAAGAGGAAGGCAGACTTGACAGCACTGGTAATGGTGGCACTCCTTGCTAAGAATTATTCTTGCTATGCTTGTGCAAAATATATATATATATATATAAGTGACATAAAATGGTGGCTCTCAAAAAACAGTGTGTCGCTGTGTGCCAGAGAGCGAGTGTGTCGCAGTGTGCCAGAGAGCGAGACGATGTGAATTATCGGGCTCTTGTCAGATGGGCATCTGTATCAGTACTTTGGAAGAAATTTCCCCAGTTCGTTTCCAGCTGGGACACCCTGAGAAGAAATGGAGACAGATCCAACCCATGGGCTACTTATATCTGGCCCACGGGCCTGCCCTGGAAACTGAAGGACCATCCCACTGTGCTTCTGCTAGCAAAAATGGAGCTCGGGAGCCCATTTTTGCTGGTAGAGTGCTTGGGCCACCATACGTGGCCCCTGACATGAGTGATGTCAAGTTGGCCACGTCTATCCTGGCCACGCCCACCTGTTCCCCAAGGCCAAACACAACCCTGATGCGGCCCTCAATGAAGTCAAGTTAGAGAGCCGAAATGATGAAGACTTTTGTCAGATTCCAAGTCTTCCCAGTTATTTTACATGTCTTACGTTTATTTTCTTTCTGGGATTTGACAGTTTTTTTACACTTGCCAACTCAAAAGGCTGTGGGCAAGTTGCAACGCATTGGGGGGAAAAAAAATAGAAGCAGCAATGGAAATAAATAAAAATGGTTTTTAAAAAGCCCCAGCAGTAACAACAAACCAGCCTTCCTTCAGGATGGACACCAATAAAAACATAGCTAGGGTTGAAGGGTCAATAGAATAAAACTGACTTTTAAAGGTCTAAGAAGTGTGAGGAATTGATGGACGTATTTGAGGAGGGGGTGCAGATTGCAACCATGCCAAGGGAATCACCCTTACCAGTGGTCTTGTGCGATCCGCCCACTCAAATGCAAGCAATTAAGATGCCATTCAAGAAATCGCAATGACCCACGAGTGTGATAAGGTGGCATCAGTTAGCTCGACTGACTTTGAAAAACAACCGGGACAGTGTGCGAAAATTTGGAATTCAGGAGAATGCACTTTCTTAACATCTACAGTTCCACAATGAAATGGTTCCCATGGCAATGAGCAGAAGAAGTGTCTCGCTGGATTAGGCATAATTGCATCTAATCCATCCTTCTATGGAAGACAGCGTGCAACTCGGTAAATTTGAGAAGCACGCAAGCCAGTATAGGAAGGTGCAATCTCTCTTCTAAGGGACGCGGTGGCTCGGTGGCTAAGAGGCTGAGCCTGTCGATCAGAAAGGTCGGCAGTTCGGCGGCTCAAATCCCTAGAGAGTGAGCTCCCGTCACTTGTCCCAGCTTCTGCCAACCTAGCAGTTCGAAAGCACATAAACAATGCAAGTAGAAAAATAGGGACCACCTTTGGTGGGAAGGGAACAGCGTTCTGTGCGTCTTTGGCATTCAGTCATGCCGGCCACATGACCACAGAGACATCTTCGGACAGCGCTGGCTCTTTGGCTTTGAAACGGAGATGAGCACTGCCCCCTAGAGTCAGGAACGACTAGCACATATGCGCAATGGGAACATTTACCTTTACCTATCTCTCTTTGGTTGTTCCTTGCTGGATTAAATCAAAATATGGAAGTGTGATCACTTAGTATGTGCTTTGCTGATGCTGGAATTGAGCACAGATTAATCCTGCAAGGCCTGTCAGCCCTTTCTTTATAAATGCAAGAAATTGTAATGCCAATATATGGAATAAGCCCAAAGCCTAACTCTTAAGATAAAAGGTAAAGGTTCCCCTCGCACATATGTGCTAGTATTCCCCAAATCTAGGGCATGGTGCTCATCTCCGTTTCAAAGCCGAAGAGCCAGCACTGTCCGAAGATGTGGCCAGCAGGACTAAATGCCAAAGGGAGGGTGTAAATGCCCCTTCTGCCATGGTGTAGGAGGCTGAGTAGGCCATGCCAACAGTAACGCTCTCTACATGGGGCTCCCCTTGAGGTGCACCCGAAGGCTACAGCTAGTTCAGAATGCAGCCGCGCGGGCAATATTGGGTACCTCTAGGTATTCCCATGTAACATTGCTCCTGCGCGAGCTGCACTGACTGCCTGTGGTCTTTCGGGTGCGCTTCAAGGTACTGGTTACCATCTTCAAAGCGCTCCATGGCACGGGACCTAGTTACCTGCGGGATCGCATCCTACCCCACACATCCCTTCGGCCGATTCGCTCCCACAGAGAGGGACTTTCGGCACAAGAAACCATCGGTTGCCCTCTGACATCACTGGATAACATCGCCAGATCTCGCTGCTTTAGCAGAGCAAGGAAGATTCTCAAAGATGATTCACACCCTGGTTGGTATCTCTTTGCCCTTCTACCATCAGGCAGAAGATATCA
Source organism: Rhabdophis nuchalis (assembly GCA_039707465.1). Taxonomy (NCBI): domain Eukaryota; kingdom Metazoa; phylum Chordata; class Lepidosauria; order Squamata; family Natricidae; genus Rhabdophis; species Rhabdophis nuchalis. The sequence goes on from CM077661.1 coordinate 4,312,536, forward strand.
AAGTATAGCCAGCCGAACAAACAGGTTTAAAGATAGCTTCTATCCATGGGCTGTGAGACTTTTAAATTCAACCGCAATCACTCCATGCACATGCTAGTTTTTCTTTTTTCTTTTCTCTTTTTTGTTTCTGTTATAATTTTGCACCAGTGAAGTTAAAACCAATTTCATTGTAATTTTTACAACGACAATAAAGATTATTATTATTATTATTATTATTACTTCTCCGGGTGCCATCCACTAGGCAATGCCAGCGGGTGACACCCAGGGGAAGGGCCTTCTCTGTGGTGGGCCCTACCCTCTGGAACGACCTACCCCTCCCCCCCAAACTTAGATCTATCACGGACCTCCGCTCCTTCCACCAGCAATTAAAAACTTACCTTTTCCAACAGGCCGGCCTGGCCTAACCTACTGTACTTAGCCTTAGTTAGTAGAGAAAGTTTTATATTGGGTTTTATGGTAATTTTAACGGGAAGATTTTAGCACAGGGTGTTAGTTTAATATAGTTTTAAATATTTATGTATTTATTGTGATATATTGTGTTTTTTATATTTCTTGTGCACCACCCTGAGTCCCTTCGGGGAGAGGGGGCAGTTAATAAGTCGAATTAAAGTAAAGTAAAGTAAATGCCCACCATGGTCATGCCCATCCAGACAACCAATGGCTCAATTTTTTTCCATCCCGCCCCTGAGTCAAAGTAAACCAGACAAATTGTTGATAGTTGGTCATGACCGTATCTGTCCCCAGGATCGTTATTTTGATGGCCAGTGATAGAATCAAAATATATGTTTCATGCATATAGCAAGGAAAGGCCAAGTCATAACATTTTAAAACAGAACATAATATGAAATATTAACGGATCTCATTTGGGAGATTCTTGAGTCTGCCTTGACATTACGCAGAAAGAAGAGACAACATTATGGGTGGAATTAAAACCGAAAATGATTGCCAAGACCAAAAAGAATCCAAGCATTTTAATTTCAGCTTTGGAATGCCATCACAAGCCGCCTTGTGAAATATTAATGCCGAACATAATCCTCTAACCGGTTTGACTGCCTCTCCTTTGACGTATCTCTATTTGATCAGATTGAATCTGATGACTTATTTTCAGTAACCCATTTAACTCATTAAGGATGTCTGCCTCTGTTCCCTTGTAGCTCAGCTGGAGCAGAAATCGCGTGGTTGATCTTCAAGAAATAAAATGAAAAAATATTTAAGGGGATCGGTGTTTGGGAGCGACTCCTTCCCTGTGAATAATTTTCATGTACATTTGTATATGTTATTGGCATTACGTAGGACCGCGAGGACGAACCTATGGCCTGCGTGCTACGTTTTTGCTCTCAGGAGAATGCAGGGAGGCCTACTAGGCGCAAAACGGGGTGTCGGGTCATAGTACATTTTTGCTCTCAGGAGGATGCAGAGAGGCCTACTAGGTGCAAAACGGGACGTGGGGGCATAGCACATTTTTGCTCTCAGGAGGATGCAGGGTGGCCTACTAGGCGCAAAACGGGGTGTCGGGGCATAGCACATTTTTGCTCTCAGGAGGATGCAGAGAGGCCTACTAGGTGCAAAACGGGATGTGGGGGCATAGCACATTTTTGCTCTCAGGAGGATGCAGGGTGGCCTACTAGGCTCAAAACGGGATGTGGGGGTATGGCAGAAAATAGATGTGGGCAGGGCTACTCAGAGGTGGTATTTACTGGTTCTCTGAACTACTCAAAATTTCCACTACCGGGTCTCCAGAACTGGTCAGAACCTGCTGAATACCACATCTGCACAGCATCAAGATCACCCAAAGTAATAGTGTTGTATAGGGCCTTTGTAAGGCCACACTTGGAATCCTGTATCCCGTTCTAGTCAACTCAGTTCAAAAAAGATGTTGAGATCCTCAAAAGAGGATCCATGATCTCTTTCTAGGATCACAACGAGGATGGTGCGGTGGTGTGGTGGTTAGGGTACTCCATAGACACATAAAATAGTGTCTATGGAGTGGGTCTTTTTATCTTCCTCTTAAATTGCTACATCAATATTACTTTTCGTATCCCAGGAAAGGATATTTATTATAATTTCCTATGTATACATTTTTCTAAAAATTAAACAATTAATTCTTTGTTCAAAAGCAAATGGAACTTTTTTTGGTGGTTGGCAACCTCACAAAAGTCCTTTACTTCTAAGAAGCAATCTAAGTCAATAGTTAGATAACTCAGCCCTCCTACCCTACTGCAGCATTTTATTTCTAATTTTAGGAAAGAAAAAAGGCTTCTATTTTCAAAAGTGACAAATGATTTTGATTGCCTCCATTATTTTCATATTCTGTCCTGCACTTTCAGAAAATTAGGCCCCCTTTGAAATCTGTCTGATTTGTCAGCGTAAATGAAAGTGCTGAAAAATCACAAAATATTCTTGGAAAATTAAAGAACCTGTCTTTTTTACCATTGGAAAAATAAGTCCCTTCCCACACAGAAGAGCTGGGCTCAGGGGAGTAATGCTTTTAAAATAAAAGTTTCATATGTGTGTGCTCATTGCTGGAAACCTGTCTTGAAAAGTAGTTCATTACACTTCCAATGTAAAATTGAAAAGATAAAGATTCCCCTTTGCTAGTCGTTCCCAACTCTAGGGGTCACTGCTCATCTCCGTTTCAAAGCCAAAGAGCCAGCGCTGTCCGAAGATGTCTCCATGATTATGTGGCCGGCATGACCAAATGCTGAAGGTGCACAGAACTCTGTTCCCTTCCCACCAAAGGTGGCTCCTATTTTTCTACTTGCATTTTTTACGTGCTTTTGAACTGCTAGGTTGGCAGAAGCTGGGACAAGTCACGGGAGTTCCCTCCGTTACGCGGTGCTAGGGATTCGAACCACCGTACTGCCGACCTTTCTGATCGACAATCTCGGTGTCTTAGTCACTGAGCCACCTTAAAATTGGAGATAGACCAATGTATTAGTTAGACTGAAATGTATTAGCTCAAATAGGACTCCTTCCATATTGGATGAAGACAAGGAAATAGGTTCAACAGACACTTGGAATCCCACTCTAACAATTGGGGTGAAATGGCTTTAGGACTTATTTCTTCTGTTTTTTTGTGATTCAGACATTAGCGGAAATTTCAAGTAGTTCAGAGAACCAGCAAACGCCATCTCTGGCTGGCCATGCCCCATCTATTCTCTGCCTCCTGATCGGCTGAGACTTCTTTTGTTGCCCTGCATAGGAGAACACAGCTGGAAAGCAGGTTAGTGGGGTGGGGAGGGAATGGGATTTTGCAGCATCCTTCCCCTGGAGTGGGGAGGGAATGGGGATTTTGCAGCATCCTTCCTCCAGAAGTGGGGAGGGAATGGAGATTTTGCAGCATCCTTCCCCTGGAGTGGGGAGGAAATGGAGATCTTGCAGTATCCTTCCCCTGGAGTGGGGAGGGAATGGAGATTTTACAGTATCCTTCCCCTGGAGTGGGGAGGGAATGGGGATTTTGCAGTATCCTTCCCCTGGAGTGGGGAGGGAATGGAGATGTTGCAGTATCCTTCCCCTGGAGTGGGGAGGGAATGGAGATTTTGCAGTATCCTTCACCTGGAGTGGGGAGGGAATGGGGATTTTGCAGCATCCTTCCCCTGGAGTGGGGAGGGAATGGGGATTTTGCAGCATCCTTCCTCCAGAAGTGGGGAGGGAATGGAGATTTTGCAGCATCCTTCCCCTGGAGTGGGGAGGAAATGGAGATCTTGCAGTATCCTTCCCCTGGAGTGGGGAGGGAATGGAGATCTTGCAGTATCCTTCCCCTGGAGTGGGGAGGGAATGGAGATTTTGCAGTATCCTTCTCCTGGAGTGAGGAGGGAATGGAGATTTTGCAGTATCCTTCCCCTGGAGTGGGGAGGGAATGGAGATCTTGCAGTATCCTTCTCCTGGAGTGAGGAGGGAATGGAGATCTTGCAGCATCCTTCCCCTGGAGTGGGGAGGGAATGGAGATCTTGCAGTATCCTTCTCCTGGAGTGAGGAGGGAATGGAGATTTTGCAGTATCCTTCCCCTGGAATGGGGAGGGAATGGAGATTTTGCAGTATCCTTCCCCTGGAGTGGGGAGGGAATGGAGATCTTGCAGTATCCTTCCCCTGGAGTGGGGAGGGAATGGAGATCTTGCAGTATCCTTCCCCTGGAGTGGGGAGGGAATGGAGATTTTGCAGTATCCTTCCCCTGCCATGCACAGCAAGCCACGTCCACACAACCGCTAGTAAAAAAAATTGAATCCCACCATTGAAGCTTATCCATCCACACATTGGGTACTTCACTAACTGTCGTCATCATCATCATCATCATCATCAAACACCAGGAAGCCTTTGTAAGAGATGTGGAAATGCATGTTCATCCAGAGATGCATGAGATGGAATGGTATTACAAAACAAGCATTGTTTTAACTTAGGCAGAGATTGAGAACTTCTGATTTTAACTCTCCTACCTGAGTGAAACCTGAGATTAGGACAATTCTCCTAACCTGGTATGCCTAGAATTCCTCATTACACTAAGAGACAGAATTAGTTTGAGACTGAAGCATGATGTTTCAAACAGAGCCCTTCATACAATGATTCATGACTCTCGCAATTATGCGTAATTAAATATACATTTAATCAGAGTTAGCTCACCTGTTAATTATCACATATTTTGAGCTGAATGAAGGCAAGCGTGTTCAGCCTAGGTAGCGATGTGCACCCCTGTCCAAAAAGGTGGGAAAAGACAAGGGACTGTGTCAAGAAACAAAAGAATGTGACTCACCAACTCGCAAATATGTCATGGTGCAAAGAGATAATTGAATTCCTTTGTGCGATGATGCCATTTTAATGCACTTGCCATAATTTTAATGTCATCGGGGGCTTGTCATGGCTCTTTATAGAAGAAAGGTTGATCACCTTAACTTGCTGGAGGCCAGTTCTGTTCTCTCCCTTTATGCCTTTCATTTAAGCGGGGTGGGGGGTGGGAAGTGCCCTGTTTTCATCCATAACATTGTGGAGGTTCTTATATATATATATATCAATTTTCTCCTTAATTTGGATTATGGATAATCTCACCTTAGAAATACATATGGAAAGGCTTTTAAGTCTCCAAAAACAGTCTGAAAACAGGCAGAAAAACAACCAGAAACAGACATGTGCATGCTGGCCAGCTGCTCTTCAGACTTCCAATACTCCAACGCGCACACATGTATACACATGCACACACATTCTACTTGGAGCCCAAAAGGTTCTCCATCACTGTTCTAGTCTAGCCTCCTGCTTAGGCAGGAAACTCTACACCATCTCAGACAAATGCTTATCTAATATCTTCTTAAAAACCTCCAGTGTTGAAGCTTTCACAACTTCTGGAGGGAAGTTGTTCCATTGATTAATTGTTCTAACTGTCAGTAAATTTCTCCTTGGTTTTAAGTTGCTTCTCTCCTTGATTAGTTGTCCTACCTCAGGTGCTTTGGAGAATAGCTTGACTCCCTCTTCTTTGGGGCAACCCCTGAGATATCGGAAGACTGCTATCATGTCTTCCCTAGTCCTTCATTTCATCAAATTAGACATACCCAGTTTCTGCAACGGTTCTTCATATGTTTTAGCCTCCAGTCCCCTCATCATCTTTGTTGCTCTTCTCTGCACTCTTTGTAGAGTCTCCACATCTTTTCTACATCGTGGTGACCCAAACTGAATGCAGTATTCCAAGTGTGGCCTTCTCAAAGCCTTATAATGTGGTATTAACACTTCACGTGATCTTGATTCTGTCCCTCTGTTGATCCAGCCTAGAACTGTGTTGTTTTGGCAGCTGCTGACCACGGCTGGCTCGTATTTAAATGGTTGTTCATTAGGACTCCAAGATCCCTTTCACAGTTAGTACTATTGAGCAAGGTACCACCTATCCTGTACCTGTGCATTTTGTTTTTCTTGCCTAAATGTAGAACCTGACTTTTTTCACCCTTGAATTTCATTTTGTTTGATAGTGCCCAATGTTCAAGTTTGTCAAGTTCCTTCTGTATCTTCAGCTTATCGTCTGGAGTGTTGCCTATATTCTTGCCAGCTTGGTGCAAATTTGATGAGTTCCCCATCTATCTCCTCATCCAATCATTGATGAAGATGTTGAAGAGTACTGGGACTGAAACAGAACCTTGGGGTACCCCACTGCATGCTTCCCTCCATGTAGATGCAGTTCCATTGAGGACTACACGTTGAGTGCGGTTGGTCAGCCAGTTATGAGTCCATCTGTCTAACCCACTTTTTTCTACCTTAATGAAATGAAACACAAGTAATAATCTCATATCAGCTTAAGTGTGGACTTTACCTAGCCAAATCTTGGCCATTTCCAAGTACCATGTGTGCAAAATGTTTCCAGTTCAAAACATTTCACGCTTGAAATGTCCCATGCTCGGTTCCAAGTTTGAACAGAATATTTCAAAGTCCAAACATTGAGCTTCTTGGTACCTCCAATTCAAAATATTTCACACAACACCATTTTTCTATCTGTGATACATTTTCCTTCCCTGCCAAATGTCACTTTGGATGTGATTTCTACTATGGCACATTGAGTCTCAGCGAGTAAAACCCTGACTTCAACCAAGTAGTAAATGTAAAGAAAAGAAGAAAGAAATTTTTCATTAGAAAGATGAGCCTGATCGGAGATTCCAGAGTAAAGTAACGTATGGGGTGAATAAATCCTTCCAATATCCTTAGGGAAACTAAAACTTACTAGAGTGTGGTGTGTTTTAAAAAGAGCTGATCAAACTCCGAGGCCTTTAAACTCTGCACAATGCCATTAAACTAATCAAAGTTAATCATGCAGGACTTATTATTCCCTGATACCAACAGGGAAGTTTCTTTAAGCAATTACTTGATGCTCTGGTACCGAGAAAAGCATGGGAAAGGCCAGAATAGAACTAGGAGCAAACCACAAAATGCTGGAGACTGAAAAAGGGAAGAGACCAAGGGTGGATTGCTGGGGGTTAACACGGGTTTGTGTAAATGAACCTAACCCTAATCTTAACCCTAACCCCTAACCCCTAACCCCTAACCCCTAACCCCTAACCCCTAACCCCTAACCCCTAACCCCTAACCCCTAACCCCTAACCCCTAACCCCCAACCCCTAACCCCTAACCCCAAACTCTAAAAACACTAACCTTAAACCCTAAACCCTAACCCCTAAACCCTAAACCCTAACCCCTAAACCCTAACCCTAACCCTAACCCTAACCCTAAACCCTAACCCTAACCCTACACTCTAAACCCTAACCCCTAACCCTAAAAACACTAACCCTAAAACCTAAACCCCAACCCTAACCCTAACCCCTAACCCCTAACCCCTAAACCCTAACCCTAACCCTAACCCTAAACCCTAACCCTAACCCTAACTGTAACCCTAAACCCTAAACCCTAAACCCTAAACCCTAAACCCTAAACCCTAAACCCTAAACCCTAAACCCTAAACCCTAAACCCTAAACCCTAAACCCTAAACCCTAAACCCTAAACCCTAAACCCTAAACCCTAAACCCTAAACCCTAACCCTAACCCTAAACCCTAAACCCTAAACCCTAACTCCTAACCCCTGATCCTAAACCCTAAACCCTAACTCTAACCCTAACCTCCAGCTAGGATTTTGCCCAGTTCGACGAAAAACTAAATGCCACCACTGGCTGGCCACGCCCATCCCACCACGCCCTCCCACCTCGCCCCACTTCTCCCAGGAGTCTCCATGTGGGCCATTCATCATGCCAGGTAAACGCAGGGCCCACACGGAGGCTCAGGGAGGGAGCGGGGTAAATTGGCCTATCCAAGGTTCCAGTAGCCCAGACATGATTATCTTTCCTTTCCTCTGGAGAATTTGGGATTGCAATTGAATTTCAACACTGTCTTGTTGCTCGTCCCCATAGCTCAATTCCAGATTTTTTTGTTTTGGGTTCATTTTATTCATTTTACTTTTGGTTCCTGTTTTCCTTTTCCTCCTCCTCCTCCAATAGTTGCCTCTGAGTTATTTTCTAAGCAAGAGATGCAGAATCTTCATTTTCACTTTTGTTCCTCTGCAATTCTGAACAGAACGCAGTTCCCGAAATGAAGGCAATCTTTAATCTTCTAGACAAATAGTTCCCAAATGTTTTGTGTGTGTGTCCCCCCCAACCCCATTGTAGATAGTAGTAAAGGCACTACTACTACTACTATACATCTATAATTTTATTTTCACTTCCTTTCTTAATTATTCCAAACATGGATTCTTTTTTCTAACTGAAAAAACAGTTTCACACTTGATTAACATTTTAATTGAGCTTTTGACCTCCAAGATCCCTCCTGATTAGTTCTTAGCAGTTCAGCTTATATTAGTGTGTATAAAGTTGGGAAATGCCTTACTTGACAATTAGCTTACTTTAAAATGAATCTTGATGTACGTTGACACTGCCTGGAGAGACTCTTTAACCTTCCTTCCTTCCTTCCTTCCTTCCTTCCTTCCTTCCTTCCTTCCTTCCTTCCTTCCTTCCTTCCTATTTTTCAAAGCACCCTTCTATCTCTGCTGCTCCACAAATACAGAGATGCTCATTGTAGGATATGGAATGGAATCTCCCATATCTCACCACTATGTCGTGCGGTTCGAATCTCGCTCGCGTAAATATCTCCCTAAGATGTTTTGGCAGTTGTAACTTCCAAAAGCTGTCTACTCAAAAGGTACGTTTGTATTTACTCAGCCATTTCAAGTTACCCACCTTACTAAGGATAGCTGTATCATTTTGTGCTTCTATATCCTTAATTCTTCAGGTAGCACTTTTTTTGAGTTGTTCTCCTGTTACACAAGAGACAGGACGGCTACAGCTTCTTACAAAATTTGTTAGTTTGGTGACCCAGGAGATATATAATCTCATATATAATACTCTCACTCTTCCCATTTTTAACCTGGTGCTTTAACCACTCCATTGTTTAGGGTCTGACATAGCATCTATTAAGGGGTTAATTTAGGGATGCAGACAATTCATAATTACATACAGTTTTTTCTTTCTTTCTTTCTTTCTTTCTTTCTTTCTTTCTTTCTTTCTTTCTTTCTTTCTTTCTTTCTTTCTTTCTTTCTTTCTTTCTTTCTTTCTTTCTTTCTTTCTAAAAGCCTTTAAATTAAAGGCTTAAATTATTGTTGAACTAAATCATTGTGCTGAGTGGATAAATATTGTGAGCGCAACTGTTTTAATGTACTCAAATTAATGGCGCACCTGCTGAGATCTCCAGCAGTGACCCCAGGATTGGAAAACAGGTGTGGATATATTTTATACCACCGTTGGTTTTTCGATTTAAGGCACAAGGCACTTAAAATTTAACATGAGTCATATTTATGCACGGTTTCACTATGCTCACATCAGTGGTGGGTTGCAGGTGGTACGCCCCGGTACGGGCGTACCGGTGCCTGCGCGGAGCACCTGGTACCGTTCCGATACGGTGCTCCAGTTGGCCCACCCATCTGCTCGAGCTCCTTACCTGTCTTTCTTCGGAGCTTCTGCGCATGCGCACGGCACGTACACACCTTTGCGACGCTCCACTGAGAAGCTGGAGCATTGCGGAGGCTCGCGGAGGTGTCGTTGGAAGGTAAGGGCTGTGTGCGTTCATGTGGAGGACGCCAGGGCCCCATTGCAACCGATAACTAACTTACTTACTTACTTACTTACTTACTTACTTACTTACTTACTTACTTCCAGTGGTGGCTTCTGGCAGCAGATACTAGGGTCGTGGCAGGCATGGGTCTCTGCCAGTTCCAGTGACCCAGGCTGCCAAACTACTACTGGTTTGGCTGAACTGGTCTGAACCAGTAGGGACCCACCACTCCTTCCTTCCTTCCTTCCTTCCTTCCTTCCTTCCTTCCTTCCTTCCTTCTTTCTTTCTTTCTTTCTGTCTTTCTTTCCTTCTTTCCTTCTCCTTCCTTCCTTCCTTTCCTTTCTTCCCTTTCTTTCTTTCTTTCTTTCCTTCCTTCCTTCGTCCTCCTTATTTCCTTCCTTCCTTCCTTCCTTCCCTCCCTCCCTCCCTACCTACCTATCTACCTTCCTTCCTTCCTTCACTACCTTCCTTTCCTTTCTTCCTCTTTCTTTCTTTCCTTCCTTCCTTCCTTCCTCCGTTCTCCTTCTTTCCTTCCTTCCTTCCCTACCTACCTACCTATCTACCTTCCTTCCTTCCCTACCTTCCTTCCTCCCTTCCTTTTCTTCCTCTTTTTTTCTTTCTTTCCTTACTTCCTTAATCCACTTTCCTTCCTTCCTTCCCTACCTTCCTTCCTTCCTTTCCTTTCTTCCTCTTTCTTTCTTTCTTTCTTTCTTTCTTTCTTTCTTTCTTTCTTTCTTTCTTTCCTTCCTTCTTTCCTTCCTTCCTTCCTTCATCCTCCTTCTTTCCTTCCTTCCCTACCTACCTACCTATCTACCTTCCTTCCTTCCTTCGCTACCTTCCTTTCTTCCTTTCCTTTCTTCCTCTTTCTTTCTTTCTTTCTTTCTTTCCTTCCTTCCTTCCTTCGTCCTCCTTCTTTCCTTCCTTCCTTCCCTACCTACCTACCTATCTACCTTCCTTCCTTCCCTACCTCCCTTCCTCCCTTCCTTTTCTTCCTCTTTTTTTCTTTCTTTCCTTCCTTCCTTCCTTAATCCTCTTTCCTTCCTTCCTTCCTTCCTTCCTTCCTTCCTTCCTTCCTTCCCTACCTTCCTCCCTCCCTTCCTTATCTTACTATTGTGCCTCCCGTAAGTCTTTTCCTTCCAATATGAATATATTTCAGAAATCACCCAAAGATGCTTCCATTTCCTCTCACTCAAGTTATTCGAGACTGCTTGAATGAAATTAGTGCTCGGCTCTGTTTCCAAAATGAGATCATGCCAACTATTTGGAGCGCCAGTTTATTTTAAAAGCTGATGAGATTGATAGTTTCTACAGGTGTCAGTCCCCTGTTGAGTTGACTTAGAGATGTGTGATCACAAAAGGAAAAAAATGGATGCCATGCCAAGCCGCTGGAGGGGTTCTTATTTTATTTTAAGAGAGTGTCTTCTAAGCTTTAAATCAGCAGACGGTATGGAAGAATTTCCTTTCTAATATCGCATGAGAACCGCTGGGCTAATTTCTCCGATAACATCAGGGATTCTCAACAGAGAGGCCCAGCCAGATCTAAAGCTGCCGGCTTTAAAATTGTACCAATTGTATAAAACATCAACAGGAAAACAACCTTACTAATCAAGAGTGGCCAGGGAGGAGCAAGGGAGATCTTTTAAAAGAGGCGTTGAGTTACCATCCAGGATCTGAAAATACAAGCCGTCGTTTTAAAGACCTCCTGTCCTAGGAACATGGCATAACTTGCATGAAACAATAGGGACTCTAAGCTGGGCAAATAGAAGAATTTGTAGGATGGGCAGATAGTTTGTGCCGCTTTTCATACTGTGCCAGAGTTGTTTATGCTCAACCATAAAGCAGGGAAGAAGGATTCACTTGGGACAGGAGCAGTGGTGGGTTTCTGCAGGCTCGCACCTACTCGCAAGAGCCGGTTGGTGAAATTTAGAGAACCGGTGAGAGGGGGTTCCACCGGCGTACCTGGAAGTAAATCTGGCCCGCCGCTGCCAGTGACCCAACGGGAAGGAAAGGAAAGGAAGGAAAGAAAGAAAGAAAGAAAGAAAGAAAGAAAGAAAGAAAGAAAGAAAGAAAGAAAGAATTTATCATCACAATTGAGTCCAAAACTTTGGTTGCTAAGCAAGAGCGTTGTTAAATGAGTTTCACCACATTTTAAAAGGTGGCCACTCCCACCCTGTCACATGACTGCCAAGCCACGCCCACAAAATAGGCCACACCTACAGAGTAGGTTCTAAAAAATTTGAAACCCACCACTGGGCAGGAGACAGGGAAGGAGGGAAGGAAGGAAAGGAGGGAGGGAGGGAAGGAGGGAAGGAAGAGAGGGAGGGAAGGGAGGGAGGGAGGGAGGAAAGGAGGGGAGGAAGAGAGGGAGGGAAGGAAGGGAGGGAGGGAGGGAGGAAAGGAGGGGAGGAAGAGAGGGAGGGGGAAAGGAAGGAAGGGAGGGAGGGAGGGAGGAAAGGAAGGAAGGAAGAGAGGGAGGGAAGGAAGGAAGGCGAGTCTCAACTAATAATAGAAATGATTAGTCCAATGGGAGAAGAGAGAAGGAGGGAAGATTGACAGCTAATGAAAGCTATGTTTTTTTTAAAAAAAATGCCATTGTAACACCTAAGGAATCAGTCCTCTGATCCTAATAAAAAAAAATCCCGATGTTAAGGAATAATTTAATAATACTAATTTATAATTTATTAAATTTCTAAACCGCCCCCTCTCCCCGAAGGGACTCGGGGCGGTGTACAGGAAAATTAAAAACATCTAAAACATAACAATACATACATAATTAAAATCGAATTAAATAATAACCCTGTACTAAAATTTATAAACATTAAAAACTATATCCCATTAAAACCAAATAAAAACAATTTAAACTACAGACTGGGGTGAGGAGCATAAATTAGGCCAAGCCAAGGAAAAACCCCATGCTTGGCCTTGTAACGTACTCTCTGTCCTTACATACAAAATAAACTGATTATTTTTTTAAAAAAAGCGCACAGAGGATTTTCTCAGGTATAAAATTGGCATCAGTCGATGGGAGGAAGCCAAAGATAATATTGTGTAGCTCAGCAATAACAAACAAGACTAAAGCGACATGCCTCAGTAAACTGAGGAGAGTCCCCCATGAACCCAGCTTCTATCTACGAGCATAACTGTGAAATGAATTTAACATTAAGTGTCGCTACCTGATGGCCGGAAAGAAAAAAAAATTATCCCTGGCTTTAAACAGGAGGATTTAAACATTTATGTCAGAGAAACGCAAAGACTTTGACTCTTCCCCCAAGCATTGGGCATGAAGGGTGGCTGAACCGTAGAACAGAAGAACGGAGTTGGAAGGGACCTTGGAGGTCTTCTAGTCCAACCCCCCTGCTTAAGTCAGAAACCTGTTCTGACCCCCCTTACTCCGACTAACACAAGACTGGCTGCCTGCCACTGACTCTCTTGGCTGCTTGGCTGAATGACTCTGAACAGATACGAAGCTTCCTAACTCGACTAAACACGAACCTAGAAATCCAACGTTGTTCTCTGCAAGGACTTCCTTAGCAAAGACTTCCTTTTAAACCCTCTTTATTTATTTATTTATTTATTTTATTTTATTAAATTTATACCCCGCCCTTCTCCAAATGGACCCAGGGCGGCGCACAGGGATGTTAAAATACATACAAAATATATAAAATATATAAAATTTAAAATACGTATTCTAATAAATAAACCCTGCGCTAAAAACCGAATTAAAAATCCCAAGTTTAAAACTATCTAATAGTCAGTATGGAGGTTATGCTTGGCCGGCTAGGTGGATTAGATATGTCTTCAGACACTTGCGGAAGAGGCGGAGGTCGGAGATGGTGCGGAGTTCAGGGGGTAAGTCATTCCAAAGGGCTGGGCCCGCCACAGAGAAGGCTCTTCCCCTTGGTGTCGCCAGTCTTGGGAGGGGCCAGTCATTAAGCAGCTGGGACTAATTCAAATCCTTCGAGTTCGCTTCTGATGCAATTGAAGCCTCCTTTTTTCAGCCCTTCTCACTCGAGCATCAGGGACAAATTGGCCTTGATCCTCCCCACTACTCCAAGACCCAGGTGTCTCCTCATGACCAGCCGGGCTCTCTGCTCCCTCAAGGTCGCCCTCCTCCTCCAGAGCAGACTCATAGGACTCCTCACTAGAGGAGTCCATCAGCAGCTCATCTGGAGCCAGCTGGGCCACAACAGAAACCCTACACCACTTCAGACAAATGGAGTTACTACCTACTCGGCCGAATCAATCCAAACTGGTAGGAACCCAACTCTGGGTAAATCTGTCCTGAAGAATTTACTTAACACACATTTAGTTCTTGAAACACATCCATTTCTCACTTTGCACAGTTTCACTGTCTTTCTTTAATATAATAGCTTCATCCATAGTTTACTAGGTTACTATGCACTTATATGTGAAATAGAAGGGCTTGGGCCCATATTTCAAATATGCCTGTGCGCTTAAGATCCTGGAGAGCTTTGTAAAGCAGCAAAAATCCAGTAAATTTTGATGGAAGCGACGTCTTGGCCATCACTATTTCAAGAAGGATTGGATTAATAACTATAAATATGGAATAAATGCAAGCAAAAACCTAGCTGCAGAGCAAATAACGTATTATACTGAGAAGCATTTGTTACATTTATAGGCTCTTTGGAGGTGCAAGGAATATAGTAAATTTGGGAGATGACTGTTCCTGGGAGAAGTCACTGCAGACACTTTTATATAAAAAAAAAAATTGGCCTGTGGATGGAAACATTATACATTTGCAAAGGATATATTTTGATATTGACTTATTGATAGATTGACTGCCGCCGGTCAACTGAACTTCATTGGATATTAACATGGGCTCCATCTTAGTTCTCAAGCAGTCCGTTTTGTTTACAGCCTGCTGGAGATGGGAACACGGACAATAAAGGCCACTTAAGCATCTGCTGATTCAGGTCTCCAGAAGAATGATGGAGTCTGTCATCTGCACCTCTATTATTGTCTGGTTTGGCTCTGCAACCCAACAAGGCAGACATGGACTTCGGAGGAGAATCAGAACTGCAGAAAAAAACCAATTGCTACCAACCTGCCTTCCATGGAGGACCTCCACACTGCAGGAGTCAAAAAGAGGGCTGAGAAAATATCTACAGACCCCTCGCATTCTGGACATCAATTGTTTCAACTCCTACCCTCAAAATGATGCTATAGGGCACTGCACACCTGAACAACTAGACACAAGGACAATTTTTCCTGAATGCCATCACTCTGCTAAACAAATAATTCCCTCAACGCTGTCAAACTATTCACTAAGGCTGCATTAGTATTATTATTATTCTCTTCCTTCCTAGGACCTATCTCTTCCCAATTATGACTATAACCATGTTGCTTGTATCTTTACAACTTATATCATTTTATTTGTTCCTAGTACGAGTTGATTGCTTATGAGTAACCTATGACTATTACCAAGTGTTGTATCTTATGATTACAATACAATAGCAGAGTTGGAAGGGACCCTGGAGGTCATCTAGTCCAACACCCTGCCTAGGCAGGAAACCCTATACCATTTCAGACAAAGGGTTGTCCAACACCTTCTTGAAGACTTGCAGTGTTGGGGCATTCACAACTTCTGGAGGAAACTTCTGCTCCACTGATTATCTTATTTTTAGTTAATGGGATTTTAGCACAGGATTGATTGAGTTTAATTCGTTTTAATTTGTATGTATTTTGTATATTTTTCGTTTTTTAATTTCCCTGTGCACCGCCCCGAGTCCCTGTGGGGAGAGGGTGCGGTCAATAAATTTCAACTTATTATTATTATTATTATTATTATTATGATTCTTGAGGAATGTATTTTTTTATGTACCCTGAGAGCATCTGCACCAAAGACAAATTCCTTATGTGTCCAACACTTGGCCAATAAAGAATTCTATTCTATTCTATTCTATTCTATTCTAGTCTAGTCTAGTCTAGTCTAGTCTACCCTACCTTACCATACCCTACCCTACAATACACTACTCTTTTCTCTCTACACTCTTCTCTTTTCTATTCTACTCTACTCTACTCTACTCTACTCTACTCTACTCTACTCTACTCTACTCTACTCTATTCTATTTTGTTTTTATAGACTTCTATTCAGGTAGAAAACGAAAGTGTAACATTCTGGGCCTGCATAAATAGAGTTTGACAATAAATCACCCAATAATTAGAAATGGATTTTATACTATATTCCACCAAAGCTGGCACATTTCTCACTTTGGCAAGGTGGGTGGGGCCAGCCAGGAGAGGGATTGGAGGTTCTCTGAACCGGCCATAACGTTAGCTATGGGTTCTCCCGAACCTGGGCAAACCCATAGCAGCCCCCGCCCCCCACTTACGACCCGATGATTCTATGAAATCCAAAGCTGAAATCCATAAGTTTCAGATATAGAAATCTCCTTTTTTCCCCAAATCTGAACCTATCGTACAATGGCAAATGTGTTGTTTATTTTGCTTTCCTAGTTCTTTCCTAATCCAGCCCCTTGGGCTGAGAGGCATCACTCCCAAGTATTACCTACCCCAATTTAAATCCCAACGTACATCAAGAATCTGTGTTTTTATTAGGGTCCCATCAAGTGGAGGCCTAGGGTAAATGAGATTATCTTTGTGCTGCTCAGAGACGCTGGAATAAGGCATTAGATGCGAGGGAAACAATTTGGTTCTGATTTTGCAGTGTTAGAAACCCCCGGTTTCCTCTTGACTTTATATTTCGGTATCTCAGTGTTAAAGGTTTTAAACAGGTTATCTTGAATTTTCTCTCAAGGGCATAGCACGACAAGCCCCAACGTTTTCTCGCAGAGCAAACTTTAAGTGCATCCTTAAGTTGATGGTTTAGCCGTATCTGCTGCCCCCTGAGGGCGCGATCAATGCGGTTAGCTCCCTGGATGGAAAAAAAAAAAGTGAACTGCGTACAGTTAGAAACATGCGCCACATTATAAGTGTTTTACTACCTTTGCAATGTTGATCAGAGAGCGCGGAAAGGTGTAAGAGGGAGCGCTTTGCGAAATGCGACGAGCAAAGAATCCTGCAATCCATTCAGGACTTGACGACCATCTTCAAAGTGCTCCATGGCTCGGGACCTAGTTACATGCGAGACCGTCTCCTGCCCCATACATCCCTCAGACCGATCCGCTCCCACAGAGAGGGCCTTCTCAGGGTGCCGTCGGCCGGACAATGCCGACTGGCGACACCCAGGGGGAGAGCCTTCTCTGTGGTGGGCCCAGCCCTCTGGAACAACTTACCCCCTGAACTTCGCACCATCTTCGACCTCCGCCTCTTCCGCAAGTGCCTAAAGACACATTTGTTCCATCTAGCCGGCCTAGCGTAACCTCCAAAATGACGAGTCCCTTCTGGGAGAGAGAGCGGGTTATAAATTAAATTATTATTATTATTATTATTATTACTTTTAGATAGTTCGAAATTTTGGGAATTTTAATCTGGTTTTAGCGCAGGGTTTTTTTATCAAATAAGTTTTTTAATTTTTTTATGTGTTTTTGTATGTATTTTAATATTCCTGTGCGCCGCCCTGGGTTCGTTTGGAGAAGGACGGGGTATAAATTTAATAAAATAAAATAAATAAATAAATAAAATAAACTTCATATTCAAATGGAATCTGCGATGACTTAGGGCACAACACAGAGAGAACCCAAAAGCTGGCAGTTCAAACCGTCCCTTTATCGCTCCAGATTTCCCCAAATTCTCCTACGTTTCTGGCCAGTCCCAGAGCAAAGGGATGTCAAACTCCCCCAAACTCAAGCAACCTCTGGCTGTAAATAATCCAGCCCGGTAATGCGTACTCCAAGGCGGCACAGCAATAAATCCAGCAGCGCAAATCAAGGAATGCAGGAAGGAAAGGATAATTATTCCAGAAATGCAGAAAGAATGTAAGGACACTTGGGAAGTTCAAACGTTGGCACTCAACCCTTCAGGGACTCGGCATTTGTTCCCGACAAATGCCCCTCCCCACAATGTCTCCATAAGTCTCATTCCCCAGGTGTTCCTTGTGAAGATGGGCGGGCCACTCTTCTCCCAAGTTGCCTGCTTAGTCTGCACTGTTCTCAGCTTCTCTCCACTCTCCATGCTCTTGGATCAGGAGAGGGAGGTCCTTGCTCCTCGCCTGAGCTCTGTCTCTCATATCCATCCTGCCCCTGTTCCTCCCTGCCTACAAGCTGTTCTAATTCTGCCCTTCCCCATTTGCCTCCAAAGTCACCGAAGCTCTGTCGGCTCAGGTTTCAGCTCCTCTTCTCCTGCAGATTCAGGGTCCGATGGGGGCATGACAAAATCACTGGATGTCTTCAAGGCTGTTCATCCTTTCAATCAAGACAGCAAGAGAAAGTCATTTATTTCTCTACATTTATACTTCTGTATTTAGGCAAGAAAAACGAAATGCACAGGTACAGTATAGGTGGTACCTTGCTCAATAGTAGTAACTGTGAGAGGGATCTTGGAGTCCTAGTGGGCAACCATTTAAATAGGAGCCAGCCGTGGGCAGCAGCTGCCAAAAAAGCCAACCTAGTTCTAGGCTGCATCAACAGAGGGAGAGAATCAAGGTCACGTGAAGGGTTAATACCACTTTATAAGGCCTTGGTAAGGCCACACTTGAAATACGGCATCCAGTTTTGGTCACCACGATGTAGAAAAGATGTGGAGACTCTAGAAAGAGTGCAGAGAAGAGCAACAAAGATGATGAGGGGACTGGAGGCTAAAACATATGAAGAACGGTTGCAGGAACTGGGTACGTCTAGTTTAATGAAGAGAAGGGCTTTGGAAGACATGATAGCAGTCTTCCAATATCTCAGGGGTTGCCACAAAGAAGAGGGAGTCAAGCTATTCTCCAAAGCACCTGAGGGTAGGACAAGAAGCAATGGGTGGAAACTAATCAAGGAGAGAAGCAACTTAGAACAGGAGAAATTTCCTGACAGTGAGAACAATGAATCAGTGGAACAGAAGTTGCCTCCAGAAGTTGTGAATGCCCCAACACTGGAAGCCTTTAAGAAGTTGGTTAGCCATTTGTCTGAAACAGTATAGGGTTTCCTGCCCAGGCGGGGAGTTGGACTAGATGACCTCCAAGGTCCCTTCCAACTCTGCTATTGTATTGTAATTTTTTTCTTCTATAGAACTGACAGGAATCAAAGGTGGTTGCAAAAGCTAACCAAGAGAGAATAGAGAGAAATAAGTAAGTAAGCCACCAAGACAGGAGGCGAACATGGCTTTCCAGCCGGTGCTTCTCAACCGTTCTTCAAGGTAACCTAAAGTGGCCATCCCTTTGAGAAGATAATGAGGGCAAATTGATTCACCCTGTGAGATATACAATAACGTGCTGCTCTTTTTCGTTGCCGCAGCTGGTTTCGACTTTGTTTTTGGGGAAAAGGAAAACTAATTAAGAGAACCGTTGATTTTGGCCCAAACAATCACCAAACCGAGGCACGTTTTACATTGTGACAACTTTTGTGCCTGAAGCAATGACCTTAAACATTTTAATTGCTTTGAGTTTCTAACCCCCAGGTAAACAAGAGCTGTGACATATCTTGTCATAAAAGAACAGAGGGGAAGGAAGCTTAATTATATCTATACGATCAGATCATGCCCAGTGGATTAAAAACTTTATAAGATTCCTACGTTGTCCTTTAGACTGATGTAAGTAGAAGGGAAGTCATAATGTTGTAAACAAAAAATATATATTAGGGTCAAACGTCTTCAGCCTCCAGAGACCACCTATTCGTCTTTGGAACAGGGATTGATTTATTACTTCAATGTCAGAAAATGTTGTTGAACGTTTGAAGTTTTCTTCAAGATTATATGATTAATAAAGCTGCCATGAAGGCAGTTGGAAGAAATGCAGATTGTAGTCTTACACCCATTTATCTGGGAACAAATTTCAACAGACCTATCAAAGCTAGGTGGTTGGTTCAGTTATTAGACTGAACATCATCTCATGCTGATTTCACTCGGCTTGATTCCAGGCACTAGGCTTACAATATTCCTCTTTCCCTTATATGCCAATAATTTTAACATAGTGAGGGATCCAGGAACAAAGTTCTATCTTAGTTGGGGGGGAAAACTGATGAGACGATGAGAAGACATGATGAGATGAGAAAAGAAGAGAGTTGAGAAGAGGAGAGGAGAAGAGAGAAGAAAAGAAAGGAGAGGAGAGGAGAAGAGAGAAGGATGGGATGGAAAGGAATAGGAATGAGAAGAGGAGAGAAGAAAAGAGAGAAGAAGAGAAGAGAGAAGAGAAGAAAGAAGGATGGGATGGAAAGGAACAGGAATAGGAATGAGGAGAAGAGAGGAGGAGGAGAAAAGAAAATAGAGGAGAGAAGAGAAGAGAGAAGGGAAGGGAAGAGAGGAGAGGAGAGAAGAGGAGAGAAGAGAAGAGAGAAGGATGGGATGGAAAGGAACAGGAATAGGAATGAGGAGAAGAGAGGAGGAGAAGAAAAGAAAAGAAAATAGAGGAGAGGAGAAGAGAAGAGGGAAGGGAAGGGAAGAAGAGAAGAGAAGAGAAGAGAAGAGAAGAGAAGAGGGAAGGGAAGAGAAGAGAAGAGGGAAGGGAAGGGAAGGGAAGAGAAGAGAAGAGAAGAGAAGAGAAGAGAAGAGAAGAGAAGAGAAGAGAAG
This sequence comes from Rhabdophis nuchalis, assembly GCA_039707465.1. NCBI lineage: Eukaryota > Metazoa > Chordata > Lepidosauria > Squamata > Natricidae > Rhabdophis > Rhabdophis nuchalis. Next base: position 4,332,724 of record CM077661.1, read on the forward strand.
AGAAGAGAAGAGAAGAGAAGAGAAGAGAAGAGAAGAGAGAAGGATGGGATGGAAAGGAATAGGAATAGGAATAGGAATGAGAAGAGAGGAGAGAAGATAGATGATAGAGGAAGAGTGAGAGATGATGAGATGAATGGATGGACTATTTGTTTCCAAAGAGTAAGTCCTCTATGTACCAAATTTGGTTGAAATTGCTCGAGGCATGCCAGAGTTATGCTAATACAAACACACAGACACAGCCATTGAGAGAGAGAGGGAGGGAGAGAGGGAGAGGGAGAGAAAGAGAGAGGGAGGGAAGGAGGGAGGGAGGGAGAGAGAGAGAGAGAGAGAGACAGATTTTTACTCATCTAGGTGAAATGTTAATATGCTGTACATTACTAGTTCACGAATGATATGCCGTTAGGCTAAATAAATTCATCTCCAGCTTCGTTGACATAAACATTTATCTCCTCTCTATCTTCCATCAGGTGAGGAATCTCTGAATTTCACCTGGAGGAAGACATTCTGTGCAATTGTTTTCCAAGAAATAAATAAACAAATGCCCCAGCTGTTATTTGTTTGCCTTTAATGTTATTCTTTGGTTGAATTCTTGACTCAGGAGAAATGTTCATTAATTTAGCAAGCCTCGTCCAGAGGGTTTCCTGCATCCCAGGAACTGTATTTACATAGAGCCAAGTGGTCAAATATTAGCCGAAAACCCAGAGAAAAAATGGAAACAGTGGGAGGGAGGGAACATTTTTCTTAAATCCATTTCAGGATCATCTGCACTTTTGCAGAAAATTCATCTTCCTCACATCTAAGAAAAGCATACTTCAGGCTAATTAAAGTACCATCTTCAAAGACAAGTGTTGTGTACATTATTGATTGGTTATCAAATGAGTATGTGCTACACCAGGGACTCTGTTTTCTCAAAGACTGCAAAGTTAAGAGATGCTTATGTTGAGAATGGGGAATGTTTGGAGATGCTGGATAAAAAACTTACAGGCCCAAAATTATAAGGAGCCATTATATTTCGGGTGGGTTTGAGTAGAATAATTGAACAAGGATGAATTGGGTTGAGAAGTATCCCTTTGTTGAAACGCTACATTTCCAAATAACAGCCAACTATGTGATGCAGAATTCAGGTGGCATTTCTTTTCGCCTGCATAAGGTTATACCAAAGAGGTGGCTCAGGGGCTAAGACACTGAGCTTATTGATCAGAAAAGTTGGCAGTTCAGCGGTTCGAATCCCTAGCGCCTCGTAATGGAGTGAGCTCCTGTTACTTGTCCCAGCTTCTGCCAATCGAGCAGTTCGAAAAATGCAAGTAGAAAAATCGGAATCACCTTTGGTGGGAAGGGAACAGCGTTCCGTGCACCTTCTGTGTTTAGTCATGATGGCCACATGACCATGGAGCACTTTGGACAGTGCTGGCTTTTCAGCTATGTAACACGGATCAGCACTGCCCCCTAGAGTCGGGAACAACTAGTACATATGTGCTAGGAGAACCTTTACATTTAAGGTTATACCTGGATTTTAATTTTTGCCTAAACTTCTATTCAGGTAGAAAAAGAAAGTGTAACATCCTGGGCCTGCATAAATAGATGTTGACAATAAATTAGAAATGGATTTTATACAATATCCCACCAAAGCCGACACATCTCTGTTTAGAAAACCCAATACAGAACTGGACTTAATTTTTTCACTCACCTTATTATGAATTGTGTCTGGGAGTCAGCCATTGGCGGGGGGAAAAACATTTTTCATTAAACTTAAAAGCATGTTTATTAAACTAAAAGTCAACAGGAGGAAGAAGTTAAGGAACAGCATCTTCCTTAAATACACAGAGAAATGTACTGTTATACTAATGAAACCGCCTTCTTCTGTAACTTCCATTATCCTGATTATCTATCATTAAATCAGTAGTAGGAATAATAACCTATTGGCTTAAAAGGAACAGCGTATTTACTCGGATAGTACAAAAGGGGAGTTAACACAAAAGTATAAGAGTTGACAAAAGTATTAAGTTAGAAAGTGGGTAAGAGCGAGAGTTTGTGGTTACTACTGTGGTGGCACAGTTGTTAGAATGAAGTATTGCAGACTAACTGCCGACTGCTGGCAGTTCGATTCTGCCTGACTGGTTTAATTCATGAGGTTTAACATGAGTTATTGAGCGAATCATGTTAAGTTGCTAGTTTTAACAAAATAACAGAGTTGGAAGGGACTTTGGAGGTCTTCTAGTCCAACCTCTTGCTCAGTCAAGAAACCCTGTAACAGTGTAATTTATTGTTGTTGTTAAATATACATGACATATATGTATTTGATATATATGTATTTAACACGTATAATTCTATTTTTGTTTGTTTCTTATTTGATTTGCTAATATAACTCAACAATTAACTAGACTATCTGTTGGACATAGCTACTACATTTAATTTTGCTTAATTTCTTTTGACTCGTTGCTTCCTCTGGATTTGTAAAAATTGCAGTAAAAACAAATGTTCAGAGAGAGCTTACCTGTCATTTTCCCGAAGTCCTTTTAAACATGAACTAAGTCTTGTTCTTGCCATTATATAGTTCTTTTAATGTACTGCTAGTTGCATTTGCAATTATGCTGTCCTACAATAAGTACTGTTAGACTACTACAAGGAGAAAAAGAAAGAAAGAAAGAAAGAAAGAAAGAAAGAAAACAGGAAGGAAGGAAGGAAAGAATGAAGGATGGAAGGAAGGAAGGAAGGAAAGAAGGAAAGGAAGGAAGGAAGGAAGGAAGGGTGGAAGGAAGGAAGACAGGAAGGAAAGAAAAGAGAGAGGGAAAAAGAAAGAAAGAAAGAAAGAAAGAAAGAAAGAAAGAAAGAAAGAAAGAAAGAAAGAAAGAAAGAAAGAAAGAAAGAAAGAAAGAAAGAAGACAGGAAGGAAGGAAAGAAGGAAGGTTGTAAGGAAATGATGGAAGGAAAGGAAGGAAGGAAAGAAGGAAGGAAGGATGGAAGGAAGGAAGACAGGAAGGAAGGAAAAGAGAGAGAGGGAAAGAAAGAAAGAAAGAAAGAAAGAAAGAAAGAAAGAAAGAAAGAAAGAAAGAAAGAAAGAAAGAAAGAAAGAAAGAAAAAAAAAAGAAAAAAAGAAGACAGGAAGGATAGAAAAAGGAAGGAAGGAAAGAAGACAGGAAGGAAGACAGGAAGACAGGAAGGAAGGAAAAGAGAGAAAGAAAAAGGAAGGAAAGGGAGGATGAGAAGAATGGATGGATGAATTAATTAATTAATGGAAGTAAGTAAGTAATTTTTTCACATTTATTTTACTTATTTATGTATTAAAGAAATCTATATAGCTGCTCATCTAAAAAAAGGAACTCTGGACAAACAGACATAAAAATCATCCTCATCCTTAGCCCATTTCTTCCCTGTTATAATAAAAAGTTATAAGAATAGAAAGGTGGTTTTTTTCGCCCCCAAGGTTGGGAAGTTTTAAAAGCGTGCCGGTTCATTGGAATCTGGGAAGAATTGCATTTATGAGAGGCGTAATATGATCTAGGTCCCATTGGTGGAACCTTCTCTGGGATGTCACTTGTCTTCTGAAACGATCTTCCCTGGGGATACAGGGAGGCCCAGCTCTAATGGCCATTTTGGAAGGCGGTGAAAAGCTGGCTGGGCTCCCCCAAGGCAATGAAACTGGGGTGCTAATGGAATTCTGCTGTGGGCATGGATATGTCTGGCTATGTCAAGATTTTTAAGGCAGGCTGTGTTTTTACTGAACCAGTTACTCTTGGTTGAAAATGTATATTTTCTTCTTTTTTATCCTGTCACATTTTAGTAGGAGTCAAGCTGGCTCATTTCTTTTTTTGCATTTCCTGGACTAAAACATAACTTGGAATGCAATTATTCCTGGCTTGTTGCAATTCACTGATTATTATTTAAGGCAGTTAAAAGGTAAAAGTAAAGGTTCCCCTCGCACATATGTGCTAGTCGTTCCTAACTCTAGGGAGCAGTACTCATCTCTGTTTCAATGCTAAAGAGCCAGCGCTGTCCGAAGATGTCTCCGTGGTCATGTGGCCGGCATGACTCAACACCGAAGGCGCACAGAACGCTGTTCCCTTCCCACCAAAGGTGGTTCCTATTTTTCTACTTGCATTTTTACGTGCTTTCGAACTGCTAGGTTGACAGAAGCTGGGACAAGTAACGGGAGCTCACTCCGTTACGCGGCGCTGGGGGTTCGAACAGCTGAACTGCCTTTCGACCTTTCTGATCGACAAGCTCAGTGTCTTAGCCAGTGAGTCACTGCGTCCTTTAATGCAGCCAAATAGACCGAAACCAAACCATAACTCAGAAATATCCAAACAAACAACACTAATTTACATCACACAGACGCTACTTAAAACCGAAGAGCGTGTCTTAGTAAGAACAGCTAGCCACTCAACCAGCCCGAAGTCAGACCATGACTCAGAAGTAGCCGAACAAACAACATCCATGCTAATTTGCATCACATTTTAAAAAAGGGTATTTAAAAACCAATGCTCTGACAGATAAGCTCAATTCAAAGTGCACTGACAATGTCTCCAAGAACAGTGATGAAACATGGGCAACCGAATTGCTAAGCTCGGAGCTCAGACCAAAGTATCACCCTTTCGTGATCAACATAACTGCTTGCTTCATTCTGTAGAATGTTGTCTTATCGTTACAATTGGAATGTAAAGTTCTGTGTATCATCCATCTATGGGAAGATACTTTAGACCAACATTTCCTCCGCAAACTTCCAGGAAGGGAGGGAGGGTGGGAGGGAGGGAAGGAAGGAGAAGGGGAAGAAGGAAGGAAGGAAGGAAGGAAGGAAGGAAGGAAGGAAGGGGAAGAGGAACGAAGGAAGGAAGGAAGGAAGGAAGGAAGGAAGGAAGGAAGGATCTGATATCTTTAATTTGATTTTAGAATAGATTTCCTTCATGTCTTACAGCAGTAGCCCAATAAATAAGAAATACTACCAGCTGATCATTGGAGATGTAACTTCTAAAGATATTCTTAGACTTAGGTCTAATTAAAGGAAACTGATGTATCTATAATATGATGGCAGTTCTATAACCATCAGTAATTACTTGCTATTGAGGTGGTATTTTCCCTCTTCTCGAGCAGTTTCCAAAGCTTAAATTCTACTTAAATTAAACTATAGCAAACTTTCCCAGCTAATGAGATTCTCTGTTAATCCACCCTGCTGCAAATCAAATATTTAATGCCTTTCAGGGCTAATGGATCATATAGTGCTTTCTGATTAACACCAACAAGCTAGTTTTAATGCAGTGGAGCAATCAACAGTGTTAACCATTCTGCTTTCTTAATGTCTTCTGAGTTTATTGAGGGAGGGTGGAGCATGCTAAATAATAAATGCTTCATTTGTATGCAAACAAATTAATCTAAAATGATTAGAGAGCATTTTCCATTTCTTTCCGAGATGCCAAACATTGTGACATTAAACGTTGATTACCAGCCCTCCGTCTTATAAATATTTGACCAGGTTTTTTTAATTAACAGCATTATTTAGGCCATTATTTTTTGGACAATTATTAGAGCTCTGATGAGAAAGAAATTCTATTTGGGAGCTGTGGGTGCAGGGCAGATGTTAACAGTGGTGAGACTTGAACAACTTAACAACCGGTTCTCTGGCTGAGTAGGCGTGGCTGGTTTGTCATGTGACTGGGTGGGTGATGTCACTCATCACATCCAGCCCCGCCTCCCAGTCACTCACCTCAAAGGCAGAGGTAGGATTCAGCCAGTTAGAGCTAATCCCACCACTGGCTGGCCACGCCCCATCCATTTTTTGGCCTGGTTTTTGGCCATTTTGGGGTGCTGTTTTCAGGCTATTTGGGGGGCATTTGGGGGCCATTTTCAGGTTGCTTGGGGGGGATTTTAAGTCTGTTTTGGGGCATTTTCTGGGCTGTTTTCCTATTCCTTGTCTGGCCTTTGGATGCCTTGGAAAATAGGTTGACCCCCTTCTCTCTGTGGCAGCCCTTCAAATATTGGAAGACTGGTATAAATTTAATAATAAAGGGTATAAATTTAATAATAAAATAAATAAATAAATCATGTCTCCCTTGGTCCATCTCTTCACTAGACTAGTCACGCCCAGTTCTGGCAACCGTTCATCGTATCTTTGACCCTCCAGTCCGCTAATCATCTTGGTTGCTCTTCTCTGCGCTTTTTCTAGAGTCTTCACATCTGTTTTTTATTTATTTATTTATTTATTTATTTTATTAAATTTATACCCCGCCCTTCTCCAAACGGACCCAGGGCGGCGCACAGGGATGTTAAAACACATATAAAACATATAAAATTTTAAAAAACTTATTCTAATAGATCCTGCGCTAAAAACCGAATTTAAAAAACCCAAATTTAAAACTATCTAAGAGTCAGTAATGGGGGTTATGCTAGGCCGGCTAGATGGAATAGGTGTGTCTTCAGACACTTGCGGAAGAGGCAGAGGTCGGAGATGGTGCGGAGTTCAGGGGGTAGGTCGTTCCAAAGGGCAGGGCCCGCCACAGAGAAGGCTCTTCCCCTGGGTGTCGCCAGTCGGCATTGTCCAGCCGACGGCACCCTGAGGAGGCCCTCTCTGTGGGAACGTATCGGTCTGAGGGATGTATGGGGCAGGAGGCGGTCTCGCATATAACTAGGCCCCGAGCCATGGAGCGCTTTAAAGATGGTCGTTAAAACCTTGAAGCGCACCCGAAAGACCACAGGGAGCCAGTGCAGCTCGCGCAGGATAGGTGTTATGTGGGAGTGTCTAGGCGCTCCCGTAATCACCCGCGCGGCTGCGTTCTGGACTAGCTGCAGCTTTCGGGTGCACCTCAAGGGGAGCCCCATGTAGAGAGCATTACAGTAGTCAAGTCGAGAGGTGACGAGTGCTTGAGTGACTGTGCGTAAGGCACCCCGGTCCAGTAAGGGGCGCAATTGGCGCATCAGGCGTACCTGATGGAATGCCCCCCTGGCCACGGCTGCCACATGATCTTCCATAGACAGCCGGGAATCCAGGAGGACACCCAAATAGTGTGGTGACCAAAACGGGATACAATATTCTAGTCTCAATTGTGGTCATGTGGCTGACCCAAACCCAGTGATCTTTCGACCTATTTTTAATCTCCCCAAGATGGGAGAGATGCTATCGCACCATCTTGTCTCCATTCAGAATGGTTTGCCATGTTACAATCTTACACATCCTGAGGTGTGGTGATAGGCACACCAATGTTAGAAAAAGCTTCTGAAGTAGGCATATGTAAAACACCTTAATGGTGGTGGTGGGGAGACTCTGTCAGAGCCAAAGTATATCATCAAAATCAGAATTACTTTTATGATTAGACAACCTTCAATTTTCTCAGTATTCTGGGAAGGTTAAACTCCATTACAACACCTCAGATCTGTCCTTCAAACCAGGTCGGGCAGCCTCTGCATGGTCCTTTTATCTATCTATTTATTTTGAAGTATAATGTTACCGTTGAAATACATGACATAAATAAACCCATATTTGTGGAGCGATAGAATTTGAAAATAGGGATACAGCCAGACATACAGCCAGATACATGCCTCCAGCAGTTGTGAATGCCCCAACCCTGGAAGTCTTTAAAAAGATGTTAGACAGCCATTTGTCTGAAATGGTATAAGGTTCCTGCCCACGCAGGGGGTTGGACTAGAAGACCTACAAGGTCCCTTCCAACTCTGCTATTGTATTATTGTATTATAGTATTAGACATGCTCACATTCTGAAGCATGAAGAAAATAATGGGATAATAATGGGCTCAAATAATGTAGCATGAAGTAAATAATGTGGGTCATAATATTCTCCAAAGCACCAGAAGGCAGGAGAAGAAGCAATGGGTGAAAACTAATCATGGAGAGAAGCAACTTAGAACGAAGGAGACATTTCCTGACCGTGAGAACAATTAAACCAGTGGAACAGAAGTTGCCTCCAGAAGTTGTGAATGCCTCAACACTGGAAGTCTTTAAGAAGATATTGGATAGCCATTTGTCGGAAGTGGTGTAGGGTTTCCTGCTTGGGAGGGGGTTGGACTAGAAGACCTCCCAGGTCCCTTCCAACTCTGCTATTGTATTGTATCAAATGGCTTTCTTCTTAAAAACTTCCAGTGAGTTTTTTTTTTAAATAAAGCTGGTATTTAAACACAGTTTCTTATTTCCTGAGTTCCTTATTGCCTCCCACCTCACCGCATCGTTGTTCAGATCCACTAAATATGGATGAATGTGCAAAACAACAGATTCACAGCAGCTTTGCTGTTTGATCTCCACATTTATTGCCTACGTCAAAAGCGCTGTGTCTTTCTAGCTAAGCACAACCGTGGACTGCAAAGCCCAGGATGACGAGAATTTGACTTTTCTGTATCTACCTAATCATCGTGCAGAGTTTTGCAAGCTGGATACTATGCTAGATCAGTTATTATCTTACAACTGGATGTTGGGAAAAAAAAATTCCTTGATCTCAGCAGGAGGGTTAAAGTTTTACACTTCCTGTCTTTGAAGCACAGATGTATATCGGTGTGTGTGTGTGTGTGTGTGTGTGTGCGTACTTGTGTCAGCTCAAAAACGTAACACACATATATAAAAAAATTACACAACGGAACTCATAGCTTTCTGTCTAGATGGTCTCTGGTGATGAGCCGAAAGGCAGAAAAGGAGAGCAGTATGCTTCCTCCCTTAATTGGGGCTTAACAGGGTGTTGTGACACAAGTATATGCTTATCCTCCTGTCTCAGCTGATCAGGAAGAGAACCTGGTGGCCTAATGACTAAGGCTCCTGCCTAGCATGTAATACAGCCCCGGTTCAAATCCCAGTAAGGGCATGGCTAGCTGATGAGAGCTAAAAAGCTCGAAATAGATCTATACTAGTCTCCCTGACTTATTTATTGATCAGCTCAAAAAAGTAACACACACACACACACACTTACGGGTGTCTATGGAACTTTCATACGTATCTAAAAGAACATTTTTTCTTTTATTATTTTCCCTCGATCTCAGGTTCTCTCCCAGATGTCTGGGCATTTGAGGGTTTTGTGCAGGATCTGAGCCAAGGTGGTGCAGTGGTTAGAGTGCAGGCTACTTCAGCTGACTGCTAGCTGAAACTCAGTGGTTCGAATCCCACCAGTCTCAAGGTTGACTCAGCCTTCCATCCTTCCGAGGTGGGTAAAATGAGGACCCAGATTGCTGGGGGCAAGAGGCTGACTCTATACCTACACACACACACCCTGCACCACACACATACACACACACACACACACAAACACATACACACAGAGTGTGTATCGCTCCCTTCCTCTTCCTGGAGCCATTTAGTTTCTGATGTTGCTTACAAAGTGACAGAAATTATCCGGCTCCTGCGAGGGAACCGTTTTGAGCCGGCTGCAAGATTTCCCCCCAGCTCCGTGTGTTATTAACTTTTTTTAAAATTTATCGCACGGGGGAGAGAAATAAACGTGAGCGGCTGTTCTCTCCGGAACAAATAGCAATAGATCCAGGGCTGCGTTCAGCCGAGACAGGCTTCCGAAGGATGAAATGCCCACGCAAGCATTGATTCTGAATCTCGGCGCGAAATAATTCCACCCAGGACGATGCATCCTTGTTAGCAAAAAGGAAAAGGAGAAGGGTTTTCCAGCTGTCTTTTCATGAAGGGACGGAGGATGGGAAGGAAGTCAGATATACATTCACACACACAAAGTTGACAGCAGAGTTGGACAGTAAGGAGGGTTGGGGAGGAACCTGGGACAGTCCTGGAGTCTGGGGAAGGCTCTGAGGAGGGCTCTGTGTCGGAGGCAGAGAGGGGGCCAGGGCCGTCTGACAGTTATCAGCTGCCTTCGGAGTCGGTGAGGCAGAGGAACAGCTGGAGCCTGTTCCAAGTGTGCGCATGCGCAGAGCTGCCAGGAGAAGGGAACAGCAAAAGAACAAGGGTCAACTCGGGAGGAAAGCCACAGGTGGACGGTGAATGGCCCCTCCCATAGGGAATAAAAGAGGAGCGACAGGGGAGTGGAGTTTGCAGGAGGCCATTAGTTCATTCCTTGCAATAGCCAAGTATTGCGGCATCTGAAAGATATCGGCCTGGCCACTCTCCAAGCCTGATAAAGGTCGGTAATTTAATCCAATCATACCCCAGAATTAAAATCAAGTGAGGAAATTCAAGTTGATGAGATTAAGTTAAGCACTGGTTATGTTCCCACCAGAAAATAATAAATATAAACACTGAATATGAGATTCCCTGATCACTGAAGATTAGATAGATAGATAGATAGATAGATAGATAGATAGATGGATGGATGGATGGATGGATGGATGGATGGATGGATGGATGGATGGATGGATGGATGGATGGATGATATGGAGAGATAGATATAGATGTTGGCATGGCTGGCTTCGGGGATTTTCCCGTGTATATAGCATGGAGATGTTATTGCAACGTTTCGACAAGATCTCACTTGTCATCATCAGGCAGGCTTCTGTCTGCCTGATGATGACAAGTGAGATCTTGTCGAAACGTTGCAATAACATCTCCATGCTATATACACAGGAAAATCCCCGAAGCCAGCCATGCCAGCATACCTACACCCGTGAAAATCTATGAAAATAGATATAGATATATATAGATAGATATTGATATTGATAGATGATATATAGAGATAGATATGATATAGATATTGATATAGAGGTGATAGACATGTGATATAGGTAGGTAGGTAGGTAGGTAGATATAGATAGATAGATAGATAGATAGATAGATAGATAGATAGATAGATAGATAGATAGATAGATAGATAGATGATACAGAGATATAGATGATGGGTAGGTAGGTAGGTATATAGGTAGGTATAGATAGATATACCTACTTACTTACTTACCTACCTACTTACCTATCTACCTACCTATCATCCATCTATCTACCTACCAGTGGTGGGTTTCTGCAGGCTCGCACCTACTCCCGAGAGCCGGTTGGTGAAATTTAGAGAACCGGTGAGAGGGGGTTCCACCGGCGTACCTGGAAATAAATCTGGCCCGCCGCTGCTAGTGATCCAATGGGAAGGAAAGGAAAGGAAAGGAAGGAAGAAAGGAAAGAAAGAAAGAAAGAAAGAAAGAAAGAAAGAATTTATCATCACAATTGAGTCCAAAATTTTGGTTGCTAAGCAAGAGCGTTGTTAAATGAGTTTCACCACATTTTAAAAGGTGGCCACTCCCACCCTGTCACATGACTGCCAAGCCACGCCCACAAAATAGGCCACACCTACAGAGTAGGTTCTAAAATATTTGAAACCCACCACTGCTACCTACCTATCATCCATCCATCCATCCATCCATCCATCCATCCATCCATCCATCCATCCATCCATCCATCCATCCATCCATCCATCCATCTATCTATCTATCTATCTATCTATCTATCTATCTATCTATCTATCTTCTACTGGTTTGTAAGCCGTCCAGAGTCACCTTACATGGGTGGCATATATATTTAAGAAGTAAATATTACTTTAAATCTATAATAACTTGTCCTCATTATGCCATTGTAATATACATAGAGCTTTAAAAACCTCCCCTAAAATTAAGTAGATATTTTTTAAAAAAGGGGGAGGGGAGGAAACCACGTAAAAATGGCAAAGTGCTTTTAATATAATGCCACTCACATTGAATCAAAGGTTTTCACTTGGATCAATTACCCATCAAGAATGGGACAGCATAATACATGTCATGTGACATGTATATTTTTTTCCCTTGGAATAAAAATGCAATTAGTCTCATTATTTGGTCCTGGTACGGTAAAAATAGCAGATTCCATCAATTCTGACATCACCTCTGCTTTCAGAATTACAAAAGGGTTGTCTAAATTGTTCATCAATTAAATATGTCGGGTTTAAAGCATTTCAGGAGGAGGATTCTATCAATCCAGACTTCTCTGGATAATCCTCTGCCTGTGCACTCACTGCAGAACGCCCCTTGACAAATATTATATGTTGTGCTAGAATATGAACCGACAAGCCGCCTGAAATGGAGATGGCGTGATTCCTGATCAGCAGAAAGACAAATCATGCATTCCTTTTGATTAGACTGAAATCATCGTTTGCCTTTCAGAGTGGAAGAGAGCAAATCGCAGGCTTCCGGAAAACAGGGCGCTTTCAATCGTCAGAGGTTGCAAAGAAGGCAGCCCGTCAATTCATCACTCTCCATTAAAAGTAGGGAGCAAAAAGGTAGACATTGCACAGGTGGTATTCAGCCGGTCCTGACGAACTGGCAGCGGAAATTTTGAGTAGTTCAGAGAACCGGCAAATACCATCGCTGGCTGGCCC
>CM077661.1:4347500-4482500 GCA_039707465.1 Rhabdophis nuchalis
TGTCCTCAAAAGCACAAATATCCAATCCGTGTTTTATGAAGACCGTTTTAGTATAATGGCATAGAATGGCGGGAATCAAAGCCAGTTAACGTGAAATGAACTTGGAAGAGGACTGGAGGCCAATGAATAAGAGTCTAAAAAAGCTCTTTCTTAGCAATAATCTGACTACCTTCCAAATTTAAAGAGCATTTAAAATGGCTTTTTTCTTAGCAATCTCTCCGTTCCTACCTTGATTGGAAGTCATGTCATGGTACCCTCTTTGGGGACAGCTTAACTCTGCCGAGGAAGGAGTATTGAGTAATCAATTACTGTGAAGTAATCAGTATTATATGCCTCTTACTTCTCAGATTCAGTAATCAGCAGCACAATGCAGCTCTCTCCAACTATTTTGATAATTGCGTGCAGGAGGTTGACTCTGAGAGCTTTTCACCCTGCTTCCTTTCTCTTGAAGTCACTCTGACTTTAGAAAGAAGTCAAATCATCCAGGCCACAAATCCTTGTCCTTCTGGGCTACAGCTGGATCGACATTTGAGAAGATCCAGCTGAACTGTCCTGCAACAAATTGCAAGACCACGGTAAATGGGGCCAGTTTTAAAAAGGGACCTGACCTGGGGCAACTCACATTGCAGCGCTGATCAAAAGGGCCCAGCAGAGATGATACTACCTGAGACTTCTCAGGAAACAACAACTGAATGGAAAACTGCTGGTGACCTTCTACCGCTGCACCTTAGAGAGTATTTTAACTTACTGCACCTGTGTCTGGTTGGCCAACTGCATAGTGGAAGATAGGACAGCGCTCCAGAGGGTCAACGTCACTGCCCAGATGATCATTGGTTGCCCTCGCCTCTCTTTGGAAGAGTTTTATAGCTCCCTCTGTCTTAAGAAAGTTCAAACCCTTCTTAAAGCTCCATCTCATCCTGGGCACCTTTTTTTTTTTAACTATTACCATCTGGATAATAAAAAGAAAGGCTGAAAACCAGCTTCCCTCCCAGGGCAGTAACCATATTGAATTCTACAGCATAGTACAAAATTAATGCAACGTCGGGTTTTCAGTAGTAATTACATAGAATGTGTAGGATATGCGTTTTTAGTTTATTTTTATAGTTTTCTTAAGTATAACGTACACTGAAGATCGCATTTAATTATTTTGTACCAGGTGCAATGACAATATTAAGTAAATCTAAGTGCAAGGGGATTACCAAGTACCCAGATCACAATCATGTGACCAATGAGATTCTGCGATGTCCAGAACTTCAAGGGCCAACCTTAAGTCTCATTTATTGCGATGGGTCACCAAAACCATGTCATTGGCCCTCAACCAAGGATAATGTCAGCTTTCCAAGTAATGCGCCCATTGAAAGCAAAACTTTGAGTCAAGTAGATTCCTCAAAGAACAATTCATGGGATAGACCATGTTGGCACAACTGGTAAAAGCAGAATCTGAACGTTCCCCGTGGATTTCGCCTAATTAAAAAGTGAAAGTTCCCCCTTAGCCCCAAGTTGTCAATCACATTGTCCAGTAGAGCTGCTAGCTGGTTGCTTGGTAACTCCACTCCTTGTTTCCTTGGGATCTTTTAGCAACAAACTGAACATAATCTATCTGAGAGCGTTTTTGGCTCTTAGTTGGCCTTAGGCACCTTGTTTACATGGATTTTATTCTTATAATTTGTTAAGATGCCGCCGCTATCCTCTGAAGGCCTTCACCCATCAGGGTGAAAAAGAAATAGTGGACACCATTAAACAAAATAGATACGTTTCTGAGCCGAAGCACCACATCCAGACGAGGGAAAGCTGATCTATTTGTTGAGCTGGGAGGACTGAACTTCTAAAGGCTACGTACGTTAAAATTCTGAGCACACCTAGGCTTTTAAAGGAGCTGGAATTCAGAACGCTTTCCTTACCCAGCAAGATCAAGCATCAAGATTGGGGAGACCGTGAAGAACAAGAGAGAATTGGGGCCAATGTCGATGGCACAGCTGTGCCGTTATACTTTGATATAAAAAAAAACCATAAAATTGAACACAATGATGGGATTTTCACTATTTTCTCTAAAAAAAAAAAAGTTAAGTATTTCAACTGGGTGTCTGAGTCACGAACTCAGCAGAGAGTTGGAAGTGTGGTTGCAGCATACCAAACAGATGGACCAAAAGGTAGAATGTCTTAGAAAAAGAGTATTGAATGAGCCCAGATTCCAGATATTTCTCACGATGATCAGCTTCTGGCTTGTGGAATGAAAAATCTTTTTTTTTTAAATCATTAGAAAGGTATGAGCTGGCTTGCTGTCAGGGTTCCGATGGATGCCCCAATTAAATTAAATCATGAGCCTTGAGTCAAGCTTCAAAAGAAATCCAGTTATTTATTAGGAGCTTCCTGTTGGCATGCTCCCAAGTGAAGCCAGCTCTGACCCCACATAATTTACAGCCCCATTCATGACCCTGTTTCCCCTGTGTCATCAATCACATTCACCAACTGGGCAATTTCATGGGTTGTAGAGATCACTCCCTTCCAGCCGCTATAAGTAACCCTGGGATACGGCCTTGAGAGAGATACATCTGGAACGTGCATCTGTCTTTGGCTGCCATGCTGTTTCAGCGGTTTCCCATCTCCCCTTTCCTATGGCAACTCAAGAGCACACCAAGGAAGTTTTGTGAGTCGACATTGAGGACAACTGAACCCCCAATTAATTATTTTGGGACATCAAGAGATGCCAAAGGTTGAATTTGAGATATTTTGCAAAGGAAAAAAAAAAGGATCTAAGCACTCTGTATCTTAGCAACCGTCTACTCCTATGATCTCTAATTTATTTTTCAAATAAATTTTAATAAAGATTTTAATTACAAAAGTAAAAGTAAACACATACTAAACTCCGGAAAAGTGGAAGACTAAAAGGTGAAAAGAAAGGAAAAGGAAAGACAACAAAAGAGAAATGACTTCTCCCTTCTTCGCAAGATGTGTAGACAATTTCAGCAACTCATCATCTCGTCTTAAAATATGATAGATGATGTTATAAATTGACTCATGTTTTTTAATGAAACTGTCAAATCAAATCACCCCTAGGTTTTGAATTGATTTGATTTGGGTTTGAACAAGTCCACCTATCCCTACTTAATATATACTGATTCCTAAAAGTTGAAAACAAATTTCCTAATCGGATTACTACACATCCCAGAAAAATTATTCTATTTCCCTTCCTAAAAATGGTAGCCATTTCCCCATAGAAGTTTGTTCTGCTCTGTTTCTGCAGGACTAACAATAATTGGAAGAAAGAATGTACTGAAAAGCATATGCAATTTCATACGAAATGTCATTTTCTCCAAATTACAGTTTGGGGAACATTTCTTATTCCTTTAAGAGCAACATTTCTTTTGTTGTTGTTAGTTGCGAAGTCCTGTCAGACCCATCGCGACCCCATGGACAACGTTACTCCAGGCCTTCCTGTCCTCTACCATCCTCTGGAGTCCATTGAAGCTCACGCCGACTGCTTCGGTGACTCCATCCAGCCACCTCGTTCTCTGTCGTCCCCTTCTTCTTCTTTTGCCCTCCATCGTTCCCAGCATGAGGCTCTTCTCCAGGGAGTCCTTCCTTCTCCTTAGGTAGCCAAAGTCTTTGAGTTTCCTCTTCAGGATCTGGCCTTCTAAAGAGCAGTCAGGGGGGATCTCCTCTAGGACTGACTGGTTGGATGGCCTTGCAGTCCAAGGGACTCAGTGCAGGAGTCTTCTCCAGGGAGTCCTTCCTTCTCATGAGGTGGCCAAAGTCTTTGAGTTTCCTCTTCAGGATCTGGCCTTTTAGTGTTTTAAGTGGCAATCTAGACCAGTTTTTTTCAACCTTGGCAACTTTAAAATGTCAGACGGCCCTCACCCCATCTCTGCCTCCGATGCAGAGCCCTCATCAGAGCCTCCCCCAGACTCCAGGACTGGCCCATGTTGCTCCCGAACCTCCTCACTGTCCGAATCTGCTAGTGAGCCACAACAGACTTCAAAATCTAAGAGATTGACTGGTTTCGTTGTGCGGCTGTTGATAAAAATAGGATCACCAACATGATCGCCAATGTCCGATGACAGATATGGTGCAAGAAGATGAACAAGAATTATCTAAGATGTCCAGAGGTTAATACAGTGGTGAAATTCAATTTTCTTTACTACAGCTTTTGTGGGCGTAGCTTGGTGGGTGTGGTGTGGCTTGGTGGGCATGGCAGGAGAAGGATCCTGCAAAATCTCCATTCCCAACCCACTTTGGGGCCAGCCAAAGGTGGCATTTGTCGGTTCTCCAAACTACCCAAATTTTCCGCTACCGGTTCTCTGAACTACTCCAAATTTCCACTACCGGTTCTCTCACAACTACTCACAATTTCCACTACTGGTTCTCCGAATGACTCAAAATTTCTGCTACCGGTTCTCCAAACCACTCAAAATTTCTGCTACCGGTTCTCTGAACTACTCAAAATTTCCACTATTGGTTCTCCGAATGACTCAAAATTTCTGCTACCGGTTCTCTCACAACTACTCACAATTTCCACTACTGGTTCTCCGAATGACTCAAAATTTCTGCTACCGGTTCTCCAAACCACTCAAAATTTCTGCTACCGGTTCTCTGAACTACTCAAAATTTCCGCTATTGGTTCTCCGAATGACTCAAAATTCCCCCTACTGGTTCTCTCACAACTACTCACAATTTCCACTATCAGTTCTCCAGAACCTGCTGGATTTCACCCCTGGATTAATACCTTGTACCGTTTTGAAGCAACATCTGAGAAGGAGATGAAGGTGTAGAGATAAAAACAAGGAAGCGTCTAATTGGAAAAAAAATGCATGTTTTATACAGACTTTGAGTGGGGTGGGACAGGCGTACAGCACAACCCCCATAGCATATGCGTTTCTTTTCTGTGGGTGGAGGAACATCTGTTCTCTACAGGCCTTCTAGATCGAATTGTACTTACACAGGGGAGCTGGGAAGCCAAATCACCTGCCTGTTTCATCAAAAACAGCCTCTCTTCTTGATTCCCGACCAAATCCTTCAACCTGTTGCATTTACGCCTCTTATGTGACACCGTAACATTTCATCAAAGGAAGGAGGGCAGTCTGCTTTTGATTTGCTTCATTCCTGTTTCCTGCTCTTCTTATGTCGCTTTCATTTTTGCATCGTCGTCCGTCCGTCCGTCCCCCCCACATTGTTATTTACAAAATGGGGCAGAAGGAAACCATATTGTTTGTGCCATAGGTGTGAAAGAATCATGTTCCCAGCTATTTGTGTCTTCAAAAAAAACAAAACACACCCTCCTCTCCCATAATTGAGAAAACTGAATAATTTAAGCGTGCCATTTTTAAAACAGTGAACTGATGAGAAAGCAGCATGATTATTCAGTTATAGACAACATGTAAATCTTTTTTGGGGGGGGGTTGGGTTATTTTGCTCCCTTAGTTCTTGCTTTACGCCCTCCATGGGGCATTTTTGCTCATTTTTGCCTGCCCCCCAATCCCCCAGGAGCTCCCTACAAGCCTCCTAAAGGCTATGCATGCCCTTTTTCGGGAGGGGGGGGGAAGGCCATTTTTGGGATGTCTGCAGAGTGCAAAACTTTTTTTTAAAAAAATTGCCTCTTCAAAATCTTGGTGCGTCTTATACTCTGAAAAATACGGCAATTAGGTTAACCTTTTCTCTCATTGTTGACGTTCTCAGATCACAACTGAACACAATTCAAAATGCAATACAATACTATAGCAGAGTTGGAAGGGACCTTGGAGGTCTTCTAGTCCAACCCCCTGCCCAGGCAGGAAGCCTTATACCATTTCAGATAAATGGCTATCCAACATCTTCTGAAAGACTTCCCGTCCTCTTCTCTTCTCTTCTCTTCTCTTCTCTTCTCTTCTCTTCTCTTCTCTTCTCTTCTCTTCTCTTCTCTTCTCTTCTCTTCCTCTTCTCTTCTCTTCTCTTCCCTTCCCTTCCCTTCTCCCTTCTCTTCTCTTCTCTTCTCTTCTCTTCTCTTCTCTATTCTCATCTTCTCTCAACACAATACAATAGCAGAGTTGGAAGGGGCCTTGGAGGTCTTCTAGTCCAACTCCCTGCCTGGGCAGGAAGCCCTATACCCTTTCAGACAAATGGCTATCCAACATCTTCTTAAAGACTTCCAGTGTTGGGGCATTCACAACTTCTGGAGGCAACTTCTGTTTCACTGATGAATTGTTCTAACTGTCAGGAAATTTCTCCTCACTTCTAAGTTGCTTCTCTCCTGTTAACTTTCCTAATTAAATTGCTTGGGACAAAGATATTTGGCAAATCCCTCTGCTTTTCCAAAGCATTATGATTCTCAAAATCATGAAGATTTTCAAGACCAGTTTTAATGTTGAGCTATCATATGTCTGCAACCAGGGAAGGAATGAACTACATTAGCCAAAAATTAGATAAAAGCATTTTATTCATACATGCTTTAATTATTAACTTGTGACCTGCTTTTATTCTGAATATTTTTTTGCTTGATTATGTATATGAAAATGCACTTATTTATCAAAGTACAAGTCTTTAGTATATTTTGGAAAATAAATTACACTCACTCCTCCTTTGGTATTTCGATGATCAAACTAACATTTTCTTCTCCACTCAAGCCACTCAAGAGCAAAGACAATGAGGCCAATTATACAAAATCATGCATTTATACAAAATTATAATCATGTAATTATAGAAAACCGTGCACCTCCCCCAGGCCCACAGTTAAGAAAAAGTCAAAATGGCATCTGCAAACTTTTGGTGATCAAAGCTGTGCCTCTTTTTATATGTCAAACGAGTTTGGTGCAGAGATTAGGGTGCCAAACTAGAAATTGGGAGACAATGAGATGGCCCATGAGGTTGTTGGATCTCGACCACGGGGACATCCTGGAAATCGGGGCCAAAATCGGGAATCCGTCGGAACCCTGATATCAGGCAGTTGTCAGGAGTCAACATAGAAGGGAGTTGAAGGGACATATAGGGTAGAATGTCAGTTCCATGGCTGAAGCAACCAACGTGACGTTTTTTTAACCTCTCCAACAGATGCCTCTGTTGTCAGCCCAACTTACTCACAATCCCTTGCTGTCACATTTTTTCAGACAACTAAAATACACCACTCAACTTTACCCTGTTAGCGCAGAAATGACTAGATTCTAGTAAATGGAAAGAGTTGGTTGCCTACCACTATGCCACGCTGGCACCGTAATCGTTCTCTGTTGAGAACCTCTTACAGCCCATTATTCTACGGTTACCTTCTATTGAGGGGGCTTTGATTGACACGTTCAGCCATTTAACTTGCACGGAGTTCTCACCAGCTCTTAAAATAAAGTGAAATTTTTAAAAACTTTTCACTTTGACACCACTTGAACAGGATATCTTCCCACTCTGTAAAAATTTTCCACAAGGATTTTTTTTTCTACCCACCCAAATGTGGATCTGTTTGTTGATCGTTTAAAAACTTCTGGGTTCCAGAAGTGGGATACAATTGCCAAGAGACTTAGATCTCAAAAATGACTTTTCAGTATAATACAATGTTGTTTGGATGTTTAAGCACGTTTGCTAGCACTGATCTGTTATTATAACTTTATTTGCATCTCTGTCCACTTTGTAGTATGAATGTATAACTGAAATACCTATTTTGTGCATGAAGACTCAGATGGAGTCAATGACTTCGACGAGAAAGTTCTCAAAATGTCTTTTCACACCTTACCCTTACCTTATGTATGTAAAATTTATAAAACCCAATAAAACTTTTTTCATATTAAAAAAAAACCTTCTGGGTTCCATTGTCTTTTTAAGACAGCACTCACCAACTGGTGGTTCATGGACCACTTGGTGATCTGTGAGAAACTTTGGGTGATCCGCAGAAAAAGTACAGTGGTACCTCGGTTCACGAACTTAATTCATGAACTGACTCTGGTCGCGAACCGAATTGGTCGTGAACCGAGGCACAGTACTGTATGTGCTAAAAGCATAACAAAAATAACTGAAAGTACTGAAAGTACTCACAGTGTACTTTTTTCTGTGTCTCCTTCTGTCCACGATCTTCCTACAGGAAGTCACAACCATGTGACAGCCAGGAAATAGCATTAAAATGGCCGCGGCTCCTGTTCGTGAACCGAAGCGGAGTTCGTGAACCGGAGCATATTTTTAATGAACTTTTCTGTTCGTGAACTGAGTTGTTCGTGAACAGAAGCGTTCGTGAACCGAGGTACCGCTGTATTTGCATTTTTTAATATTGCACTAAATCCGGGGTCCTCAAACGGCGCCCCATGGGATGGATACGTGCAATGAATGCTTGTGTTGCTGCAGAGAGTCTTCCCCCTTCAGGGTCTTTTTGTGTGGGTCGGAGGGGGGCAGAAATTCCGACTTGGGGTCTTCTTCAGCCTCCTGGTGGGGCGCTTTGGGAGAAGGATGGAGGAAAGAGCCTCTGGTGGCCAAGAGCTGGAGGGCCTCGTTCCAGTGGGACTGCATCCTGGCCTGGAACTGGCTGACCATCTCAGCCCATTGAGCCTCCAGGCTTCAGCACCTGGCCTTGCCCTCTCGCAGGTCTTCCCTCTGCTTGGAAAGCCTATGCTCGTAGTCCTCAGTGAGGTGCTTCTACTGAGCCTCCTTCTCCGTCAGATCCAACTGGAACTGAGCTGTTTTGCCAACTCTTTCTCGTAGTGGCTGCTTAGCTCCAGCAACAGCTTCCCATTGGGGCCCCCAAGGAGCCCAGGCGGGCAGGTGAGGAGTGGCGAGTAGAGGCTGGCAAGGCACCCCTTGACGTGAGTGACATCGAGTCCACCATGCCCACCCAGTCACACGACCATCTTGCCACACCCACCCACCCACCCACCCAGCCATTAGGCAGATCACATTAATGGTGCACGGAATTTAAAATTATGAATTTAGTGATTCCTGAGGTCCGAAAGGTTGGTGACCCCAGTTTTAAGAAGCCAAGCATTTATTTAAAAACGGCGGGGTCAACAGGAGCAGGAAAGCAACTCCATTGTATTTGTTGTGCATGGACTACAATTTCTGGGAGATAATTGTCGTTGTTCCTATTCTCGTTGCGCCTTACAGACTGTTCCTCCCCACACAAATAAAGGCAAATACACATGTGTCTCAGAAAAATGGTGAATTTGTAACCACCGTATTTTTTAGAGTATAAGACGCACCAGAGTATAAGATGCAGCAAGGTTTTGAAGAGGAAACATTTTTTAAAAAGTTTTGGCACTCTGCAAACCTCCCAAAAACGGGCCTGTTTCCTCCCCACTCCCCCAAAAGACATGAATAGCCTTTAGGGAGCTTGCAGAGTGCTCGGGGGGGGGGGAGCAAAAAACAGCCCATTTTTCACAAACACGGGTCCGTTTTTCATTTAAAAAAGGGCATGGATACAGTAGCCTTTAGGAAGCTTATAGAGTGTTCCTGGGGGCTGGAGGGGCGTAAACGGCCCATTTTTTGCTCATTTCTGCCCTCCCCAGTTCCGGGGGCGTTTCGGGAGGCCAAAAATGCTGTATTTGATGTATAAGACGCACCCAGATTTTCAGCCTCTTTTTTGAGAGAAAAAGGTGCGTGAAAAATACGGCATGTCAAGGTTATATCAATTGGCGTGTTGCTTAATTTTTTTTTTTAAAAAATATTATTTTTAAATACTTTGATTGATTTCTTTTGCAAACGAATAACGGTCAATGCAAATTAAAGTCAGCAATACATATTTCTCTTGAAATCTTCAGCCCCCTCTAGTGACCAATTTCCAAAATCTTAAAGTCTTGTATGGCTGTTAGGAGTTCAGGTACATCAAACAATTTGAACGTGCTATTTACTTATGTAATTTATTCAGTTGGCACGTTGCTTAGTGACAGAATGCATCTTCTTTCTTTTTGCAAAACATCTAAATCCAATCTTTGGTATCTTCGGTTATGAAGGTAACTGAGGGTGAAGAAGGAGGAGGAGGGGAAGGAGATACACCCCTGAAATTATTCGTTGGAAACATGCTGAATTGGACTTTTGGACCAAAAAATAGGGGGGAGGGGAAGAAAACACTGATTACTTTTCTGTATGCATTATATCCCTGCAGTGATAGTCATAGATTATATTTCTACCTTGGAGAAATATATTCAGACATTTAGTTAAGTCAAAAAAAATTGTCAAAGAAGAAAAGTGTGCATTGGCTGATTAGACAAGATACTGCGAAGATCAAACATTGATGCATGGAGGAGAAGGAGGGGGAAGGAGAAGAGGAAGAGGAAGGGAGAAGATGAAGAGGAGGAGGAGGAGGAGGAAGGAGGAGGGAAGGAAAAGGAAGAAGACAAAGGAGAGGGAGAGGAAGAAGAGGAGGAGGAGGAAGAAGAAGAGGAGGAGAGGAAGGAGAGAAAAAGGAAGAAGAGGAAGAAGAGGAGGAGGAGAAGAGATAGATAGATAGATAGATAGATAGATAGATAGATAGATAGATAGATAGATAGATGGATAGATAGATATAACAAGAAAAGAAAGAAAGAAAAAGAAAAAAAGAAGATAGAAATAATAGAAAATATAAGAATAAGAGGATGGATGGATGGATGGATGGATGGATGGATGGGTAGGTAGGTAGATAGAAGAGAAGGAGGATGACAAGGAGGGGTGTCAACCCATTTTCCAAAAGCAAAGCAAGAAACAATGGATGGAAACTGGAGAAGGAGAAGGAGAAGGAGAAGAAGGAGGAGAAGGAAAAGAGGAGGTGGAGGAGGAGGAGGAGGAGAAGGAAGAAGAAGAAGAAGAAGAAGAAGAAGAAGAAGAAGAAGAAGAAGAAGAAGAAGAAGAAGAAGAAGAAGAAGAAGAAGAAGAAGAAGAAGAAGAAGATGGTCTTGTAATATCGAAGTGATTAAATTGGCGTGCAAAAAATTAACTAGGTTAAAGAACTAAGCAAAATATATATGGTGGTGGGGGATGCGGGCAAGACAGAAAGAGATTTAAGTATTCCCAGATGCTCTGGGTATACATTTATATTTATCATGCCTTTTGCAAACTGTACTCTCTCATGAGCAGAGACAATAACGGTAGCAATTTTCTTTCGGTTTCCCTGCCAGGATGTAATGCATATTTCAGGAAGGGTGGGATTTCTGGTCTCATTCAGGCTGTAGAAGTTTCAGGAGAAATTAATTTTATTCCTTAGTTCTCCCTCCATCAACTCAATGCAAATCTAGAAATAATTTCATTTCCTTTTTTTCTCCCTCTATCAGCAATGTGGAAACATTTCACCCTCCCCACCAAAAAAAGGATTGACCAAAGAGAAGCAACGAAGGCATATTATTTCAGGAGTCCTTGGTGGTCTCTGAGCTTGCTTGCTTTCTAGCAGATGTTTCATTAAGCTAGGTAACAACATCAGTGCTGCATGCAAACCTCACTCCCTCCTAGCACTGATGATGTTACCTGCCTAAGGTAACGAAACGTCTGTGGGAAAGCAAGCAAGCTCCGACCCTCAGCTACAAATATTCTCCTTTATTGGTACCATAGTATTTCTTCAATCGAGACCACCTATAAACCTGCCATCCTGGGCCCAACATTGGGGAAGCCAGGCTCTGCCTGTCACAAACCAGGACAAAGGGTGAGTGATGGAGGAGTAACACCTCCTTAAAAAAAAAACAACCTTGGTCCAGCTGGTCCGGCTGGTGGCACCTCGTAAGGGGCCCTTCCCAAGGTTACGGGAGAAGACGGTCAACGGTTTTGAAGGCGGAAGAGGGCTCTACGCCCCAACGGGAGATCAAGCGGCAGAACCATGTTCTAGGAGAAGGGAAACTCCGATGACAATACTCCACTGCCTTGGGGCTCTATCCATTCTTGGAAAAGGCTTCGGGAGTCAACCTCAAGGCAAAATCTGGAGCCGGAGTCCCGGAAGCAGCTCATGACTGTATACAACCACCAGTGGTGGGTTTCAAATTTTTTTAGAACCTACTCTGTAGGTGTGGCCTATTTTGTGGGCATGGCTTGGCAGTCATGTGACAGGGTGGGAGTGGCCACCTTTTAAAATGTGGTGAAACTCATTTAACAACGCTCTTGCTTAGCAACCAAAATTTTGGACTCAATTGTGATGATGAATTCTTTCTTTCTTTCTTTCTTTCTTTCTTTCTTTCTTTCTTTCTTTCTTTCTTTCTTTCTTTCTTTCTTTCCTTCCTTCCTTCCTTTCCTTTCCTTCCCGTTGGGTCACTGGCAGCGGCAGGCCAGATTTACTTCCAGGTACGCCAGTGGAACCCCCTCTCACCGGTTCTCTAAATTTCATCAACTGGCTCTCGCGAGTAGGTGCGAGCCTACAGAAACCCACCACTGACAACCACCTTCTGGTGACTCCTGCAACACAGCTGCAACCCATCCTATCTACCTCCAGAGCAGTGGTGGGTTTCAACATTTTCTAGAACCTCTTCTGTAGGTGTGGCCTGCTTTGTGGGAGTGGCTTGCCGGCCATGTGACCGGGTGGGAGTGACTTGGCAGTCATGTGGCTGGGTGGGCGTGGCCAACTTGTCAAATGTGGTGAAACTCACTTTAACAACGCTGTGGCTTACCAACCCAAATGTTGGCTCAGGAACTCTGGCATGTGAAGTACGCGAGTCTTAAAGCCGTCAAGTGACAAGACCCTTGAACCCCTCACCCTTCAGGAAAAAAAAACCCCAGGGGTGTTCAAACTTGACAGCTTGAAGACTGGTGGACTTCAACTCCCAGAATTCCTCCTCTCGCTCTTCCTCTTGATGATGGGCGGACGAGCGGAGGGAGGGAGCTGGAACCGGTTCTAAACGACCCTGTAGATTTGTGGAAGCTCTTCTATAGAAGAGCTTAGGACTGGCAGGAGACCCACCCCTGCTCCAGAGGATGGTAGAGGACAGGAAGGCCTTGTCCATGGGGTTGTGATGGGTCAGAGATGACTTCCCAATTAATGACAGCAGCAACAAGGAAAGGTTTCAAACCTACGGCCTCTAGCATTTCTCCCAGGGTCTCCCAAAAGCCCTATCCTGGGTAAGAAATCCTTATGTATAATTTGGACTCATTAAACAGTCCTCAATGCCCCAGAGTTAAAATTGGGCTCTTAGCATACTTCACATGTCAGCATTCAGTCAGAGTTTGCCTTAATTTATGCTGTATGCAAAGCAGATTTTTTTTAAAAAGGAAGAGCAACAACTTGACATTATTAAGAATCCTTTTTTATGATCTTACTACATTCTCTACCCTCCCCGCCCCAAAGTGTTGTTTAATTTAATGGACCATATCATCTCCCCTCCCTTTGGCTTCTCCTGCAGAAGTTCAATTAAGTCCATTTTAAAGAACTTCTGGGCAGAGAGGCCAGAGATGGTCTTAGGAATATTGTTACCTTAAAAAGATGACTGAGCAAATGATTCGAAATCTCCTCCCTCTAAATACTTCGGGAGGCAAAAAAAAAAAAAACCTACTACGCATGCTGCTTCTGTTTTCTGACAGCCTGTCATAATGCGCTTCAGCAGTTTAATGGTCTTGCCCTAAGAATATTTATCATTATTTTGACACCTCAGGACCTCAGTGATAGCACACTGGAGAAAGATCTATTAAGGGTTGCAGTCATAACGGGAGTGAGCCTTATTTCCATCAGCTACAACCAGGTAACCCTTTCCAGAAGCAGCATGGCGGTAACGGGCGAAGGGGCTTTATAAAGTTTAATGAAATTAAATTTATCTAGTTTAATGAAAAGAAGGACCATGATAGCAGTGCTCCAGTATCTCAGGAGTTGCCACAAAGAAGAGGGAGTCAAACTATTCTCCAAAGCACCTGAGGGCAGGACAAGAAGCAATGGATGGAAACAAATCAAGGAGAGAAGCAACTTAGAACTGAGGAGGAATTTCCTGACAGTGAGAACAATTAATCAGTGGAACAGAAGTTGCCTCCAGAAGTTGTGAATGCCCCAGCACTGCAAGTCTTTAAGACGTTGTTGGATAGCCATTTGTCACAAGATATGTCCTTCAAAGTATAGAGAAGTTTCAGAGCTATCTGGACTATTGGCCTACCTAAGAAGTAAATTCTGGGAAATTGATATCATTTCTTGAAATGAACATATGAAATAATTTATTAGGAACAATTATCCAGTGTAATATCAGAAACCCACATAATTATCTCTAATATATTCTTGTATCCTAATGGCATGTAAAATGGGATGACAATGCATTATCTTTATTCTTTCTCTCTCTGCTTTTTAAGCCTTCGCCTCCAAATATCCTCATTAGGATTCTCATTAACTACATCAAAATGTTTAAACAATACAATGCTCTAAAGACTTTTAAAGATCCCATCAGTAAGTTCTATTTTAGTGGTATAGGTTCCCCCTTGCACATATGTGCTAGCCGTTCCCAACTCTAGGGGGCGGTGCTCATCTCTGTTTCAAAACCGAAGAGCCAGCGCTATCCGAAGACATCTCCGTGGTCATGTGGCCGGCATGACTAAATGCCAAAGGTGCATGGAACGCTGTTCCCTTCCCACCAAAGGTGGTTCCTATTTTTCTACTTGCATTTTTACGTCCTTTCGAAGTGCTAGGTTGGCAGAAGCTGGGACAAGTAACAGGAACTCACCCCGTTACGAGGTGCTATGGATTCGAACCGCTGAACGGATCAACAAGCTCAGCTTCTTAGCGAGGGAGTCACGGCGTCCCTTAATGCAGTCAAGTGGACTGAAACCAGATCATAACTCAGAGATAGCCAAACAAACAACCCTGATTTACATCACAAGTAACGGCAGCTCACTCCGTTACTTGCCGCACCAGGGGTTCGAACCGCTGAACTGCCGATCTTTCTGATTGACAAGCTGAGCGTCTTAGCCACTGAGACACCCTTTCAGAAGGTATAAAACTGGTGTGTTTATTTCACGTAGGTGGAATTGAAAGGATACTTCTCAACCGAAACTCGTAATCAATAAAGCATGAAGGGAATGGAGTAGTTCCTCAAAAGTTGTCTGGCGTATTATTTTTAAAAAGCAAATAAATACAGATCCATCTAGCCATAGCACTTAGATTTGTAGACTGCTTCACAGTACTTTTACAGCCCGCTCTAACCAGGTTACAGATTCGCGGTCCTCATTTTACCAACCTAGGAAGGATGTGGGGAGGACTGAGTCAACCTTGAGTCCGTCAGGATCGAACTGCTGGCTGTCAGCGGAGTTAGCCTGCAATTATAACCTGCACACTGCACCACCATGGCTCGTATACAAACACAGCCATTCACACCCACATATTAAAATGTATGGAAAGCTATACATATTTTAATTTTTTTTCAATGAAATGCATTATGCATGCAGCTTTGTTAAACCATCTTATTTTGTTGTGTATGATGGGAGCCATGCAAAAATAACTTATAAAAACTGAAGCAAAAAGAATGCGCCATTTGTCAATGCAAGTAAATTACCCACTCCTCTTATCTGCTTTTCCAGGGAAAATAAACCATTACCTCAACCATGGAAACATTTAGAGTCAAGAATATTAATCAGAGACAAGAATAGTTCCACAAAACGAGACCAGTCCCTCAAGAAAGTAACACGTCAGCATAATTTTATTTAAAGAATACAACTTTTCTCTAATACTATTGTCTTTCGTAGTGTTCACCCACGTTGTTCAACTCTACTTCATCCTTAGGGATATGCTACTATAAGGGAGGCGGTGGCTCAGTGGTTAAGAACAGCTTGCCTCCAGAAGTTGTGAATGCCCCAACCCTGGAAGTCTTTAAGAAGATGTTAGATAGCCATTTGTCTGAAATGGTATAAGGTTCCTGCCCACGCAGGGGGTTGGACTAGAAGACCTACAAGGTCCCTTCCAACTCTGCTATTGTAAGATGCTGAGCTTGTCAATCAGAAAGGTCGGCAATTGGTGGTTCGAATCCTGAGTACTGCGTAACGGAGTGAGCTCCCGTGACTTGTCCCAGCTTCTGCCAATCTAGCAGTTGTAAAAATGCAAGCAGAAAAATAGGAACCACCTTTGGTGGGAAGGGAACAGCGTTCCATGTGCCTTTGGCGTTTAGTCATGCTGGCCACATGACCACAGAGACGTCTTCGGACAGCACTGGCTATTCGGCTTTAAAATGGAGATGTGCACCGCCCCCTAGAGTCGGAAACGACTAGCACAGATGTGCAATGGGAACCTTTACTTTTACTATATTTAACTTCACAACTGTATCTAATCACATTATATTCAAATTCTCGTGCCTATTCTGGTTTTCAAATTCAGATCAATTGACCCCCCGATAAAATTGAACAAAGAGAAAAAAGAAAGGATTGTCAGCTTATGTTTTGTGTTAACCGTGACAGTTAAATCAATAAAGCTACATATCTAGAAATGAATTCTCTCTTTCTTTCTCTCTTATCTCTCTATCTTTCCATCCCTCTATCTTTCTTGATGGGTGAAACCGAGGCAAAAATTGCCATAATCTTCATACCTGCTGTGAAGATTTAATCTCTTGATCTTTCAAAAGCTTCCAGCTGGCCTTTTTTTTTTTTTGCAACTGTACAGACTGAAACTCGAAATGTTCCAATTCAATCCAATTTTTCAAAGTATAAATGTACACACCACTATTCAAGGGGAATGCTATGAAACAACAGACCATAATAAACCACAACACCCAGCAGTGTTCATGGTAAAGGTAAAAGTTCCCCTTGCACATATGTGCTAGTCATTCCTGACTCTAGGGGGCGATGCTCATCTCTGTTTCACAGCCAAAGAGCCAGCGCTGTCCAGAGATGTCTCCGAGGTCATGTGGCCGGCATGACTAAACACCAAAGGCGCACGGAATGCTGTGACCTTCTCACCAAAGGTGGTTCCTATTTTTCTACTTGCATTTTTACATGCTTTCGGGCTGCTAGGTTGGCAGAAGCTGGGATTAGTAACAGGAGCTCACTCCGTTACGCGGTGCTAGGGATTCGAACCGCCGAACTGCCAACCTTTCTCATCGACAAACTCAGAGTCTTAGCTTTTAAAGTGTGGTTAAGCCACCGTGTCCTTGCATTTCAAAAGGATCCTTTTATTGAAAAAGAGGTGATAACTGGGCAAAGCAAAGCAGGATCTGGGGTCCTTCAGGCAATATACAATAGGAATAAAAGAAGTTAGAATCCCCTCCTGGCTTGCTTTCATCGCTTCTCGGCCTTTTGGCTAAGATCAAGTGTGTGTCTTTCTTTCTTTCTTTCTTTCTTTCTTTCTTTCTTTCTTTCTTTCTTTCTTTCTTTCTTTCTTTCCTTCCTTCCTTTCCTTTCCTTTCCTTTCTTTTCCTTTCTTCCTTCCTTTCCTTTCCTTTCCTTTCCTTCCCGTTGGGTCACTGGCAGCGGCGGGCCAGATTTATTTCCAGGTATGCCGGTGGAACCCCCTCTCACCGGTTCTCTAAATTTCACCAACCGGCTCTCGCGAGTAGGTGCGAGCCTGCAGAAACCCACCACTGGTCTTATACCCCATAAGCCACTGCAGCCCCCCTCCCACCCCACAGTTAAGGGTAATGAAGCACCTGCAAGAAAGCAAGCCAGCTCAGAGAGTACCACACACATTCCTCAGCCCTTTCATGTACACATTTAAACAGGCTTGTTTGTTTATGGAAACTATTGTCGAAGTCCCACGGATGTTTACATGCTATTTAAATTCCCACTGATGGTAGCATCTTTTGCTCCAATACATGCTTTTTAACGTGCAATTTGAAAAGAAAAAAAAATGTGGCGAGGTGTGAAAATCCAAAGATAACAGTAACATTTGGGCGGAAATCTTTCGTTTGCTCGCGAAGCAAAAGTTGGTTTCGGCCTCTACATAAAATAAACATGTTTCTTCTTGCGATTTCAAGAGAAGGGCTGGGGAGGATGGTTTGGAAGGCAAAGCATGCATTGAACTCTTTATGGAGGCGCCAATTTTTGTAGTTAGCCTACACAATTTGTCTCAGCTTTACAGTTTGGCTAAACCGTTTGATCCTTCGGTGGCTAATCTGTAGAGTCTTTCGTCTCCTCCAAACGCCGAACCTTGCAAATTTTTCCAACACCTTTAATGGGGGCTGAATAGTCCCAGATGGCGGCGACAGATTCTTGACCCTGATGCTTTCGTCTTATTCTTGGAATGAAATCTGACAGGGTTTGAAGGAGACGAAACTCAATTTGATGCTGACATACGTTAATTATGAGATAATGCCACGTGCGGTTTGAGGAACCGCAAGCGATAATGATGGGAGGCTCAGCTTGACTTTTATTCAAACCCACTAAGCTGTTTTTTTTGGGTGGGGGATGCTTATTTTGGGTGTCTATAATTCTGGGGTAATTACCTGGGGAAACGGAAGTACCTCCGTGGATAGATTTAGGTTTAATATTCCATTTTAGAGCAGTTTGGGCACCATCTCATTTCACTGAACTCTGGGCTAGCAACGGAAACCATTTGGAGAGATGTGGGTTCTTTAAGAGGAATGCGATTCGGCCTTGAAGAGAATCTATCAAATGTTGTGGAATGTTGCTGTACTGGATTGTACTAGACATAATCCTTATTTTTGTTGTCATATTTGGTTGTGTTCTGCATGGAATACGTGGAAATCACTAGCATTGAAGTAAAGCTTCAATCTCTCTCTCTCTCTCTCTCCTCCCCCTCTCTCCCTCCTTCCCATCCTCTCTCGTATTATCAAGAAGATCCAGTCCTACGTCATTTCTTCTTCTTCTTCTTCTTCTTCTTCTTCTTCTTCTTCTTCTTCTTCTTCTTCTTCTTCTTCTTCTTCTTCTTCTTCTTCCTCTTCTTCTTCTTCTTCTTCTTCTTCTTCTGGGAGTAGGGGAAAGAAAGGCCCCTTTCAATGGCTTCTTGTCAGACTATAAATACCAGGGCAATGCTGGGCTATCAGCTTGTTTGCTATAAAGATCTCAAAGACCTCATCCTCTATAAATCTTAAATGGGGACTACCATGACATACCATTTGTATGTGTGTGTGTGTACTGTGCCATATACATATACTTGTTCATATACTTGTTCCCCTGGCTCAGCTGATCAGGATGAGAGCCTATGGCCTAGTGGCAATTACAACCGCCTTCCATGTAAAACGACCCAGGTTCAAATCCCAGTAAGGGTCTGGCTAGCTGATGAGAGCTAAATAGCTTGAAATAGATCTATACTAGTCTCCCTTGTTTATTTATTTATCAGCACAAACACAACATATATATATATGTGTGTGTGTGTGTGTGTGTTAGGATTTTAAGGGCTGATTAATAAATAAGAGACCAGGATGGATCCATTTCGGGCTTATTAGCCTTCTTCAGCTGGCCATACTCCTTCTACTGGGGTTTGAACCGGCACTCTCCAGCATATCAGGCAAGCCTTTCTATGCCTTGAGCTATCCAGCTTCCCCTAATTACATCAGCCTTTACAGGACTCTTAAATGAGACAATGTTTTACAACTCCTGTTGAGGCCCCTTTAAGGGAGGAGACAAACTGTCATCCTTCTCTGCCTATACATATATATATATATAAGACAATCCCAAAGAAAGCAATGGAATACTGACTGAATCACTTCTAAGAAAACCATGAGTGTATCTATGTAGCCACCAGTTGCCACTGGACTTTATTATTCTCATCACCCACAGTTTCAGGTGAGCAAATAGTAATTTTGCTTCATCTCCGCAGCCTTGCAAATAAAACATCCTGTCAGCCTCCTGGCACAGAAAGTGACCTGATTTGCTGCAGGAGGATTTTGCCTGCTGCATCCCCACCCGAAGCAGCGTCGGGCCGTGTATTTTCCCAAACTGATTTATGGGAAAGCAAAGAGAAAGGGCTCCGTCTTTCCCAGCCCACAATATGACTTGAGCCCAATTAATGTGCATTTTTTTAAAAAAGCCAGCCACACACCCACCCATCCCATTTCGCCTTTAAACACTCCATTTAAAATAAATATTAGGATGCCCTAGAATGCGGAAACGGCGAGACAGAAATACATACATTGCTAAATTTAATTTCGAAAGGAGGTCTGTAGACCATAGCCCTATTCCCTGCTAGTGACTTATAGCATCTTCATAACCTCACCCAAGTTGATTGCTGGAATAATAGGAAGTCTGTCCTTATTACTGCTTGTGGCTGGGTGGCTGTAGAAGAGGCTATAAATTACTAGTGGGGAAATAACCCATGAAAGCAAACGCCTGCCTAAAATATATCGGCTTTTTAAGATCTGGGTTTGTTGTTTTGTTATATTACAAGCCGAGTGACAGCGGGAGCTTCCCTGTGAATTTAAAAAAAATAAAAATAAATTTGAAAGATGCAAATGAGGGCAGAAACAGCAGAGCTGGTTTAGGGAAGAAAGGAGCAACCCCGAATGAAAACAGTTTCTGTTTACACGTGTCTACCCCAGCCGGTGATAATTTTGGAATTCTGTCATTCTTTTTTAAGCAGAGAAGAAAGAGATGTTAATTTTTTGCATGGGTACATCCGCCTGAGGCCACTCCCTTCCAACGCTAAGCAATATTATGCAAAGCACAGCATAATATGGGGGGAACCGACATAACAAACAAGAAAGGATGAAGTGAAATTTATCTATCCAAATCTAGTTTACATAACCACATTCATGATGGTTTGGACTGTAGTGCTGACATGGCTCGGGACCTAGCTATCTGCGGGATCGGATCCTGCCCCATACATCCTCACGGCCGATCCGCTCCCACAGAGAGGGACTTCTCCGGGTGCCGTCCACTAGACTGTGTCAGCGGGCGACACCCAGGGGAAGGGCCTTCTCTGTGGCGGGCCCCTCTGGAACGACCTCCCCCCCGACATCAGAACAACTACGGACCTCCGCTCCTTCCGTCAAAAACTGAAAACACACTTTTTCTGCTTGGCCGGCCTTGGTTAGTCTCTACCTCTGGGGTGTTTAGGGAATTTAGTTTTAATGGGGTTTTTAGCGCAGGGACGATTAATTTAATCTGTTTTTATTTATTGTATTTATTGTCTGTATATATTTTATATATTTTAATTTCCCTGTGCACCGCTCCGAGTCCCCTTGGGGAGAGGACGCGGTATACAAAATTAAATATTATTTTTATTATTATTATTATTATTATTATTATTATTATTATTATTATTATTATTATTATTATTGTTATTATTATTATTATTATTATTATTATTATTATTATTATTATTATTATTATTATTATTATAGTAGTAATGAGGACGTAGGTTAAATCACGCCAAGTGGACCAGTTTAACAAATCAAGGCTTGGTGATCACGTGGCATGCGAAGTTTTAACAAAACTTACCTCCCACGTTACTTCTGGGGAGTAACACAGCGGAGGCATGGCCGTCCGCTCTGCCGCGCGAATCAGATGAGAGGATATAGGTAAGTAAAGCACAGGGGCGGGTGGTCAGGCCCACCTGATCATTGGAGTGAACCGGTTCACTCCCAGCTAATCGTTGGAGCTCCCAGTTTGCCTACACCGCTCCGAACTGGCTGAATCTCACCCCTGGACCAACGTTTATTAAAACTGAAATGCTTCCTTACTCACCTAAGTAACTTCTTCAGTCAAAGTGAAAATTTGGGTAAGTGTCATTAGAAAGAACCAACTCTTGCCATAACAGACTTCAGGGGGTTTCCCCCCCCAAATGAAAAGCAACCTAGGGCAACAATGTTCGAACTAAGATACCCCAGATAGCATGCTTTCAAAATCCTGGACCCATGTCTCCCATGGAATTGAAATTTGGGGAAATTGGGGCTGCTTCGGTGCTGTTGGGATGCTGCTCCAGTCACATGATGCTCAGTTTGAACATTCTGTGACAGTTTCCCAGCCACTCTTGCAATCCTTCATTCTCTCCCTCACCCAACAGCAGCCATTTACTGGGAAGAGACAGGGAATGAATTAAAAAGAATCAAAGGAAAGGAGGGAGGGAGGAAGGAATATTTTCAAGGCTGCCTGCCAATTTTTCACAAGGAAACTCAATTGGGAAATCAACTGGAAATTGGAACAGTTAGTACAATGAATCAGTGGAACAACTTGCCTCCAGAAGTTGTGAATGCTCCAACACTGGAAGTCTTTAAGAAGAGATTAGATAAACATTTGTCTGAAGTGGTGTAAGGTTTCCTGCCTAAGCAGGGAATTGGAGTAGAAGACCTCCAAGGTCCCTTCCAAGTCTGTTATTCTATTCTATTCTATTCTATTCTATTCTATTCTATTCCATTCCATTCCATTCCATTCCATTCCATTCCACTCCACTCCCCTATTCTATTCTATTCTATTCTATTCTATTCTATTCTATTCTATTCTATTCTAACCTCTGGTCCCAATCTTTTGCACCCAACAGGCTATATTTTTATATTTCCAGGACTAAAGAATAATCCATTTTAGCTATAAACAAGGCATAGAAGGTTCTTGCCCAGATGTCAATTTTCATGCCACAGATATATAATTAAAAAGAATATGAACATCTGAAAATATTAAATCTCATCTCAAAGTTGAGTTAATGCGTGTAGTAACTTCCTCCCTGAATGGAGCAATTACAGGATAATGTACCCACATATGTTTAAATGAAGCATTAATCTCATTACATCCCTCCAACACGATGATTTACTCTGGCCTTTTCTGTATAGAAGCAATGGGAGGCCAATAAGTCTGAAATAATATTTCTTTATTGAATAAGATGTAATCTGAGATCTATTGAAATGTTCAGTATTGATGTTAACACCTCTTCCCATTGTCTAGGCAAAATGGAAATCTCTAATTCTTTATTCCATTCAACCATTAAAGCTTGCATATCAAATTGATTAATTCCCTAACAGAATTTTCTAAAGAGTAAGGGGTAGGGGGTGTCATATGATGTAATAATCACTTGTAGTGGATTAGATGTTTCTGAAGCTGAAAACACCACCGACGAGATGCGAGCAAGCTAATATAGTCGCTCATTTAACTAGCGGCCAACTCTTGAAATGAACTTGCTTGCATAGCTACCTTTCTTCCATCTGTCATTCAGGTCAAGCTGAAACCATATTGTTAACTGGACAAGTACAATAATAATACAATAGCAGAGTTGGAAGGGACTTTGGAGGTCTTCTAGTCCAACCCCCTGCCTAGGCAGGAAGCCCTATACCATTTCAGACAAATGGCTATCCAATATCTTCTTAAACATCTACTTCTTAAGTAATTCTATGAAAATCCAGATAACACAACGGAATGGGTCCACTGTATTTTGCACTGGTCAGACTGAGCCTAGCATACCATATTTTTTGGGCTATAAGTCGCACCGGAGTATAAGACGCAGCTTAGTTTTTGGGGAGGAAACTAAGAAAAAAAATATTCTGCCTCTGCCTACCAGCATCCATGGTATTCATCTGGCTAGCGTCCTGTCAGTGTGTGAGAGAGTTGAGGACTGTTTGGAAACAAACAGTATTTGCTCTGTGAGCAACAAGGGAGGAGCCAGCAAGGAGCCTGGGCGTGGCTTGTTCTGTACTCAAGCTGCACGCTGTGCTGAGATCTGAAACTAAAACTGAAAGTGAAACTTCTCCCCTGAACTACCACATTGGAAAACCTGCTTTGGGTATTGTATATTTACCTCATGTGTTATATTATATACAAAGAGAAGTTACTGTATCCTGCTGAATCAGTGTGCTTTCTGAATGTGGTTACTGCTGCAAACTCTGACATGTCCTTGCAGCAAATAGTGAACAGCCAGTCAGCTTCAGCACATGATTGCAGCCTGATTCAACCTGAGAAGCTGATTGGCAGGTGGATCGGCTTCCCGGAATACCCCCAATCAGCTGTTCCAGGCTGCAGAGATTGCCACAGAACATTGCCTCCTCCATGCCTTGCGTTTTTGGCTACATTCGGTGTATAAGGCCCACCCAAATTTCACCCTCTTTTATAGGGTGGGAGAAGTATATGCAAAGATCTGAACATCCCGATTCCATCCCGGTTAAAAAAGTTAACCCGGTTAAAGAACATCTCGGTTGAAGAAAGATTCAGGGGGGAAAATGGGAACAAATGATTAAATGACTCCATTTCGTTGGAGGTAGCTGCAGGCACTTGTGCAAAAATATAAGACAGACCATTCCGAGGGAGGGAGGGAATAAGGAGTGAGATTTAAAAGGAAATTGGCAGCAGAATTAAGCTGACTAATGTAATCCTTCATTTTGCAGCGTAATGGGAGTGAAAACAAGAAGCAATAAAATCTGGCTGGTGATACCGTAACTAACGGTAAAGATGAGTCGACAGAAATCTGCCTGCATTTCTTTCAGTATATTTATAGTATATTAACGCCTGAAAACTAATTGGATATATCTGAAGGGCAAACTTGGGTATAAAGATGATAGATAAAGATAGATAGATAGACAGACAGACAGACAGACAGACACGTAGATATGTAAATACATAGATATGTAGATAAATAGATAACAGTAGATAAATAGATACTGGTAGATGATAGGTCGGTCGGTCGGTCGGTCGGTCGGTCGGTCGGTCGGTCGGTCGGTCGATCGATCGATCGATCGATCGATAGATAGATAGATAGATAGATAGATAGATAGATAGATACGGACGGACAGACAGATGGACAGACACAGTAGATATGATGATAGATAGATAGATAGATAGATAGATAGATAGATAGATAGATAGATAGATAGATAGATAGATGATAGATAGATAGATGATAGATAGATAGATAGATAGATAGATAGATAGATAGATAGATAGATAGATAGATAGATAGATAGATAGATAGATAGATAGATAGATAGTCTGAAATAGTACAGGGCCTCTTGCTTGAGCAGGGGGTTGGACTAGAAGACCTCCAAGATCCCTTCCAACTCTCTTATTCTACGTCTATAAAGGCAGAGTGTTGCTAACACTTTGCCTTGTCTCTCATTGAGCAGTCTGTCTTTTTCTTCTCTAAATGTTCAGATGAAGTTTCTTCTATGTTTCTGGTTCGGATGGTTCCAGAAGCTCCAACAGACAATCCTCTTGAACCGACTTCTCTGTATCCATCGCTTATTGTTTCCTGCCCTGCATTTAGAGGCAAGGCACAATGATTCCATTTTTCCCTTCCGTCCGACTATCCTCCGGCTATTTCATGATTGCTATCTTATCTTCCCTTTCTTGTCCCTTCCACTAAACAGACTCCAATCTTTGAAATGTTCCTCCTAGAATGTGGTTTGCAGATGCCTTATCATCTTGATAACCTTCCTTTGAACGTACTCCAATTTGTCAATGTCCTTTTTATTTTTTTTATTTTGGGAAATGTACCTGTTCGTAATATTCCGAGTGAAGTCTTATCAGGGTAAGGTAGAATGGAACATTTACTTTATAGCAACAGCACTGAGACGTATAGACCGCTTCACAGGGCTTTTACAGCCCTCTCTAAGGAGTTTACTCCCAACCATCTGGACCTTGATTTTACCAACCTCGGAAGAATGGAAGGCTGAGTCCAATCTTGAACTTTGTTCAGGATCAAACTCCTGGTAGTTGGTAGAGTCAGGCTGCAATATGGCATTCTAACCACTGTGCCACTATGGATGGATGGATGGATGGATGGATGGATGGATGGATGGATGGATGGATGGAAGGAAGGAAGGAAGGAAGGAAGGAAGGAAGGAAGGAAGGAAGGAAGGAAGGAAGGAAGGAGTGGTAGTCAACCTGGTCCCTACCGCCCACTAGTGGGCGTTCCAGCTTTCATGGTGGGCGGTAGAGGTTTTGTCCGATACTGAAGCACTTTCCTTTTTTTAAATTTAATTGACTTCCCTACTTTATAAATCACCTGTGGAACCGGTGGGCGGTTACAAAATTTTACTACTAACAGAGATACGAAAGTGGGAGGTAGGTATTAAAAGGTTGACTACCCCTGATTTAGACTGAGTCACTTGTAATGTCAGAACAGCTCTGATTGCTCATTTCTTAGTAAGTATTTATTTATTTACTTACTTACCCATTTGTCAAGCTTGTCTTTTCACTTTGACGTTGAGTTAAGGATGACTGAGATAATGCAAAGCATTCACCCTTTTTAATGAAATGATTAATGACCTTACTTTCAGCCTGTAAGCTGTTTGTTTAACTCTCTTCTACTTCAAAAATAGAACGCAAAGGTAGGGACAGAACTGTTAGTAAACCAATAGTTAGTGTTCTTATTCATTTCGGAGCATAATTGTCCCCTGTTTCATTCATTTCATTTTTTTTTCTAAGCGTGCAATACATATCAGCATTGCTGTACTTCATCTCCTGGTTTCTGGAAGAGTCTTCAAGGTTAACCCCAAGTGCATTTCAGTAGAGGTTATCAAAGCAGCGATTTTTATCCCTATCTTGGGAGGACTATAAAAGATTCATAAAAGGACCATAAAAGATTCACAGCTCTAAATTCCTTTCAAACAGTATGGGATACTCCTGAGCTAAGTACAGTTTGAAGCAGAGTAGCCCTTACTCCTTGCAACCAGATTCTGGAAATCACTTGGAAATGGCTCTCCTTTTGTCTTGCATTGTACTAATTTTCTAAACCAGGGGTCGGCAACCTTAAACACTCAAAGAGCCCTAAAGGTCCTAACCAGAAGCCCTCCATTCAATTCTGGAGCCACCGGGAGGTCCCGTTTCCCCCACCATAGAGTCTCCTCCTAGCATGGCATCCTTTTCCCTCTGTTGACCAGATATCCGGTTCCCCACCATAGAGTCTCCTCCTAGCGTGGTGTCCTTTTTCCTCTGTTGAGCGGATATCCGGTTCCCCACCATAGAGTCTCCTCCTAGCGTGGTGTCCTTTTCCCTCTGTTGACCGGATATCCGGTTCCCCACCATAGAGTCTCCTCCTAGCGTGGTGTCCTTTTTCCTCTGTTGAGCGGATATCCGGTTCCCCACCATAGAGTCTCCTCCTAGTGTGGCACCCTGGATGGAAAGACAGAAAGACAGACAGAGAGAAAACCCCAGATAGATAGATAGATAGATAGATAGATAGATAGATAGATAGATAGATAGATAGATAGATAGGCAGGCAGGCAGGCAGGCAGGCAGGCAGGCAGGCAGGCAGGCAGGCAGGCAGGCAGGCAGGCAGGCAGGCAGGCAGGCGGATAGGTTGATAGAAAGAAAGAAAGAAAGAAAGAAAGAAAGAAAGAAAGAAAGAAAGAAAGAAAGAAAGAAAGAAAGAAAGAAAGAAAGAAAGAAAGGAAGGAAGGAAGGAAGGAAGGGATAGATAGATAGATAGATAGATAGATAGATAGATAGATAGATAGATAGATAGATAGATAGATAGATAGATAGATAGATAGATAGATAGATAGATAGATAGATAGATAGATAGATAGATAGATAGATAGATAGATAGATAGATGAGAAGAAAGATGGATGGATGGATGGATGGATGGATGGATGGATGGATGGATGGATGCATGCATGCATGGATGCATGGATGCATGGATGCATGGATGGATGCATGGATGGATGCATGGATGGATGGATGGATGGATGGATGGATGGATGGATGGATGGATGGATGCATGCATAGATGCATGGATGCATGGATGCATAGATAGATGGATAGATAGCATGCATGGATGCATGGACGGTTGGATGCATGGATGCATGGACACATGGATGCATGGATAGATGGATAGATAGATAGATGAGAAGATACATAGATAGATAGACAGACAGACAGACAGACAGACAGACATATTTTTCAACTCATTGAAGAACATTCTTTAAAAATGCCAATGAGCAATTTCCTAATTTTTATTTTAAAGAAGCTAGCACCTAAGTAGCACTGGCTGAGAATGCCTGGAATCATCATGAAATCTGAGGGCTTTGCTCTGGACTAGATTTTTTTAAAAAAGAAAAAGAAACATCCCCCAAGGCAATAGCAAAACTCTTCCACACTCCTGCCCAAGAAACTACAACAGAATTCACCCGTCAGCCAAGCTGAGCTTTACTTAAAACAAAGCTACTGGGGGGGAAAAATAAATAAATAAAAACAACAAAGAGAAGGAAGAAAAACTAATTGGGCCATTACCCACAAAAGAGCAGGTGCCTTCCTAGGGATGACCCATGCCCATAATCCATCTTTAGCTCCAGTGGATGGTCTGGCTTTGCCTTGGTTGATAGCTAGATTATGACACACACCCCAAAAAAAGAAATCTTGGGTTGTCTTGCCCCTGGACTCCCATCGGTGTAGAAGCAAGTGTGTGGATAGGCACGTTAATTCAACACAGGCTACTTTAAATGAAAGCGATGTCCCCCCACGCATCCCGTTTGACTGAAGTCTGAATTGAGACAGATTAACAAAGACACCAGAGAACGGCTGGTCAGCTTTTTAAATTGCCTACATTTTGTTAAAAGGCATCTTGCTTGCATCGGATGATGGAAAGGACGGCCGTGCTCTCTTCGGAGGCTGCATGAAGAGGATTGTTGATGAAGCAGTGCCCTCTTTTGGCTGGAAAAAAAGGGAAGGACTGTGAATCCATTTGAATATATCCATTTGAAAAGTGGATGTTCCATTTTGACTTTTCTCGGATAGGAAGCCAATCGAAAGCGCCGCTAATTACCACGGGTGCAAATGAACATTCCTGTTTTGGGAGGGGCGGATTGCGATATTCCAATGAAGCTGAACCAAAGCAATATCAACCTCCCTCTTGCACATCCAGGGATCAATTCTCTTTTCAGAATATTGATTGCTTCTAATTTTAGCTTGCTCCTGGGGAGGAAAGTTGTGGCAAATCTAGACAGCATACTAAAAAGCAGAGACATCCCCCTGCCAACAAAAGTGCGTATAGTTAAGGCTCTGGTTTTCCCAGTTGCAATGGGTGGCTGTGAAGGCTGGACCATAAGGAAGGCTGAGCACCAAAGAATGGAGGCCTTTGAACTCTGGTGCTGGAGAAGACTCCTGCATTGAGTCCCTTGGGCTTCTTCCTCCTCCTCCTCTCTTTTGTCAAATCTACTTTCAAGATCACCAAAGCGAGGCACTTCTAACAATAGGAGCTAGCCCTCGGAACAATGAGATGCCTTACAGCCTGGATTAATAAAATATCAACTGTTAAATCCCATAATCAGAGGTTTCTCACTGGATTAAGGAGTGGCATTGAAAGGAATGGAGATAGATAGATAGATAGCGAGAGAGAGAGAGAGAGAGAGAGAGAGAGAGAGAGAGAGAGAGAGAGAGAGAGAGAGAGAGAGAGAGAGAGAGAGAGAGAGCGATATGACTGGTAGATGATAGATAGATAGATAGATAGATAGATGGATGGATGGATGGATGGATGGATGGATGGATGGATGGATGGAATAGAATAGAATAGAATAGAATAGAATAGAATAGAATAGAATAGAATAGAATAGAATAGAATAGCAGAGTTGGAAGGGACCTTGGAGATCTTCTAGTCCAACCCCCTGCTTAGGCAGGAAACTTTATATCAATTCAATGGTTATCCAACATCTTGATCCATAGGAAAGTCCTCATGCTACCTTCCTAACCATTAATACCATACAATAGCAGAGTTGAAAGGGACCTTGGAGGTCATCTAGTCCAACTCCCTGCCTAGGCAGGAAACCCTACACCACTTCAGACAAATGGCTATCCAACAACTTCTTAAAGACTTGCAGTGTTGGGGCATTCACAACTTCTGGAGGCAACTTCTGTTCCACTGATTAACTGTTCTCACTGTCAGGAAATTCCTCCTCAGTTCTAAGTTGCTTCTCTCCTTGATTAGTTTCCACCCATTGCTTCTTGTTCTGCCCTCAGGTGCTTTGGAGAATAGCTTGACTCCCTCTTCTTTGGGGCAACCCCTCAAATATCAGAACCCTGCTATCGTGTAGTGTAACATGGTAGGACCTCCGGGAGCTGTTTTAATCCCCAGCCCTCCAGGAAAAAAAATAATATTGCACGAATTGTTTGTGTCAAAGTGATCCTTGTCCTGCAGTTCCGCCTTTCAGCAGCTGCTTTTGGCTGCCGTCCAAAATGCCTTTTGAATTCAGCGTGATTTATTTCTGCCTCAACAATCCATTACAATTGCATTTGTTTAAATGCCTGGTTGCAATCGTATGTGTTTTCATGACCTTGGGCACCAACTTTAAAAAAAATATATATTTTAGGACTACCGAGTGTTGGAAGAAACCTTCTTCTGGGTTCAGTTCCAAGTGGGGAGAAAGACGCTGGAAACATGGAGGCTGCTTGGAAAGAGGGTTTATTGAGGGACCTCTTCTGACCGAGGCTTCCCAAGAGCCTGAAGCCAACTCCTGGTCCCGACAAAACCCCCTTTTATTCATTGACTGTGAATTCTGCTCCTTCACATCCAGCAAAGTCTTTCCAGGGAGGATTTACGGTCACAGACCTTATCTGGCTTGGAGAGCTGCCAGGCCGAGATCTGCAAAACTTGGCAAGGCGTCTCGGAGAGTCACGAACCAATGAAGCGAACTCATGGTCTCCTGCAAATGCCACTCCCCTGTCGCTCCTCTTTTATTCCCAATGGGAGGGGCTATTCATTGCCCACCTGTAGCCTTACTCCCAAGTCAGCCCCTATTCTTTAGCTGTTCCCTTCGTCTGGCAACTCTGTGCATCCGCACACTGGAAACAGGCGCTACTTGCCCTAACCGAAAGCCCTATCAATTGTGGAGGGCAACAGGGAGCCACAGCAGAGGGTCATATGCAGCTCCAGAACCATAGGCTGCTGGCCCCTGCACTATACCATAATTAATAACATCAACTATAACATGCCAACACAGTTCTAGGCTGCATCAACAGAGGGATAGAATCTAGATCACGTGAAGGGTTAATGCCACTGTATAGTGCCTTGGGAAGGCCACACTTGGAATACTGCATACAGTTTTGGTCGCCACGATGTAGAAAAGACGTGGAGACTCTGGAAAGAGTGCAGAGAAGAGCAACCAAGATGATTAGGGAACTGGAGACTAAAACATATGAAGAACGGTTGCAGGAGCTGGGTATGTCTAGTTTGATGAAGAGAAGGACCAGGGGAGACATGATAGCAGTCTTCCGATATCTCAGAGGGTGAGCCAAACTATTCTCCAAGGCACCTGGGGGCAGGACAAGAAGCAATGGGTGGAAACTAATCAAGGAGAGAAGCAACTTAGAACTAAGGAGAAATTTCCTGACAGTTAGAACAATTAACCAGTGGAACAGAAGTTGCCTCCAGAAGTCGTGAATGCCCCAACCCTAGAAGTCTTTAAGAAGATGTTAGATAGCCATTTGTCTGAAATGGTATAAGGTTCCTGCCCAGGCAGGGGGTTGGAATAGAAGACCTACAAGGTCCCTTCCAACTCTGCTATTGTATTGTATATACATGATCGCTTTCCTCCTTATATTTTTCCCACAATAACAACCCTGCCAACGGGGATGAGTTGAGAGAAAGAGACTGGTCCAAGTTCCCCAAGCCAACTTTCGTGCCTAAGGCAGGACTGGAACTCACAGTCTCCTGGTTTGTAGCCTGGTGCCTTAACCACTGGGCCGAAGTGGTGTAAAGTAACGTTAACGGGTTCTTCCTTTCCCTTGAATTTCTTAAGTGTTCTTTTTCCCTACTCCTCTTTCTGTGTTTTTAAACTGCAATGGGTATATATCCAAGCATATATAATTCAAAGAATACTTATACTGTTTTTTATGCCCCACGGCACAATTTAAACTTGCTAATCAAGAAAATGAATCCATGGGAATTTCCGGAAGGAAATTTTAGAAACATCAAGTGAAATGCCATCTACGGTGTAATAATATACTGTCT
Organism: Rhabdophis nuchalis; assembly: GCA_039707465.1. NCBI lineage: Eukaryota > Metazoa > Chordata > Lepidosauria > Squamata > Natricidae > Rhabdophis > Rhabdophis nuchalis. The sequence goes on from CM077661.1 coordinate 4,379,105, forward strand.
TGTCTGAGCTGGAAAAAAAAAATCTGACTTAAGCTGAATGAAGCTTCTCCTCGGTCCCAATGAAATTCATAAGCATAGGAAGATATCAGGCGTAGAAGACCTGTGAGACTTTCAACCATGCCTTGCATCATGGATGTAGAACAGAAACCACGGAATAAGAGAGTTGGAAGGGACCTTGGAGGTCTTCTAGTCCAACCCCCTACTCAAGAAGAGACCCTATCCCTTTTCAGAGAAAGACCAGTGTCTTTTTGAGATGCTTCAGTGATGGATCACCCAGAACTTCTGAAGGCAAACTGTTCCCTTGGTTGATTGCTGTAACTGTTAGGAATTTTCGCCTTAGTTCTAGATTGCTTTTCTCCTTGTTTGTTTCTTGCCTTGCCTTTGGAAAATAGTTTGATACGCAGACCTCATCTTTATAGGAGCCCTTTCAATATTGGAAAACTGCTATCATGTCACCCCTAGTCAATACAATACAATACAATACAAGAGCAGAGTTGGAAGGGACCTTGTAGGTCATCTAGTCCAACTCCCTGCCTAGGCAGGAAACCCTATACCATTTCAGACAAGTGGCTATCCAACATCTTCTTGAAGACTTGCAGTGTTAGGGCATTCACAACTTCTGGAGGCAACTTCTGTTCCACGGATTGATTGTTCTGTCAGGAAATTCCTCCTCAGTTCTAAGTTGCTTCTCTCCTTGATTCGTTTCCACCCATTGCTTCTTGTTCTACCCTCAGGTGCTTTGGAGAATAGTTTGACTCCCTCTTCTTTGGGGCAACCCCTGAGATATTGGAAGACTGCTATCATGTCTCCCCTGGTCCTTCTTTTTATTAAACTAGACATAGCCAGTTCCTGCAACCTTTCTTCATATGATCCCTGATAGTCCCGCAAAACCGTGAGTGGGGGGGACAATTTGTCTAAGGAAAGGCCGGGGCGTAGCTTGGCCAACTGTGCCCGGGAAATGATGGACCGAGACGAGCCAGAGTCCACCTCCATGCGGACCCCCACCCCCTCCAGTTTCACAACTGTCCTGAGCCGCGTACGGTCGGGCAGGGCTTCCAGCAGAGAGTTGTCGTCGGTCAAGGCAAAACAGCCGGACGGCTGCGGCTGCTGGCGTCTGCCCCGGCGGCGTTGGGTGGGTGGGTTGGCCGCAGGCCCTCTACGTTCCTCTCCGGAGCGGCGTTGGGGCTCGGGGGAGGGTTGGTCTTCCGCGGGCGCGGCGGCGCGGCAAGCGGCGGCCAGGTGTCCCTTTCGGCCGCAGCGGCGGCAGATGGCTTCCTTGAACGGGCAATCGGCCCGAGGGTGCTTTCCCCGGCAGCCCAAGCATCTGTAGGTAGCCGGCATGGGCGGCTTGCGGCCGGCGGGCCTAATGTAGGCGACCTGGTCGTCCTCGTCGGGGTCCTCGTCCTCCTCAACCAGGCACGCGCGTGCGGGCGGGTGGCGGTCCAAGTCTCTATCCAGGGCCGAGGACTCGGACATCTCGAATGCCCGAGCCTCGTCCACCGCCTGTTCTAGGGTCAGCTCAGCTCGGGCCAGCAGGCGCCTTCTGAGGCGGACTTCCCTGAGGCCCCAGATGAATTGCTCCAGCAGGGACTCGGCCAAGAAGTCCGCGGCGAAAGTGCACGGAATGGCGGCCATGCGGAGCGCCTTCAGGAATTCGGCCACCGACTGGTCAGGCTTCTGGAGGCACTTTCTGAAAGCGAAGCGGTGGGTCATCTTAGACGGCACCGGGGCGTAGTGGGCCCTGAGCCGTTCGATCAATGTGTCCCACGGCATCTCATATACTTCTGTCGGCGCGGCCACGGTGCGAGCGGTGGCGAACAACTCCGTGCCGCCGCAGCCGAGGAAATGGCCCAATTTTCGCGCCGGGGGCAGCGCCCCGTAGTCATTGGCCAGCACGAAGCATTCGAACCGTGCCATGAAGGACACCCAGGACTCCTTCGCCGAGTCGAACGGAGCGAAGGGAGGAACGGAACCCATAGCGATCGTACTGCAAAAGAAACACGTAAAAAAAAATTTTTCGTGAGGAAAATTTCTTTCCCTCAGCAATCGGAGCTCTGCCTGGCCCCAGCCCTCGTCGCCAGTGTTAGATTCTCTGCACGGTGGAGAATAGAGGGAGTCCAAGCCAGGTTTGCTCAAAACAACAGCCCTTTATTTTAGGCAGGTTAAAATATCAGTAGGAACAAGTACGAAAGAAATAGGCGGTAGACAGGGGCTCCCGCGCTTTGACAGCTCTTTATATTTGGAGCTGTCAAAGGGGGAGCCAATCAGGCTGCAGCAAGGGCCAGGCGCGCCTCAGCCAATCAGGCGCGTCTGTCAGTTGGCTGCCTTGCTACAGCCTGTTGCCAAGGCTCCAAGAGGCAGCCTGGAAGACCTGCGGCCGGTCGTAAGTCGAGACCGGTCGCAGGTCGAGGATATAACAGTTTTAGTCTCCAGTCCCCTAATCCTCTTTGTTCCTCTTCTCTGCACTCTTTCATGAGTCTCCACATCTTTTCTACTTCATGGTGACCAAAACTGAATGCAAATATTCCCAGTGTGGCCTTAACAAGGCCTTATAAAGTGGTATTAACCCTTCACATGATCTTGATTCTCTCCCTCTGTTTATGCAGCCTAGAACTGTGTTGGCTTTTTTGGCAGCTGCTGCCCACGGCTGACTCCTATTTAAATGGTTGTCCACTAGGACTCCAAAATCCCTTTCACAGTTACTGCTATTGAGCAAGGTACCACCTATACTGTACCTGTGCATTTCATTTTTGTTGCCTAAATGTAGAACCTTCCTCTTTTCGCCACTTAATTTCATTTTATTAGATAGTGCCCAATGTTCAAGTTGGTCAAGATCCTTCTGTATCTTCAGCCTATCTATTTTATTTCTTTGTCTTCACCAGCTGATGCTCAGCATGTCGAAACGAAAGAGTGTGCTTTATTTCTTACTTGGCCATGTGTTGGCTGGTTTTTTTTTTTATTCCCTCATTCCCTTTTTAATGTTTTTTGAAGGATTAATTTTAATAAATCCCCCCTCAAACAGTAACATTTCCTCAAACAGCAGGGTTCCCGCAAGTCTGGTTTTTTCTTTTTTCTTTTGCTTCGCTCTTGTTTTTCAAAGGTTTTGCTTTGATTCCATGACTTTGGGGGCACTGTGAATTCCTCAAAAGTGAAATCTCTCCCTCCCCCGCTCCACCCTGTTGTAACACTTTAGTATGTCAGAAAGAGAAGAAGGAGAAAACAGATTTGATAGTTAACATTTCTTTCAGCATCAGAGAGGGGCCTTACTCCAGTGGCCTCCATGGAAAAGCCACAGGGTGGTGAGTTGTGTGACTTTCTACTTCGAAGATATTTCTGGTTGCACACAAAGGAAAAATGAATAAATAAATGACGTATCTCTTCTAAGCACAGAATTCACAGTGGATATGAAATCAACTTTCTATATCTCATTTACTCGTCCAGTGGTCACCTTTCAGCATTCAGAAAACAGAATGTAGTTTTACAGGGAAATCTGTAATTTTTTCTCCCTGTTGTCAAATAAATTGGGAAATGTAGAAGGAACACAGTGTATACCATCTTACAATACAATACAATAGCAGAATTGGAAGGGACTTTGGAGGTCTTCCAGTCCAACCCCCTGCCTAGGCAGGAACCCTATACCATTTCAGACAAATGGCTCTCCAACATCTTCTTAAAGACTTCCAGTGTTGGGGCATTCACAACTTCTGGAGGCAACTTCTGTTCCACTGATTAATTGTTCTAACTGTCAGGAAATTTCTCCTCAGTTCTAAGTTGCTTCTCTCCTCTATCTAATCTATCTATCTAATCTATTTTATCTATCTATCTATCTATCTATCTATCTATCTATCTATCTATCTATCTATCTATCTATCTATCTATCTATCATCTATCATCTATCCTATCCTATCCTATCCTATCCTATCCTATCCATCCATCCATCCATCCATCCATCCATCTATCCCATCCTATCCTATCTATCTAATCTATTTTATCTATCTATCTATCTATCTATCTATCTATCTATCTATCTATCTATCTATCTATCTATCATCTATCATCTATCCTATCCTATCCTATCCTATCCTATCCATCCATCCATCCATCCATCCATCCATCTATCCCATCCTATCCTATCTATCTAATCTATTTTATCTATCTATCTATCTATCTATCTATCTATCTATCTATCTATCTATCTATCTATCTATCTATCTATCTATCTATCCATCCTATCCTATCCTATCCTATCCTATCCTATCTATCTATCTATCTATCTATCTATCCTATCCTATCCTATCCTATCCTATCCTATCCTATCCTACCTACCTACCTACCTACCAACCTACCTACCTACCTAGTCTCTTTTTCTGTTTCACTCTTTCCCAGAAGAAAACAATGACAAACCATTTCCATAATAGTTTTTAAAAAGTAACAGGCTGGACTCCAATTCAACTCTTCCCTCTCCCCCCACACCAATTTTGAATATGGCAAACCACGATAACCATTTAACAGCTTAAATGCATTAAGAAATGAATATTTGATTTGCTGGTTCAGCATGAAAGACTTCATGTTAGCACTTGCTGGGAAATTTCATGAAAGAATCTACAGACTGTTATCTCCATTAAGTAAAGTGGATGGGTGTGTCCTTTTCTCCTAGTGTTTATCTTTGGTTATAGATGATTTCCAGTCATTTCAATAAATGCCATTAGTTAGTAAAAGGTAAGCAGATTGCCCTCATGAGAAGCTCAGGAAATAAGACTAGTGCAACTGTTAGGATATGGAGGTAATACAGTTGTTGCTCTAAGTCCATTCATCATTGGTGATACTTTTTCAAGATGATGCTACTTGTTGTTAGTTGCGAAGTCGTGTCTGACCCACTGCAACCCCATGGAGGGTCCCTCCAGGCCTTCCTGTCCTCTACCATCCTCTGGAGTCCATTTAAGCTCACGTCGACTGCCTTGGTGACTCCATCCATCCACCTCATTCTACTACTACATTAATATCAATGTAGAAGAAGAGGGAGTCAAACTATTCTCCAAGGCACCTGAGGGCAGGACAAGAAGCAATGGGTGGAAACTAATCAAGGAGAGAAGCAACTTAGAACTAAGGAGAAATTTCCTGACAGTCAGAACAATTAACCTCTGGAACAGCTTGCCTCCAGAAGTTGTGAATGCCCCAACCCTGGAAGTCTTTAAAAAGGTTAGATAGCCATTTGTCTGAAATGGTATGAGGTTCCTGCCCATGCAGGGGGTTGGACTAGAAGACCTACAAGGTCCCTTCCAACTCTGCTATTGTATTGTATTGTAATTAATTAATTAGCTAATGTAATTCATTAGTGGCATTAATATTAATATTAATGCTAATACGTTCATTTTAATTCAAGCAGTGTTCATCAATATTATTACTGTATATTTGATTTGTACAGCCACTCATCCAAACAATTTCTGTAAGCTGTGGGAGATGACCAAGCTGAGATGAAGGAGGGGTCAAACGTGTTATAAGTCACAAGACCCTGCATGCCCATAAGAGATCTAAGCCCAGCCCATCTTGAACGCCTTCCTTATCTCCCGCTCATTTCCCTTGACTTTTAGTTGGTCATATTCTTGTAGAGAGCTGACGTTTGCAACAAATGTTTATACTCATTTGAATCTCCTGATTTTTCCAGCACTTGACATAACAATAAATTTTAAAAAAATAGTTAAAACCCAATACGTAAATATAGAAAACTGTCCATCATTGATTTTTTTAAGGCGAATTTGTTTCACATTCACTCAATACAACCATTGTAAAAATGAAACAAAGAATTCTAACCACTAACAACGAATTCAGAGGAAACCAAGATTGTTTTTTCCTGGGACTTACGGATAATCAATTAAAATGCTCTCTACATGGGGCTCCCCTTGAGGTGCACCCAAGAGCTGCAGCTAGTCCAGAACGCAGCCGCGCGGGTGATTACGGGAGCGCCTAGACACTCCCACATAACACCTATCCTGCGCGAGCTGCACTGGCTTCCTGTGGTCTTTCGGGTGCGCTTCAAGGTTTTAACGACCATCTTTAAAGCGCTCCAAGGCTCGGGGCCTAGTTATATGCGAGACCGCCTCCTGCCCCATACATCCCTCAGACCGATACGCTCCCACAGAGAGGGCCTCCTCAGGGTGCCGTCGGCTGGACAATGCCGACTGGCGACACCCAGGGGAAGAGCCTTCTCTGTGGTGGGGCCAGCCCTCTGGAACGACTTACCCCCTGAACTCCGCACCATCTCCGACCTCCGCCTCTTCCGCAAGTGTCTGAAGACACATCTATTCCATCTAGCCGGCCTAGCGTAACCTCCATTACTGGCTTTTAGACAGTTTTAAATTTGGGATTTTTAATTCGGTTTTTAGCGCAGGGTTTTATTATTAGAATAGGTTTTTTTAAATTTTATATGTTTTGTATGTATTTTAACATTCCTGTGCACCGCCTTGGGTCCGTTTGGAGAAGGGCGGGTTATAAATTTAATAAAATAAAAAATAAATAAATAAAAGAGATTTACAGAAGATTGATTATTACATATGGTAATGGAGCAAAGCTATTGTACGCCCAACGCTGGAAAACAATACTGTAGCATCCATAATAGTGGAATGCATTGTAAAGATTTTGTGGAAATGGCAAAGCTCTCCTGTTTGATCAGAAACAAGACAGCAAATATATACAGTGATCCCTCGTTTTTCGCGGTTAATGGGGACCGGAACCTTCCGCAAAAACTGAAAAACCGCGAAGTAGGATTCGCACCGGAAACTTGAGTTGGTGGACATCGTTTAAAGCAAGCACTAGGGGGCGCTTGCCTCCTACCGATGCATTTTTTGTCTCCCTCAACGGAGGGAGGGGAAGGGGGGGTCGCTTCCACTGAAGCATTTTCCATCGATCTGGTCTTAGGGAGGGGCAGGGGCGGTGGGAGGCGGAATAGGCGTCATCGGTTGGAAGACCGTGGCCGCTGGACACAGGCGGTCACGCGCTCCAACTCTCCGTCCTCCCATCGCAGACTAGGTGGGCAGGACTCACAGACTCGGGGCCCGAAGCTGATGTTATGCAACGCCAGGTCCGTGGTTCAGAAAGCCCCCCTCATCTGTGACCTTGTGTCAGAGGGGGACCCGGACCTGGTGGGTATAACGGAAACCTGGTTGGGCCATGAAGGGGGTATACCCCTCGTGGACATCTGCCCACCAGGTTACCGCGCCTTCCATCAGCCTAGGGCCCTAGGGAGGGGTGGGGGGGTGGCGATTATCGTAAAGGAAGGTCTTGAGCCGAAGGAGACCACGGTCCCCCAGACAACCGGGTGTGAATCTCTCTGCGTGAGATGGGGCCTAGGGAGGCAGTTGGGCGTGTTAGTTGTATACCTGGCTCCTCGCTATGCAACAACAGCCCTGCCCGAGCTCCTAGAGGTGATAGCCGAGGCGGCGGTTGAGACCCCCAGACTGGTAGTCATGGGGGACTTTAACTTGCCGTCGGCGGGCGAAGCCTCTGGAGCAGCTCGGGAGTTCATGGCCTCCATGACGGCCATGGACCTGACCCAGGTAGTTTTAGGTCCCACTCACGAGGGGGGGAACACACTGGATCTCATCTTTGTCTCGGGACAGTGGAGTCGCGATCTGGGAATAGGGGACTTAGTCATCACTCCCTTGTCATGGACAGATCACGCTCTCCTCCGGCTGGACTTTCCAATCGCTCCACCTCACCGCGGGGAGGCGGAACCGGACACTCCTAGATGGTTCCGCCCCAGGCTTCTAATGGACCCGGAAAGGTTCCAGAGGGAGCTTGGGCCAATTCCTGTGATCCTGCCCCGCGACTCGACTGAGGACCTAGTGGCCGCATGGTTAAGTGCGGCCACGGGGGCCTTGGACCGAGTCGCGCCCTTGCGGCCTCTCTTGCGGCGACGAATCACCCAGGCTCCCTGGTTTACTGAGGAGCTTCGGGGGATGAAACGCCACAAGAGACGCCTAGAGAGCAGATGGAGATCCTCTCGCTCCGAAGCCGACCGAACACTAGTGAGAACCCATATTAGGGCTTACTTAGTGGCGATAAGGGTGGCCAAACGTGAGTATTGTGCCACCCTAATTGCATCCGCAGATAACCGCCCTGCCGCCCTGTTTGGGGTGACCCGCTCCCTCCTTCACCAGAGGCCGCGGGAAGCCCCTCTACAAGGGCGAGCAGAGGAATTTGGGATTTATCTGCAGGAGAAAATCACTCGGATTCGGAATGAGCTACCCTCCATCGACAGTGGTCCTGTGGGACTGTCCGAGACTAGTCTTGAGGTTCCTGCTTGGGAGGAGTTTGACTTTGTTACCACCGAGGATATGGACAGGCTGTCAAGGAAACTTAGAGCGACCACATGTTTATTGGACCCGTGTCCCTCCTGGCTTGTACTGGCATCCTGGGAGACGACACGAGGCTGGCTCCAGGGCATTGTCAACGCATCTTTGAGTGAGGGGTCCTTGCCTGCCGTCTTGAAAGAGGCGGTAGTGAGGCCCCTCCTCAAGAAGCCGTCCCTGGACCCAGCTTTACTAGAGAACTATCGTCCAGTCTCCAACCTTCACTTTCTGGTGAAGGTTGTTGAGAGTGTGGTAGCCCAACAGTTTCCTCAACACCTGGAGGAAGTTGATTATCTAGACCCGCGCCAGTCCGGCTTCCGACCCGGTCACAGTACCGAGACGGCATTGGTCGCGTTGGTTGATGATCTCTGGAGGGCGCGGGATAGAGGGTATTCCTCTATCCTAGTCCTATTAGACCTCTCGGCGGCTTTTGATACCATCGACCATGGTATCCTATTGCACCGACTGGGGGGGTTGGGGCTGGGAGGCACCGTTTTGCGGTGGTTCTCATCCTACCTCTCTGGTCGGTCGCAATATGTGTTGACGGGAGGGCAGAGGTCGACCTCGAGACCCCTCTTATGTGGGGTTCCTCAGGGGTCGGTCCTCTCGCCCCTCCTGTTTAACACATATATGAAGCCGCTGGGTGAGATCATCCGTGGTTTTGGGGTGGAGTACCATCTGTACGCTGACGACACCCAGCTGTACATATCCACCCCAGACCACCCCAACGATGCCGCCGAAGTGCTGTCCCGGTGTTTGGAAGCCGTACGGATCTGGATGGGTGGTAACAAACTCAAGCTCAACCCTGCCAAGACTGAGTGGCTGTGGTTTCCGGCACCCCGGTTCAGCCAGATTACTCCAACTCTGGCCATTGGGGGCGAAACACTGGCCCCCGTGGAGAGGGCGCGCAATTTGGGTGTCCTCCTGGATTCCCGGCTGTCCTTGGAGGACCATGTGACGGCCGTGGCCAGGGGGGCGTTTCATCAGGTACGCCTGATGCGCCAATTGCGCCCCTTACTGGACCGGGCTGCCCTTTGCACAGTCACTCAAGCTCTCGTGACGTCCCGTCTCGACTACTGTAATGCTCTCTACATGGGGCTTCCCTTGAGGTGCACTCGAAAGCTACAGCTAGTCCAAAACGCAGCCGCGCGGGTAATTACGGGAGCCACCAGAAGCTCCCATATAACACCAATCCTGCGCGAGCTGCATTGGCTTCCTGTGGTCTTTCGGGTGCGCTTCAAGGTTCTGACGACCATCTTTAAAGCGCTCCATGGCTCGGGGCCTAGTTATATGCGAGACCGTCTCCTGCCCCATACATCCCTTAGACCGATCCGCTCCCACAGAGAGGGCCTTCTCAGGGTGCCGTCGGCCGGACAATGCCGACTGGCGACACCCAGGGGAAGAGCCTTCTCTGTGGCGGGCCCTGCCCTTTGGAACGACCTACCCCCTGAACTCCGGACCATCACCGACCTCCGCCTCTTCCGCAAATGTTTAAAGACATATTTTTTCCATCAAGCCGGCCTAGCCTAACCTCCCATGGGGACTTTTAGAAAAGTTTTAAATTGGGTTTTTAATAATTGGTTTTTAGCACAGGATTGGGGATTATTTAATATATATTTTAAATTATTTGTCTATCTTCTATTGTGTATGTTTTTTAAATTTCCTGTGCGCCGCCCTGGGTCCTCTGTGGAGAAGGGCGGGATATAAATGTAATAAAATGAAAAATGAAAATGAAATTTCTGTATTTTTGAAAAACCCGCGAAGCACTGAAGCCGCGAAGCATGAAGCCGCGAAAAACGAGGGATTACTGTATATATATATTTTATCAAAGGCTGGAAAGCTCTTATGAATGTTTTTCTGGAGAAGAAAAGAATAAACTGTTGATTTATGGATTTGCTGGTTAAACAAAGATGAATCTAGGAAGAGGAGAATAATGATGTAGTTACAATGAGAGATCAAAAAGGAGAAGTTGCTTGTAACAGCTGTGAAAAGGTTCCAAAGTCACTTCTTTGTATAGGGAGTCCTTGAGTTACAACCACAATCGAGCCCAGAATTTATGTCGCTAAGTGAAACATTGCCACAGTCGTTATGCTACTACTCAGAGTCATTAACGTCCCCTTCCCAATCCCCTTCGCCTTCGTTTTCGCCTTCTTCAATCAAGATTCAATCAAGATCAAGGGAGGTACTAATACCACGCTATAAAGCCTTAGTAAGACCGCACCTAGAATACTGCATTCTGTTTTGGTCGCCACCAGATGCAGAGACTCTAGAAAGAGTGCAGAGAAGAGCAGCTAAGATGATTAGGGGACTGGAGGCTAAAACCTATGATGAACAGTTGCAGGAACTGGGGATGTCTAGTTTAATGAAGAGAAGGACCAGGGGAGACAGGAGAGCAGTCTTCCAATATTTGAGGGGCTGCCACAGAGAGGAGGGGGTCAAGCTATTTTCCAAGTCACCTGAAGGCCAGACAAGGAAGAATGGATGGAAACAGACCAAGGAGAGATTCAACCTAGAAATAAGGAGGCATTTTCTGACAGGGAGAACAATCAACGCATGGAACCGAAGTTGCCTTCAGAAGTTGTGGGAGCTTCATCAATGGAAGCTTTCAAGAAGAAACTGGACTATTTCTCTATCAGAAATGGTGTAGGTAAGGTCTCCTGCTTTGGAAGAGGGGTTGGACTAGATGACCTATAAGGTCCCTTCCAACTCTGGTTATTCTGTTTTGTTACACCTTCCCCCTCCCCCCTCCTCATCCCATGCAAATTTTCATGTGATTCATTGTACAAGGGAACCATATAGTCCATCTTGGCTAATTTTGTGATTTCAGTGATAAAATAAGGATGTCTAGAACAAAGGCTGTTATAACATGTATGGGGAAAATAATAGGTACAAGTTTGCAATCACACTGGGCTACTTGTAAAGCATATAAAAATAAACCTGGAGTATTGTGTAGAGTTCTGGTCATCATCCCTTCAGAAGGATATTATGGAAATGGAAAAGGTGCAGAGGAGGGCAACCAGAAGGATTAGGGGGCTGGAACACCTTCCTTACCATCGGAGGCTGCAACGGCTGGGCCTCTTCACTCTAGAACGACGGCACCTGAGAGGTGACCTGATTGAAGTCTATCAAATCATGCACAGTGTGGACAAAGTAGAAAAGGAAAAACTGTTTTCCCTATCGCACAACACTAGAACTAGGGGGCACTCCATGAAACTTTTGACAGCTAGACCTCCAACAAATAAGAGGAAGGACTTTTTCACCCAGAGGATCCCTGGTCTATGGAACTCCCTGCCAGAAGAAGTGGTGACAGCTGTCAGCCTTGACACCTTTAAGGAAGGATGAGAGGAGTTCATGGAGAACAAGGGTATCCATGGCTATCATGATGGATGCCTAAGGACACCCTCCGGGTTGGAGAGATAGGCAGGATATCTCTCAATGCCATTTGCAGGGAATCACAAGCAGGTGAAGACATCTGCTTGGGAAGACCCTGAAGCAAATGGGGAGCCACTGTGGGAGACAGAAGGCTGGACTGGATGGGCTGTGGCCTGTTCTGGCAAGGCTGTTCTTAGGTTCTTGTGTTCTTATAAACCAGTCAGGGTCTCCATCTTTGTTTATCAGAAAAGTTTGTATGAGCCAGAATTTATTTGCAAACAAAACACTCCACCACGGAAGGAGTCCCATAGAAAAATCCAAGAATCTTTCAGAAGGTTTTATATTATTAAGTGTACCTGCATTCATCTGAAAAAATGGGAGCCTATAGAGAGTAAATCACAAAAGGGAGAATGTAGGAGACAAAGCCACACTTTGAAAAATCCGATTCGTCTTAAAGCAGGTGAACTGTTGTTGTATAAGCTGCACGTACAGCATTGACGTTTCTAAAGAAAAAGCCACTTCAGAATTGGGAACATTTAAGGTTCTCTGAAGGGCCCATTTTATCAGGGTAGCAAGCCGTCAGGTATGAGGAAGGGAAAAGAGAAGGGAAAAGGGAAAGGGGGAAGAAGATAGGGAAGGGAAAAGAGATGGGGAAGAGGAAGGAGAAGGGGAGGAGATAGAGGATGGGGGGAGGAGAGGAGAGGAGAAGAAAAATGGAAGGGAAGCAACGACGGAAGGGAAAGGAAGGGGAGAGGAGAGGAGAAGAGAAGAAGGAAAGAGAAGAGAAAGAGAGAGAAGAGAGAAGGGAAGATTTAATTTAATTTTAATTTAATATTAGACTTATAAACCGCCCGTAATACAATACAATAGCAGAGTTGGAAGGGACCTTGGAGGTCATCTAGTCCAACCCCCTGCCTAGGCAGGAAGCCCTATACCCTTTCAGACAAATGGCTATCCAACATCTTCTTGAAGACTTCCAGGGTTGGGGCGTTCACAACTTCTGGAGGCAACTTCTGTTCCACTGGTTAATTGTTCTCACTGTCAGGAAATTTCTCCTCAGTTCTAAGTCGCTTCTCTCCTTGATTGATTTCCACCCATTGCTTCTTGTTCTACCCTCAGGTGCTTTGGAGAATAGCTTGACTCCCTCTTCTTTGGGGCAACCCCTGAGTTATTGGAAGACTGCTATCATGTCTCCCCTAATCCTTCTTTTTATTAAACTAGACAAGCCCAGTTCCTGCAACCGTTCTTCATATGTTTTAGTCTCCAGTCCCCTAATCCTCTTTGTTGCTCTTCTCTGCACTCTTTCTAGCGTCTCCACATCTTTTCTACATCTTGGCGACCAAAACGGAATGCAAATATTCCAAGTGTGGCCTTCCCAAGGCCTTGTAAAGTGATATTAACCCTTCACGTGATCTTGATTCTCTTCCTCTGTTGATGCAGCCTAGAACTGTGTTGGCTTTTTGGGCAGCTGCTGCCCACGGCTGGCTCCGATTTCAATGGTTGTCCACTAGGACTCCAAGATCCCTCTCACAAAAAACGAAGAGAAGAGAAGATGGAAGGGAAGGGAGGGGAGGGGACGGGAGGAGAGAAGAGGAACAACTGGAATGAATTTGTAAACTTGTAAGCCAACACGTGCCTTTAAAAAGCAAAAAAATAAAAAATGCTGTATGAAGCAAGATACACAAATCAGCCAAGGCCATTTTATTGGTCCCTAGATGAACTAAACTGAAACACACCAGAGAGTGCTTAAAAAGCAACTGTAGTTATTGGTAGAACTGTAAATGACTCCATAAGGTGCCCAGCGATGGAGGCATAAGCCCTAAAACTTGAGAGAGAGAGAGAGAGAGAGAGAGAGAGAGAGAGAGAGAGAGAGAGAGAGAGAGAGAGAGAGAGAGAGAGAGAGAGAGAGAGATATGGTGGATAAATACATAACTGTCTTGCTGTGAGCGCCGTATTGAGCAGTCGGAATCAATGATCTCGCTGAACAGTTAACTGAGGAAAAAATAGGCCATATTTGTACAACAATATTACCTCCCAGTGACCTTCCCGGGAATCTGTATCTCTGGAAAAAAATGGCATCTATTTCAATCTATTTAGTGGCTAAGAAGAAAACCGAGAGAGTGCCAGGTGAGATAAAGCATTTCCAAAACTTTGAAAATGAAACCCAAGGACACCCTATTTCTTTCGCAGGAGGAAATCAACCGAAAGGACAAAAATGGGGAAGCTACAATTGTTTTACATCCCATGCAGGGGAAGCTGTAAAATTGGTGAGCAGACATAATTTTGGGAGAATTGACAGGAAGACTAAACTTCGGAAGGAAGGAAGGAAAGGAGGGAGGGAGGGAGGGAGGGAGGGAGGGAGGGAGGGAGGGAGGAAGGAAGGAAGGAAGGAAGGAAGGAAAGAAGGAGGGAAGGAAGGAAGGGAGGGAGGGAGGGAGGGAGGGAGGAAGGAAGGAAGGAAGGAAGGAAGGAAGGAAGGAAGGAAGGAAGGAAGGAAGGAAGGAAACCAACATTCTGGTGCTATTTCTAGCCTAATCTTTATTGCCCTGCTTAAAGAAACTGCCTCTCCAATTAACCCTTATTACATTGTAACAGCTAAGGCAAAGCGCCCATCGACCTGAGTGACATTGAGTTGGCCACGCCCACCCAGTCACATGACCACCAAGCCACGCCTACCCAGCTGTTCATTAGGGCAGAGAACCGGTTGTTAAATTATTTGAATTCCACCACTGGTTGCAAATCTCAACTTCTTTCAAATGTGTTATTTATGCAGTGAACAATTATCAATATTTATGCATTTTAGGGGGGTGGGGGTGGGTGGGAACTGTTTCTTTCATATTCACCAGGAAGGCATTATAGAAAATATTTACAAGGTGCTATAAAGAAAAGGGTGGGGTACTTTGTTATATTTTTATTATTTCAAGCTTTTACCCATAGGTTAACACTGCCCCTGTTCCGCAGAAGAAAGACAATAATTGAGAAGGATTTAGGATATATCGTTTCCAAATTCTAAAATATATTAAAAGCCACACTGCAGATAATAGGCCCATTAAAGTCGAAATTATGTTAGTCTGAAATGTTTTAATACAGGGCTGTCTAATTCCCCTTTTCAAAAATTTCAACACATGTCAACTTGAGGTTGAACTTCTCACCAGGGATTAGAGCTTCAATGGGGGATGTTTTCTTTTAAAATTCAGAACGAAAATTGGCATTTGTCTGTCTCTAGAGCAAATAGATAAAGCTCCCCTGTTGGATGAAACTTTTTTTCAGAATCACATCTTATGTAGAGTTTAGTATTTATGAAACCCGGGAAATTATATAAAGTCACAGAAACATGGAGACTAGACCTACTCAATTGCTGCAACCGTTCTTCGTATGTTTTAACCTCTGGTTGCTCTTCTCTGCACTCTTTCTAGAGTCTCCACATGTTTTCTTTCTCTCGTAGCGACCAAAACTGGATGCAATATTCCAAGCGTGGGGCAGAGGAACAGCAGGAGCCTGTTCCTGATGTGCGCATGCGCAGGGCTGCCAGGAGAAGGGAGCAGCTGAGGAACAAGGACTGATTTGGGAGTAAAGGTGCAGGTGGACGGTGAATGGCCCCTCCCATAGGGAATGAAGAAGAGCCAAAGGGGAGTGGAGTTTGCAGGAGACAATTAGTTCAATTCATTAGGGTGAAGATCTGTTTCTGACTTCTTGCCAAGTATTGTCTGCTACAGAGTGGCGTTTGGAAGATATCGGGTCTGGCAGCTCTCCATGTTTGATCAAGGTCTGTTGTTGTGAAATCTCATGGAAGCCTGTTGGCCGGGACTTTGCTGGAGAGAAATTCCCTTTAACCTAAACAAAAGATATTTTTATCAGGATGAGGAGTCTGCTTCATGACCTTGGGAGGCCTAGATCAGAACACAAGGGGTAGAAATTAATCAAGGAGAGAAGCAAACCTGGAATTGAGGAGAAGCTTCCTAACAGTGAGGACAATTCAGCAATGGAAGCACTTGCCTTCAGAAGTTGTGGGAGGTCATCACTAGAGGCTTTCAAGAAGAGACTGGATCTGTCAGAAATGGTGTAGGGCAGGGGTCTGCAAAGTTGGCTCTTTTAAGACTGGTGGACTTCAACTCCCAGAATTCCCCAGCCAGCAAATCCAGCCAGCAAATCTGGCTGGGGAATTCTGGGAGTTGAAGTCCACCAGTCTTAAAAGAGCCAACTTTGCGGACCCCTGGTGTAGGGTCTTCTGCTTGAGCCGGAGGTTGGAATAGAAGAGCTCCAAGGTCTAATAAGCCATCTCACTGGACAACACAATTGGAAGAGTTAAAATAAACCTTGAATAATTAAATTGACTTTTGTATTCCAGTCGTAAAAGTGGCACATTCTGAGGATATTGGTTGGTCCCAAAATTGCCTTTTGGAAATCAATGAAACCTTAAGTGAGTCAGATTCCTTCTTTCTCCTGAAGGGAGGTGGAATATAAGTGTTCACAAAAGCAAATCAGATTCCAGGCTGCAAAATGAAGCTCCAGCAGAGCCATACTTTTCCGGCTCGCTTTTCATAGCCTTCCAAAATTAAATCAAGGAGCAGCTCTGCCCAGCAGAGCACCTGGACACATTATGATAGCTAATGAAACGAATAAGCTTCTAGCTGCTATATCCTAGCCCTTGTTAGCCAAGAGGTAATGAAAAATGTCAAATTATCCCGAACAGCTGGGGAGAAAGGAAACATTTACTACACTATTCTATTGAGGGAATGGCTGGGTTTTATTTATTTTTTGAAGTCTAATGAATTATATCGCTGAGGACGTTATGGCAGCCATAAGAGAGACTTCTCAAGGAAAGGCTTTCTATTCTAAATTGATTGGAGCGGGCAGCTGGTTTCCCCACCCATCGTGGTTATCCGTCAAATAAATGGAGCCAATCCAAAACAAGGAATGAGTTTAAGTACTGTATTTGTCAGCATATAAAATGCACTCCCCCTCCCCTTAAAAGAGGGTGAAAATGTGGGTGTGTCTTATACGTCAAATGTAGCCCTGCCTAACTGCCGGCTCCTTCTGCCTCCCAGCTATTAGCCTCCTTGCAGCAAACAGCCTGTTTCCGTTTCAGCACAAGCAGCTGATTAGCACAAGCAGCTGATTGTCATTCGGATCGGCCTCCTAATGGTCAGCTGTTTCAGGCTGCAGGGGTTTGCTGTAGCCTACAGCTACCTCTGCGAGCCCCATTTTCAGCCTCTGCATCCCGTTTTCAGCCTCTGCGAACCCCCATTTCGGCCTCCGCACACCCCATTTTCCGCCCATTCTGATCCCCGCCACCCGGAACAGGTAGAAAATGGAGCACCCAGAGTCTGAAACTGTATATATCTGTCAGAATTTCTCAGTACTTCCTTCCTCTCGATCCATTCACTCGTCACTAGCATATTTATTTTGCAATTTGACTTTCTTTTATTCTCTGCACTGACTGAACCAATTCACTTGCTGATTTCTCACACGGATCTCTCTCTTTTTTTTTTTGTATTTAGTTCACATGCATTCAATGCTGATTAATTCTTTCCCCTACTTTTCTTCTTTCCACCATACAAACGTCTTAAGTAAGCAATTTCCCACCGAATTCAATTTCCTTTTCGGTTTCACATCATCTACCGGCGGTCAGTTCTGTATAATCCAGGGGACAGATGCGTTCTCCTTCGTACCGTTCATTTTTTTTCCTTTCAACAACGTTGTTTGTACACAAATTCATCTACTTGTTCGATTTTCTTAACCATTATGCATATTTTTAATTATTTTCTTAAATAAAAGCACCTTGATATTTGATGCATTATTTTTTCTTGGCTGTCTTATTTAATCCATGCTGCAAATAGTATATGTTCTCAGCTTTCATTTGTTGATGTCTAACCCATTGTGACCCCATGGACAATGTTCCTCCAGGCCTTCCCATCTTCTACCATCCCCCAAAGTCCATTTATCCTCATGCTGACTGCTTCTGTGACTCCATCCAGCCACCTCCTTCTCTGTTGTCTCCTTCTCCTTTTGCCCTCAGTCTTTCCCAGCATGAGGCTCTTCTCCAGGGAGTCCTTCTTCCTTCTCATGAGGTGGCCAAAGTCTTTGAGTTTCCTCTTCAGGATCTGGCCTTCTAAAGAGCAGGCAGGGTGGATCTCCTCTAGGACTGACCGGTTGGATGGCCTCGCAGTCCAAGGGACTCAATGCAGGAGTCTTCTCCAGGGAGTCCTTCCTTCTCCTTAGGTGGCCAAAGTCTTTGAGTTTCCTCTTCAGGATCTGGCCTTCTAAAGAGCAGTCAGGGTTTTATCTCCTCTAGGACTGACTGGTTTGATCACCTTGCAGCCCAAGGGACTCGCATTCATGCAAGGAATATGCATGAATACAATTTTTAAAAAAGGATGACCCAAGCTTCTACTAGAGACAAAGGTTTTGAGCTTTTCTGATGTTACAAAGGTATCACATTAACTAACATATAAATTTTTAACCCTTTAGTTTCTTCCACTCCTTGCTCTTCCTGTTGCTTGTTACTCTGTGGCCATTAAGTATTTGCTTCATGCAACTTTCAAGAAAACCCTGTCTGTCTTTTTATTGTGGATATCTCATGCTTGTGCTTAGCTACTGTAAGGCACCAGAAAAGATTTTAGCAACAAACTACATATTGATTTGAACCAGGGGGCAACTCATCAACATGATAAGAAAACTATATCTGCATTTCTATCACAACCTACAAGAATTCCATCAAATTCAAATAAATATGATGTAAGGGATCACTGAGCAGATGACTCGTACAACCAGAGTAGAACGTGGGCAAATTTTTTAGTGTCACTGATTGAAGCACCTCATCTGTGGAGGCTTTCATTCTGTGCTAGTTTAGTAACGTGGAAGCAAAGAAAAAAAAGATAATAGAAAGAGAGAAATATCTAGGAAAACCTTGATGCGTTATCAACTCTTGACAGAATCACGCTGTCTTTACAGCTGAACATCAAGTTGCCATTTCCCTAACTATTCTCTGCCTCTTTTTCCCATCATCCCAATTTCTTCCATTATGGACATTCAGAATTCATTTCTTTTTTCCTTGCTCTGATTCGCTCTGCTTGTTTCAATAGAAGAGAGTAGAATAGCAATAGCACTTAGATTTATATACCGCTTCATAGTGTTTTTACAGCCCTCTCTCAGCCCTCTCCCATCAACCAGTCCGCTCCCACAGAGAGGGTCTCCTCAGGGTCCCGTCGGCTAGCCAATGTCAGCTGGTGACCCCTAGGGGGAGAGCCTTCTCTGTGGCAGCTCCGGCCCTCTGGAATGACCTTCCCCCCGATCTGCGCACAACCATGGACCTGCAGCTCTTCCGCCGGGACCTGAAAACTCATCTATTTCATGCGGAAGGCCTGGCGTAGCTTTTACATTTATTTTATCAACTGGGTTTTATTGGGACTTTTTGGAACAGGTTCTTATTTAATTTGTTTTTATTATATTTATTGTACCCGATGTTTTTATGCTTTATGATTGCCTGTTCACCGCCCTGAGTCCCACAAAGGGTATAGGGCAGTATATAAATTTAAATAAAGTTACAGTTAAGTTTACAGAACCAGCCTCTTGCCCCCAACTATCTGGGTCCTCATTTGACCCACCTCGGAAGGATGGAAGAAGGCTGAGTCAACCTTGAGCCTGGTGAGATTTGAACTGCCAAACTGCAGCTAGCAGTCAGCTGAAGTAGCCTTATAGATGGAGCCGAGCATGACTAAACGCCAAAGGCGCACGGAACGCTGTTCCCTTCCCACCAAAGGTGGTTCCTATTTTTCTACTTGCATTTTTACATGCTTTCGTAAAACTGCTAGGTTGGCAGAAGCTGGGACAAGTCATGGGAGATCACTCTGTTATGCAGCACTAGGGATTCGAACCACCGAACTGCTGAGGGAGGGAGGGAGAGAGGGAGGGAGGAAGAGTGGAAGAGGGAAAGAGGGAGAGAGGGTGGGAGGGAGGAAGAGAGGGAGGAAGAGAGGGAGGGAGGGAGGGAGGGAGGGAAGGAGAGAGGGAGGGAGAGGGAGGGAGGGAGAGAGGGAGGAGAGGAAGAGGGGAAGAGGGGAAGAGGGAGAGAGGGTGGGAGGGAGGGAGAGAGGGGGGGAGGGAGAGAGGGAGGGAGAGGGAGGAAGGGAGAGAGGGAGCGAAATGGAGAGGGAGAGATTTTCTTGAGATAAGAGAAAACAGACGTTTTAAAAAAAACCCGCTTGATTATATAAACGTCCTTATCTTTTGCTCAAACCAAGCTGGCAGTTTAACACTCCAAGCGCCAGTTTTTACAGAAGCTGGTGGATGTCAAGCAAAAAGCCGGCTCCTTTATCCATTGAGGGAGGTCTGCAGTGTGTGTGTGTGGGGGGGGCAGGGGGGGACAAGTTGTCCGATTAAAATAATAACCCTCATTATAGAGATATTTCCATAGAAATGCTCTTCGCCTGTCACAACGGAATCAGGAAATCAGGGAACGGCCTCTGGGCAACCCTGCGCAGCCTCTATCAAACTACAACCGGGGACACGAACAACTTATAATGAGCGCTAATGAAACCATGTCCAGGCAATATTAAATGGCCTGAAGGGCGTCATGAAGGAGGAATGGCCAGAAAAAAAGAAAAAGAAAGAAATCCAACCAGGATCTTATATCACATATGACAAGCATCAAGGAACTGTGGGCTCCTCTCCCCAACTAGACAGAGAGAGAGAAGGGAGAGGGAAGGCTTAATGCTAGCTCACTTTGTCTAACAAGGTTCGATGATTAGCCAGGGAGAGCAAACATCCTCTGTTAATAAATAAGCTTCACCAAAGCTCCACCGGGTTTCGGGGTCATTTTCTCAGCATCCCCAAAAATGCTCGTTTTGACCCAAATCGATTCTAGGAAGGAAGGAAGAGCATTGATCTCCAAGAGTTCTGGAGTTCAGCAAGTAACAATGAGCTTATAATGACAGGATGTCTGAAGGTGTTCTACACACAGAGAGAGTCATATTGGGAGACGGAGGGACAGAGAGAAAGAGAGAGAGGGAGAGACAGAGACAGAGAGACGGAGACAGAGAGAGACAGGTGTAGAGGTAGAGGTAGCTTGGTTGGTAGGGAGATAGATAGATAGATAGATAGATAGATAGATAGATAGATAGATAGATAGATAGATAGATAGATAGATAGATAGATAGATATAGATTTGTAGATTAGAGAGATAGAGGTAGATAGATATAGAAAGAGATAGGTAGAAAGAGAACGATAGAAAGATAGAGATAGATTGGTAGATTATTTATATGTATATGTATGTATGTATGTATAGAGAGAGAGAGAGGGAGGGAGGGAGAGAGATAGATAAAGAGAAAGAGAAAAATGATAGAAAGATATAGATTGGTAGATTGGTAGCTGGACTGCCATAGAACTTGAATTTTAGAACAATAGAGCCTCAGCCAAGTTAGATAGGTTTTTTAATGGGATTTTAGCACAGGTTTTCTATTTAATTTCTTTTTAACTTTTGTATATTGTTATTTATTGTATATTTTAATGTCCTGTGCACCACCCAGAGTCCGTCTCGACGGAGATTGGTGCGGTTAACAAATCGAATAAATAAAATAAATAAAATAAATAAGATGATAGATAGATAGATAGATAGATAGATAGATAGATAGATAGATAGATAGATAGATAAAGAGGTAGTAGAAAGAGAAAGATAGAGAAAGATAGAAAGATAGAGATAGATTGGTAGATTATTTATATGTGTATGTATGTATGTATGTATGTATGTATGTATGTATGTATGTATGTATAGAGAGAGGGAGAGGGAGAGGGAGGGAGGGAGGGAGGAAGAGAGAGGGAGATAGGTAGGTAGGTAGGTAGGTAGATAGATAGATAGATAGATAGATAGATAGATAGATAGATAGATAGATAGATAGATAGATAGATAGATAGATAGATAGATAGATAGATAGATAGAAGTGGGTATGTAGGTAGGAAGGTAGGAAGGTAGATATAGATAGATAGATCTATATCTACATGGTGGATGCCCGGCTCCATTGCAGTGTACCAGTTGCAACAGGATCTGGAACCCACCACTGGTCAGCACCTGATGCATCCAGCCAGCGGGCCACGAGTTTGACACCCCAGATCGACGAGGAGAAAGCCTTCAAAGCAAAAGTAGCTTAATTTTACCAGAATTGGGTCACTGAGAAAGGAAAAATTACGTCCTGAGTATTAGTTGCTCCAGTTTCCAAAATACAGCTTCAGGTCAGAATTGCATCCAAATAATTCCAAATCACCTGCGCTCCCTTACCTTTTGTGCAAAACTGGTATATCCTAGAGTTTCCCGAAAGCTACTTAGATCCACAGTACAATTTGTCATCGCCTTCAGTCATCTGGACTTGGAAACATTCGCCGTAAGTTTGAAAAATCCCTTTGGCAGCAGATGTACGCCCTTGCGTACATCACACGCCAAAACTATTAAGTCATCTCCTCCGAATTGATGGCTGCACATAATATTTCTATCCCATCCCGATGCTTAGACAAATAACTTATTGAAATCCAGGCACCCAATTCGTAGGGAGACAAGAAATTGTTCAATGAATGAAAAATGGCCGAGAGCCAACAAATGGAGACAGACGAGGGAAATGGTTGTGTGTCTATTTTTCAAGTAATTAGAGAAGAAAAATGATCTGTCACGCAATGAGCCTACAAGTGATTGTAAAGAAAGAGTGTTGCGGTGAATTTTAGCAACCATCATCTGATGAAGTGTCTTCTAATCAATCTGTCTGACCCAGGCCACCTACAATCTGTTTATTTGTTCCATCATGTGATAATGGAACAACTTGCTCACTAACATGCACCACTTGAGAGTATTTTTTATACATATTTGATGAATAACGAAGAACGATCCGATGTTAATTTCACAGCTCTTTTATGTTCAGATAGAAGAGAATGGGGGAAAAAAGAATCACTTCCCAAATCATCGAAGAATATTTTTTTTCCAGCCAAGTTTTAGAACTTTCTATCCATTTGCATTTATTTTAAAAAAGAAGGAGTTGTTGCACATCTTTTTTCAAGTTGAAAATGGAATCAAGTTGACTTGACAATTGAAATATTAGGATGCAGTCATTAAAAGCAATACAGCGTTTTCTTGATTCTGGAATCAGTTTTAACTTGATTTGGCATTGTTAGACAAATATAGAGAAATAAAGTTACGTGGCAACTCAACAGTTCTGTAATCATGGTGATTTCTTTCTTTCCTTCCTTCCTTCCTTCCTTCCTTCCTTCCTTCCTTCTTACTTTCTTTTTTCTTTCTTTCTTTCTTTCCTTCCTTCCTTCCTTCCTTCCTTCTTTCTTTCTTTCTTTCTTTCTTTCCTTCCTAATAAGTTTTTATTTTATTTTTTTAGCATACAAAAATTCCACTTTCAATCAAACAGCGTGTTGTCTTGGTACAAATCATTTTAGACAATAATAATCAAAGTGCTTACAACAATATTCATTGCATTAATATCAATTATATTAATATTAATAGCAGTAGTAATCATAGTGTTTATTTTTACCAAGTTAGCCTATCTTCCTTACACTGCTGATCCTTTCACATATATCCCTGTTTCTATCTCCTGTTTTGGTCAGCTAGATGTTGATACAATATGTCCCAAGTCAAAAAATATTCAGCTTCTTTCCCCCCCTTAATTGTAGGTGTTAACTTATCCATTTCTGCACATTCTGATATTTTTCTAATCACTTCGTCATCTGTTGGGATCTCTTCACATTTGTGTTGTTGTGCAAATACTATTAGCGCTGCAGTCAATACTTGCAAATTTTCATTTTGTTCGATAGTGCCCAATGTTCAAGTCTGTCAAGATCCTTCTGTATCTTAAGCCTATCTTCTGGAGTCTTGGCTATTCCTGCCAGCTTGGTGTCATCTGCAAATTTGATGAGTTCTCCATCTATCCCCTCATCCAAGTCATTGATGAAGATGTTGAAGAGTACTGGGCTATGCTACTCTTCCAATGCGTGTGGTGATAACATAGGAATGCAATAAAACGATCCATTCAGATTTTTTGGTGTGTGTTCAATCTCTTTTGCCTGATATTATTGTCATGAAAAATCCTTCTAATCAGCTTTGAAATAAAGATGTGTTCCTTACAAACCCAATTATAATCTTTTTTTTAAATCAGCAACTGCTCCTCCGGGGGGAGGAAACCAGCAACTCCATCTATTTTATCATCTTTAGCAAGCGTTCAGCCGAGGAAGTTTGAAATGCTGTGTTTTCACAGTATTTTAACCTGATCAACATTTTAATTGGCATTCTTTCCATGCAGCCGCTGAACTCTAAACCTCAAAATATATCGGTATGAAGCAAAGTCTCCCCTCACTCGATATCTGCTGTCTGTGGCGCTCAAGAAGTCTGCCTACTTTAGAAGTCATCAAGACAATGTGTTTTTGTCAACTCATTTTGAAGAGCATACAATAGATTTAAATGTTTCACAGATTTAAAGATGAAATGTCTTAAACATGACCTGTTTAGGAATATTGACATACAATTGAAAACATCAATAGGGTGATGATATCCTCATTGTCATCTATATTTTTTAGCTTTTCATATATAGTATATTTTTGCTATTCTAGTTAAGTATGTTATAGAGTCTTTATAGGAACCGTGGTGGTGCAGTGGTTAGAGTGGAGTACTAAAGGCTACTTCTGCTTGCAATTTGGCAGCTCAATTCTCACCAGGCTCAAGGTTGACTCAGCCCTTCCATCCTTCTGAGTTGGGTAAAATGAGGAGCCAGATTGTTGGGGGCAAGAGGCTGACTCTGTAAACTGCTTAGAGAGGGCTGTAGAAGCACCGTGAAGTAGTATATAAGTCTATTGCTATTATCTAAGAAAGATGTTCTGCCTCCTCTTCCTCACCTGGGGAATTACTTTCACTATGCCAGTCTGTCTCTTTATCTACTCTACCAGGATAAAATAACAACATTGCTGAAAATCATGAAGTCTATGTCAATTTTGGGGGGGACCTTCAGGAGTTGACCATTTCAACTACTCTTCACTTCTTGTCTTCAGTGCAAAGGAACAGTTGTTTTATTGAAGTCTTGCAATGAAGCTCATGGGAGGAGGAGGAGGAGGAGGAGGAGGAGGAGGAGGAGGAGGAGGAAGAAGAAGAAGAAGAAGAAGAAGAAGAAGAAGAAGAAGAAGAAGAAGAAGAAGAAGAAGAAGAGCAGGATGAAAAAGAAGAGGAGATGAAAGAAGAAGAGGAGGAGGAGGAGGAAGAGGAGGAAGAGGAGGAGGAGGAAGAGGAAGAGGAGGAGGAGGAGGAAGAGGAAGAGGAAGAAGAAGAGGAGGAGGAGAAGGAAGAGGAGGAGGAGGAGGAGGAGGAGGAGGAGGAAGAAGAAGAAGAAGAAGAAGAAGAAGAAGAAGAAGAAGAAGAAGAAGAAGAAGAAGAAGAAGAAGAAGAAGAAGAAGAGGAGGAGGAGGAGGAGGAGGCTACAATGTCTACAATGTTGATTGAAGGCAGACCAAGCGTTCACACATTGAAGGATGGCCCGGATGCAAAGGGAATGGCTTTCGATGTTCTACACCCACAAGGTTAAAAAGAGGAAGAAAGATAACTTGCAAAGCATGGAAAACCCGAAGCGCATTATTTAAGACGAAGCCCAACCACCTTGATATGGTGACAGTTGCCGGCAACCAACTGTACTTCTGACACAATGACCTTGAGCTAACTAGGGAAAAAGCAAGGAAAAAATAAGATCCTGTGTAGTAAGTCCCCCTGATGCAGCTTTGATTTTGCATTTTTCATCAGAGCATAAATTTCTTTAGGAATGCAAAGGCATCCACAGGCCTATTAGAAAGACTAGATTAATGGAGAAGGGCCTCTACTCTTGTAAAAATATAGCAACTTCATCTATTATTCATACAGACCACCTGCTGTTCATATTCTGGATCTGAGAAAAGTGGGGAGGGGGGAAATGTTCCTTATTTATGTCTGTGTCCTATTTGCCTGCCTGCCAAGGACGCACTCATAGGACCTGCTCAGACATGCCTATCTATGCCTCGTAAGGAACACTAGTATGTATCAATTACCATTGTCTTGTTTTAATGGTCTGACTTGGGTCTAGGACGATTCGCCGTGGCTGACTTGTGTACAGCCAATACGCTGCAGGACAGCTCGCCCAGGGGTGGTCTTCAAA
This sequence comes from Rhabdophis nuchalis, assembly GCA_039707465.1. NCBI lineage: Eukaryota > Metazoa > Chordata > Lepidosauria > Squamata > Natricidae > Rhabdophis > Rhabdophis nuchalis. Next base: position 4,404,981 of record CM077661.1, read on the forward strand.
GATTTCAGCAACATGTTCTCTGTCTGGTTGCTGGGTGGGTAGGTAGGTGGAGAGAGGGAGAAATACAGTAGGTAGGTAGGTAGGTAAGTAGGTAGGTAGGTAGGTAGGTGGAGAGAGGGAGAAATACAGTAGGTAGGTAGGTAGGTAGGTAGGTAGGTAGGTAGGTAGGTAGGTAGGTAGGTAGAGGGATAGAGAGGAAGAAATACAGTAGGTAGGTAGGTAGATAGGTAGGTAGGTAGGTAGGTAGGTAGAAGGGTAGAGAGAGGGAGAAATGCAGTAGGTAGGTAGAGGATTGGAGAGGAAGAGGGAGAAATACAGTAGGTAGGTAGGTAGGTACGTATGTAGGTAAGTAGGTAGGTAGGTAGGTAGGTAGGTAGGTAGGTAGGTGGAGAGAGGGAGAAATACAGTAGGTAGGTAGGTAGGTAGGTAGGTAGAAGGATAGAGAGAGGGAGAAATACAGTAGGTAGGTAGGTAGGTAGATAGGTAGGTAGGTAGGTAGGTAGGTGGAGAGAGGGAGAAATACAGTAGGTAGGTAGGTAGGTAGGTAGGTAGGTAGGTAGGTAGGTAGGTAGGTAGAAGGATAGAGAGAGGGAGAAATACAGTAGGTAGGTAGGTAGGTAGGTAGGTAGGTAGGTAGGTAGAAGGATAGAGAGAGGGAGAAATGCAGAAGGTAGGTAGAGGAATAGAGAGGGAGAGGGAGAAATACAGTAGGTAGGTAGGTAGGTAGATAGGTAGGTAGGTAGGTAGGTAGGTAGGTAGGTAGGTAGGTGGAGAGAGGGAGAAATACAGTAGGTAGGTAGGTTGGGGATTATACGGTGGTTGTGTGTATGTGTTTGTGTTTGCAGGTGTAGATCTACACACAGATTGGTTGGCCATTTAACCAGACTGGGCCACAGCAACGTGTGGCCGGGAACGGCTAGTTAATAATAAAACATTTATTTTATTTTATTTTACTGTACTATTTTATTTTATTTTTTAAACCAATTATGAGTTCACTGCCTAATCCCTAGGAGTCAATCTGTGTTCTGCCTTGGACTGAAAGAGGTTATGTACCTCAAGGCTGAGTTAACGGGTCTACCCAACCAAGCACTGGGTTTGTATCTCTCCCAGTAAATGCCATCATCATCCAAGTATCTGAGCTATTCAGTAATAATTTCTTGATCTTCATTAATTAAATTCCACTTTAATAACTCCTCACATCCCTGACGACAATGTCACGTTTCATGCTTAATTGATTAAATAAATGTGTAATTAATGTTTAGTAAGAGGTCTAGGATTAACATAGCACCATATTTCATCTATTGCATCCCGATGGCTTATGGCATTACCGCCACCCTCATATGGCACATGCAGTTTAATTAAAATAATTTAAAACATAGGGAGTTCAGAGACGTTTCCATTAAAAAGGAATAAAACTTTGTGCTGGGTGCCATTTGGAACTTGGGATATGTTTCAGGATTCAGTGGTGAGTTGGTGCTCAGCCATTCTCAAAAATCTATTCCTGAACTATTGTTGCACTTTCTAGATTGATGCTAAATGTTTAGGAGGGAAGAAGAAGAAGACAACACATAAATAGATGGAAGCATTTAAAATGTGGGTGCTATTGAACAAAATGAAATTTAATGGCGACAAAAGTAAGGTTCTACATTTAGGTAAGAAAAACAAAATGCACAGGTACAGTGTAGGTGGTACCTTGCTCAATAGTAGCAACTGTGAGAGGGATCTTGGAGTCCTAGTGGACAACCATTTAAATAGGAGCCAGCCATGGGCAGCAGCTGCCAAAAAAGCCAACACAGTTCTAGGCTGCATCAACAGAGGGAGAGAATCAAGATCACCTGAAGGGTTAATATCACTTTATAAGGCCTTGGGAAGGCCACACTTGGAATACTGCATCCGATTTTGGTCGCCATGATGTAGAAAAGATGTGGAGACTCTGGAAAGAGTGCAGAGAAGAGCAAGAAAGAGGATTAGGGGACTGGAGACTGAAACATATGAAGAACGGTTGCAGAAACTGGGTAGGTCTAGTTTAATGAAAAGAAAGACTAGGGGAGACATGATAGCAGTCTTCCAATATCTCAGAGGGTGCCACAAAGAAGAGGGAGTCAAGCTATTCACCAAGGCACTTGAGGGTAGAACAAGAAGCAATGGGTGGAAACTACTCAAGGAGAGAAGCAACTTAGAACTGAGGAGAAATGTCCTGCCAGTTAGAACAATGAATCAGTGGAACAACTTGCCTCCAGAAGTTGTGAATGCTCCAACACTGGAAGTTTTTAAGAAGATGTTGGATAGCCATTTATCTGAAGTAGTGTAGGGTTTCCTGCCTAGGCAGGGGGTTGGACTAGAAGGCCTCCATGGTCCCTTTCAACTCCAATATTATATATTCTAAACATATTTTTTTCTGGAGTAAGTTTTATATTTCCAAGTGCATTGCAATGGAATGCAATCTTGAACATGCTGTCTCCTATTCTATTCTATTCTATTCTATTCTATTCTATGGAATGAAATCTTGAAAATGCTGTCTCTACTCTACTCTACTCTACTCTACTCTACTCTATTCTATAATTAGATCATCGGTTCTATGCAATGCAACAGGGAAAAATAAATGAAGCGATAGAGTAGAAGAATGCAGGTTGAACCAGAAATGGAATGGGCCTGATCTCTAAATACAATATGAAAGCAGACCAGACTCAGTGAATTATAAAAAAAAAGATGAGCTTATTATTTTTCTGAACTTTATTTCATGAGCCCACAGGTTCAAATAAATCAGCTCCCCAACATTGCTGTCTGGTAGAGCAGAAAAAGCAACCTATGCACTTGAGGTGCCATGCAAGGAACTCAGGTGGAATGGAATAAAACAAATTTCTTTAAGTTTGCCAGGTTGCTAGACAACATATATGTGGAGCAGTTATTTAGGTCGGTACAGCCGATGACTGTTGATTGTGTACATTTTTATGCCTCAATGCAGAATTAACACTTGGCATTGAGAAGATGTTTTATTTTTTTCTCCTTTCTTTCGTAAGAACATAAGAAGAGCCTTGCTGGAAGAGGCCACAGCCCATCCAGTCCAGCCTTCTGCCTCCCACAGTGGCTCCCCATTTGCTTCAGGGTCTTCCCAAGCAGATGTCTTCACCTGCTTATGATTCCCTGCAAATGGCATTGAGAAATATCCTGCCTATCTCTCCAACCTGGAGGGTGTCCTTAGGCATCCATCATGATTGCCATGGATACCCTTGTTCTCCATGAACTCCTCTCATCCTTTCTCTCATCCTTTCTCTCATCCTTTCTCTCATCCTTCCTTCCTTCCTTCCTTCCTTCCTTCCTTCCTTCCTTCCTTCCTTCCTTCCTTCCTTCCTTCCTTTCTTTCTTTCTTTCTTTCTTTCTTTCTTTCTTTCTTTCTTTCTTTCTTTCTTTCTTTCTGAACATAAGAAGAGCCTTGCTGGAAGAGGCCACAGTCCATCCAGTCGAGCATTCTGTCTCACACAGTGGCTCCCCATTTGCTTCAGGGTCTTCCCAAGCAGATGTCTTCACCTGCTTATGATTCCCTGCAAATGGCATTGAGAGATAGCCTGCCTATTTGTAACACTGCTACTGAACCCAGAGTTGCTAACAGAGAGGTCAAAGAAGTAAGACGGGCATGGATTGACTTATTCCTAGGGTTCCAAAGAGTATACATCTCCCAACACGTCAGGCAGGTCAAAAGAAGTTCCAATTTTCCAACTTTATTGACACGTATAAATTAGACTTCCTTTGCTTCTGCTGAGACCTCTTGCTTATATTTTTTTTCTCTGATGCCGTTTTATAATGTCGAATGGGACAACTGTGACAAGAGGATGGGGTGGCCATGAGCCATAAACCCACAGCATATGAAGCACTCGAGTGATGCTTGCAATTAAACTCTTCAAATGTGGGGTAGTTGTTGTTGTTGTTTTTTAATGGAAGATGGCTTATCTTTCCCCCACTGTCAGGAAACATTTTAAAGTCAACAGAAGCTTCTTCCCTGATTAGTTAAGCTCAGAGTTTACAAAGGCGGGCAGAATTGCTAAACAGAAGCTTCCCAGGAATCCTACGGAGATATTTTGATTTAAAAGCAAGGATTTAATGACCTGAACCGTAGCGGCATAAACATGAATGATTACATGATCATTCACACCCTGTCATGTTTTATTAATTAGATATTGGGGACCATCTGTGCAATGTGCTTTAATGATATGGAATGGGGAGGAAGAGGGGGGGCGGGTTGCATGAAAAAAAAAAATAATACAGCTCTGATTTTAATGCTGGGGTTTGTAAAAAATACTTGCATCCTTGTTTGCAATGAATCTGGAAAGGAAATGTTATCTGGACCATATATTTTCATCTTCCATCATTAACAGTTATGTCAAGCAAGGAGAAATGCATTAAGAATGCAGACTGTCTAGAAGCAGGCCAGGGACCCTGGGATTATGGCTCTTCATTTTTCTAGACCTCCCAGTAGATGCATTCCTACTACTCGACTACTGTAATGCTCTCTACATGGGGCTTCCCTTGAGGTGCACTCGAAAGCTGCAGTTAGTCCATAATGCAGCCGTGCGGGTGATTATGGGAGCTTCGAGGCACTCCCATATAACACCAATCCTGCACGAGCTGCACTGGCTTCCTGTGGTCTTTCGGATGCGCTTCAAGGTTTTGACGACCATCTTCAAAGCACTCCATGGCTCGGGGCCTAGTTATATGCGAGACCGCCTCCTGCCCCATACATCCCTTAGATACGCTCCCACAGAGAGGGCCTTCTCAGGGTGCCGTCGGCCGGGCAATGCCGACTGGCAACACCCAGGGGGAGAGCCTTCTCTGTGGCGGGACCAGCCCTTTGGAACGACTTACCCCCTGAACTTCGCACCATCTCTGACCTCCGCCTCTTCCACAAGTGTCTAAAGACACATTTGTTCCATCTAGCCGGCCTAGCGTAGCCCACTAATCTGACTTTTAGATAGTTTTTAAATTTGGGGATTTTAATTTGATTTTAGCACAGGATCCATTGAATTAGTTTTTTAAATTTTATATGATGTTTTGTATGTATTTTTAATTTTCCTGTGTGCCGCCCTGGGTCCGTTTGGAGAAGGGCGGGGTATAAATTGAATAAATATATAATATAAAATATACTGAATGTAGAATCGTCGTAGACAAACTAGTGGGTATGAAATTGGAATTGGTGTCTTCTCTCCCTCTGTTTATGCAGCCTAGAACTGTGTTGGCTTTTTTGGCCACTGCTGCCCACGGCTGGCTCATATTTAAATGGTTGTCTACCATTTCAATGGTAGTGAGGAGGTTGGGGAGAAACATGGGCCAGTCCTGGAGTCTGGGGAAGGTTTGCACGAAGGCTCTGCATTGGAGACAGAAAGGGGACCAGAGCCATCTGGGAGTTACATGCTACCTCTGGAGGCTCCGGAGTCTGACATCAGTGAGGCAGAAGAACAGTGTGAGCCTGTTCCCAGTGTGCGCATGCGCAGAGCTGCCAGAAGGCCAGAACAGTTAAGACAAAAAGGGGCGACTTGGGAGTAAGGCTTGAAGATGATTGTCCCCTCCCATAAGACATAAAAGAGGAGGAAACAGATGGGAGCCTTTGCAGGAAGCAATTAGTTCTTTTTGGTCGGTTCAAGCTCTGAGAAGCTCTGTTTGACTCTGTGCTCCATTTGGCCTTGCAAAACTAATTGGCAATTAGGTCTCTGGCAGCGTCTCAAGGGAGATAAAGGTGGGTGCTTATTACCATTACCCTGAAAGACTGTGGCAACTCGAGCAGGCATCTGTCGGCATCTTCACAGACTGTTTGCGAATTCCTGGTTTTGCTTCCCTTGCCAGTTTGGTGGGAGGAAGAGGTGAAGGAAGAGTTAATATGTATTGTTTTCAAAGACCTGGTTTGACATGGATGGTTGTTGTTTTTTTTCCCTTTAAAAGAGTATATTTTCAGGGCTTCCGTCTGCTTCATTTCCTCATTATAATTGCAAAAATCCCAATCAATGGCTTAGCTGATTGAAGATCCTTGGCATTTGAAATATATATATATATATATATGCAGGAAGAAGCATGGGAAGCGATCTCACCCACCCTGCAAGTAATGGGTTAATTAGTTCAATGCTTAGTCTCTCTTAGCAACAGAGATGAAGCATTAAACACATGCATCCCTCCTGTGCAAGCTAACTCTAAAAAAAAAATTCCTGTTGGTATTCCATCCCCCTCACCCCACCAAACTTTAACAAAATAAAGAAGCCGGTTTGTTATATCAGAGGCCCTCCAATGGAGTGGCACGGTTCTACAATTGATTTATCCCACTCAGCTCTTTCTGCTTGGAGAGTAATTATGTACAAGGTCAGAAAATGGGGTGGGGGGGAACAGACACTGCAGTTTCCTGATCTCCCCACAGTGCAAGGCAAACAGAAGTCTTGTTGGAGGAACGCACTGTCTAAAGATAAAATGGAAAGTTTTCATCACAACGACGGGCTGATGGTCTACTAATCCTCTCGCAGTGGAAGTGCTAAACCTGCGTTTCAAGAAGAAAAGCCACCGAGTCCCCTTAGAATTCTAATTCCTGTCTGGGGATGAACACAAAATTAAATATTTATTATCGGGAGGTGTTAAAAAGCGCACACAAACTTCAAGCTCCCGTTGAAATCCTGGAATTGTCTCTCTTTTTTTTCTGTTCCGAAGCAAAGGGTCTCCTTATTCACACCATCCATTCATCACAGCAGAGAAAGAAAGGAAGGAGGGATAGAAAGAGAGAGAGAGGAGAGAGGAGAGACAGAGACAGAGAGGAGAGAGAGACAGAGAGGAGAGAGGAGAGGCAGAGACAGAGAGAAGAGAGGAGAGAGGAGAGAGAGAGAGGAGAGAGGAGAGACAGAGACAGAGAGGAGAGGAGAGAGAGAGAGAGGAGAGAGGAGAGAGGAGAAGGAGAGAGGAGAGAGAGACAGAGAGACAGAGAGGAGAGAGAGTGAGAGAGAACGAGTGAGAGTGAGAGAGAGACAGAGACAGAGAGAGAGAGAGACAGAGAGACAGAGAGGAGAGAGAGAGAGAAGGGAAAAGGAAAACAGGGCTCCTGAATCAGCAAATTATTTTATAATGGCATCAGCAGCTTCATCACTGGAAGTTTTTAACAAGAGGTTGAAATGTTTACTATGGAGATTCTCAGTCATCCAGGTCCTGGTTGTCCCAAAGGTGGGTTTTTTTTCCAAGTGGCCACTGGACTTTCTGGTTTGTCTTTGAAGATTTGTCACTTCTCATCCAAGAAGCTGCTTCAGCTCTGGATGGGGAATGGAAGGATTTATATTGCTTGCAAGTCACTGGTCATTTGCATTCTTTTAGAGAGTCATTGAGGCTACTTCGTCTGTCCTCAGGGGTCCCCTGAGTAGTGCAAATGAGTGTTCATGGAATTGATGAAAGCATTGTGTTGTAAAGAGGAGATAGGTGGTGTCATATCACCTGTTGTACCACATCTATTTGCACTATTCAGGTGAACCTCCGTGGCCTCAATTATTCTCTAAAAGAATGCAAATGACCAGCTGTCTGCAAGGAGGATAAATCTTGCCATTCTCCACCAGCCAGTCAGAGCTGAAGTGGCTTCTTGGATGAGCTAACAGATTAACAGAGTTGGAAGGGACCTTGCAGGTCATCTCATCCAACCCCCTGCCCAAGCAGGAGATCCTACATCTGCCTCTACCTAGGATCGAACTCACAAACTCCTGCTTGTGAGGCAAGAACTCCACCTCTAGGCCAAGTGGAACATCTTCACAGAAAAACAAGGAAGTCCAATTGCAAGAGCACCTTTGGGACATTCTGTTAAATGTTCTTTCTAAACAACATACAGTGAAGAAAACGCTTTAGGCTGAATGTGGTCTGTGAACGTAAATTCAGACATTAACAATGGCATCTGCCTCCAGATCCAGCTTCTAACCAAAGTTTATTTCTCGGTCTGACTGTCAGACACCAAGATAACCTTGTTCTTCTTCCTGGCTTTATCATCAAGACAGGTAATCTATTCCTGCAGAGCATATCCAAATCTTAAAATATGGGGGAGTTTTCTAATGAAAGAAAAGAGATGTACCAAACTCACACCTTGAAAATGAAACAGGAGAATCCACGATTCTAAACCCAGCAAGAAAAATAATAATGAGTTTTGGAGTAATTCCAGAGAGAGGGATGAACTGTACAAATCATACATTAAAAGAAAATACCATAATTATAGCAGATTTGTTTGCTTTGCAAAGTGCAAGAGGTTGCAGAAAAAAGAACAAATACCTTTCTCAAACACGTATGTTTCCACTTATTGCCTGTTGGGAGTCTTTTAACCCTGTTGATGCATATTTGGATTTCAAATGTTCCGCGTTTCATTCACTTAGTAGATTAATGTTAGGATTTGGGGGGGGGGGGTATCCCAATCTGTATCATTCATCTACAGGGGTGGGTTTCTGCAGGTTCGCACCTACTCGCGAGAACCGGTTGGTGAAATTTAGAGAACCGGTGAGAGGGGGTTCCACCGGCGTACCTGGAAGTAAATCTGGCCCACCGCTGCCAGTGACCCAATGGGAAGGAAAGGAAAGGAAGGAAAAAAGGAAGGAAGAAAGGAAAGAAGAAAGAAAGAAAGAAAGAAAGAAAGAAAGAAAGAAAGAAAGAAAGAAAGAAAGAAAGAAAGAAAGAAAGAAAGAAAGAAAGAAAGAAAGAAAGAATTTATCATCACAATTGAGTCCAAAATGTTGGTTGCTAAGCAAGAGCGTTGTTAAATGAGTTTCACCACATTTTAAAAGGTGGCCACTCCCACTTGTCACATGACTGCCAAGCCACGCCCACAAAATAGGCCACACCCACACAGTAGGTTCTAAAAAATTTGAAATCCACTCCTGTTCATCTATCTCTGACGGGAAATGTGTTCGAGAAATAGCAATAGCACTTATATACCACTTTACACTAGACCCGCAAAATCTAGCCCTAAAACACTTCCTTTAGTCAAGTTCGGTTCCTGATAATTTTGTAGCTGTGCTCAGGAAGATGTTTAAGGCAAGATCAAGGAAGAAACGCTTCTGCTTTATTTTTTGCTACATATGCCATCTGTATCAGGCAAAAACATCTTTAACTATAACTGTACGTTACCAGGCAGACACTTCTCCCTTTAGTTGCTCACTGGTGTATATTTTCCAGACTGTGTTTCAATCCTCCACAAAAATATAATTGAATCAAAGGTTTCATCGTATTGCCCTTCTGACTTCTTTATGAATTGATGGTAGCATTCCTGTCTCTCTGAGAAAAATCCAACCTCCAATTTTTTGCCACCTGGAGAGGTTTATTGACTTGACTAGCCTGCAAAAATGCAAAAGATTTACTGCCCTTCTCTGTGTAAACCTATTAAGTATTTATAGTTTATATTTTGTATGCATCTTGTATCTATATATATTTTAAAAAGGTTGTATGTATGTTTGTTCCAGCATAATTCTGGAATGCCGTGAGCAATTTCAACCAAACTCAGTACACAGATAACTTACCCTCTGGAAACAAATATTGTGGGGGTAAGACACCCCTAAACACCCCTTAGGGGGGGTGTTCTATTAAGATAGAGCCGGTTGTGCCTTAAAATGGCTTCCACTGTACTGCCGTAACTCTGGAATGCCTTGAGCAATGACTTACTCTCTGGAGAAAAATACTGAGGGGGTAAGACACCCCTAACACCCCTCAGGATGTGTGTTCTGTTAAGATGCAGCCTGTTGTGCCTTTCCATGGCTTCTACTGTACTGCCACAAAATGGCTTTTACTGTACAGCACAGGGGGGTTGCTATGGTAACGGCTTCACAGTACTCTACAGAGGAGCTACATCTGGTAAAGGGGGGTTGGAAATCCAACATTAGAAATTATGTTTGCTCCAGACATTTTCCCCCTATAAAAAATACCCAACAATGCCAGGCTATCAGCTAGTAGTTTATATTAATACTTAGTATGAAGCCTTTTCCATCATTTACAGAAAATCTGTATCGTGCTAAATTATCCAGTTGATTTCATGTTAAACATTAACCAGAAACAAAGAGGCAAACCTTCCCAAGGGGTGGAGATGGGGAATAGATAAATGAAGTCATTGCCTTGGATCATAATAGATGCAGCTCCAACAATTTCTTAAAATCCTAGATTTTAAAATGCATGCTTTAAAATTTATCTAACTCCATGGTAGCTCAAACATATACCCATGCAAATAAATACATTTATATAGAAGTTGGATTGGAATACCTAATTTGCATTCATGTGAGGTACTAATGCCACTCTATAAAGCCTTAGTAAGGCCACACCTAGAGTACAGCATCCAGTTTTGGTCACCACACTATAAAAAAAGACAAGATGTGGATACTCTAGAAAGAGTGCGGAGAAGAGCAACCAGGATGATTAGGGGACTGGGAACTAAAACATATGAAGAATGGTTGCAGGAACTGGGCATGGCTAGTCTAGTGAAGAGAAGGACCAGAAGGACCATGATAGCAGTCTTCCAATATCTCAGAGGCTGCCACAAAGAAGAGGGAGTCAAGCTATTTTCCAAGGCACCTGAAGGCCAGACAAGGAATAATGGATGGAAGCTGATCAAGGAGAGATTCAACCTAGAAATAAGGAGGAATTTTCTGACAGTGAGAGCAATCAACCCATGGAACAGAAGTTGCCTTCAGAAATTGTGGGAACTTCATCATTGGAAGCTTTCAAGAAGAGAATGGACTACCATCTGTCAGAAATGGTGTAGAGTCTCCTATTGGGTGGGGGATTGGACTAGATGACCCTCAAGGTCCCTCCCAACTCCTCTCTCTTCTCTTCTCTTCTCTTCCCTTCCATTCCATTCCATTCTATATAAAATATAAGGCTCACAAAGTTAGAATCAGAGAAGGCCTTACAAGAGTAAATCTCACATTTAAAATCCCCCTGCTTATTAGTTCTGTGGAATTTCAGAAGTGGCATTCATAACTTCAATGTTATGTTTATTTTAGATTTCTATTCTTCCATAATGCAGTCCTTCAGCTATCCCCTCTCCCAGCTTATTGCTATCAAACCAAAGGCACTTCTAGAAATGTCAGAAGAATTAGGCCTCCGTTGTAATTTCATAAACATTTGTTGGGAAGAGAAAACGTTGCGATCTCAGCTAATGCTACAATCACTTCAGTCCGCAATCAGTTAATGAGGATAATGAGTTGGCAACCTTAGACCCCTCACACAGGATGCTGGTAAGATTAATTTTTCTTTTTCTTTTTTTCTATGTCCCTGAATGGGAACCAAGGAAAGTAGGTAATGATGCTTTTTTAAAATTTTATTTATTTTATTTATTTAATTACAATACAATACAATAGCAGAGTTGGAAGGGACTTTGGAGGTCTTCTAGTCCAACCCCCTGCGTGGGCAGGAACCTTATACCATTTCAGACAAATGGCTATCTAACATCTTTTTAAAGACTTCCAGGGTTGGGGCATTCACAACTTCTGGAGGCAAGCTGTTCCAGAGGTTAATTGTTCTAACTGTCAGGAAATTTCTCCTTAGTTCTAAGTTGCTTCTCTCCTAGATTAGTTTCCACCCATTGCTTCTTGTCCTGCCGGGTGCCTTGGAGAATAGTTTGACTCCCTCTTCTTTGTGGCACCCTCTGAGATATCGGAACACTGCTATCATGTCTCCCCTGGTCCTTCTCTTCATCAAAGTAGACATACCCAGCTCCTGCAACCGTTCTTCATATGTTTTAGTCTCCAGTCCCCTAATCATCTTGGTTGCTCTTCTCTGCACTCTTTCCAGAGTCTCCACGTCTTTTCTACATCGTGGCGACCAAAACTGTATGCAGTATTCCAAGTGTGGCCTTACCAAGGCACTATACAGTGGCATTAACACTTCACGTGATCTAGATTCTATCCCTCTGTTTATGCAACCTAGAACTGTGTTGGCTTTTTTGGCAGCTGCTGCACACTGCTGGCTCATATTTAAACGGTTGTCCACTAGGATTCCAAGATCCCTCGCACAGTTGCTACTATTGTTGTTCTACACAGTTGCTACAATTACATTTATATACCGCCCTATCTCCCTTGCGGGACTCAGGGCGGTGAACAGGCGATAATAATAAAAAAACTGCAATAAAACATCCAATAATCCAATAAATATGCTAAAAGTTCTAAAACCAAATTAAACAGTGGGCCTGCTCTAAAATACCATTATAAAACCCTAATAAAACAAATTAAAACTACGCCAGGCCGTAGATGGGTTTTCAGGGCTCGGCGAAAAAGGCGCAGGTCCATGATTGTAGGTCAGCTTTTGGAGTCTCTTCAGTGGAGTTGTATTGTATCATATCGCATTGTATCGTATCATATCATATCATATCATATCATAATATATTCAGGTAAATAACCAAATAAGAGAATTTCCTAAAAGACTTCTTCATAACTCTTAGCCTAATTCCTTGAAAGCCAAGTCACAAATGTACTCTGGATTGGATTTCTAAGCTCAAATAAGACCATTTTTTAAAAAAAAATGGAGAAAGAACTAAAGGTTGATGAAGATCTTGCCATTACGATCCGATATTTGCTTTTGAGGCAAATATTTCCAAGATCTCGCCATTTTTGCTCTAAGCTCTGACCCTCAAAAGAATAGAAATTGAACGGCGCATACCGCTCTCTGCTAAATGAAAATGCCATTCGGCTATTTGTCCTGACTCAGCAGATTCTGGATGCAGCGGAGTAATAAAATAGACAAATGTGTTAAGCCCTCATATATGTTTCATCATGGATGCAGCGCCAAATTAGCAGATTTTTATTGTATTATTCAGATATAGCTGACAGACAAATATAGGCGATGTGTTAGGACTTTACCTGCAAACTCAGCAATCTGTATTCATGGCCATGGGAGGGTTAGCTTCAGCACCCTGGACAGCTGCACTAATTTATATCATTTTCTTGGCTGAAATGCCTCTCCTCTTCTTCTCCTCCTCCTCTAATATGTCTCCAACAGATGGAGACATATTAGAGAGGGAACACTACAAAATGTGAAAGGTTCATCTCATAGGTGTGTGAATTTGGAAGGCCCAACCTGAATGTGTGCCACTGTTACATTAGAACAACCAACGGCTTAAGGAAGTCTTAAGAGCGAAACCAGGTTTAATAGCAGTAACGGTGAGAGAGATCATGGAGTCTTAGTGGACAACCAATTAAATATGAGCCAACAGTGTGTGGCGACAGCCAAAAAAGCCAACACAATCCTAAATTGCATTTAAAGAGGGATACGATCAAGATCAAGTGAGGTACTAATACCACTCTATAAAGCCTTAGTAAGGCCACACCTAGAGTACTGCATCCAGTTTTGGTCACCACACTATAAAAAAGATGTGGAGACTCTAGAAAGAGTGCAGAGAAGAGCAACCAAGATGATTAGGGGACTGGGGACTAAAACATAGGAAGAATGGCTGCAGGAACTGGGCATGGCTAGTCTTAGTGAAGAGAAGGACTAAGGGAGACATGATAGCAGTGTTTCAATATTTGAGGGGTGCCCCAGAGAGGAAGAGGTCAAAATATTTTCCAAGGCGCCTGAAGGCCAGACAAGGAATAATGGATGGAAGCTGATCAAGGAGAGATTCAACCTAGAAATAAGGAGAAATTTTCTGACAGTGAGAACAATCAACCCATGGAAGAGAAGTTGCCTTCAGAAGTTGTGGGAGCTTCATCACTGGAAGCTTTCAAAAAGAGATTGGAGTGTCATCTGTCAAAAATGGTGTAGGGTCTGGTTGACTAGGGTGTTGGGCTAGATGACCTACAAGGCCCCTTCCAACTCTGTTAATCTGTAATCTGTAAAGTCGCTATAAGACACAAATAGCTTTATATTGGCTTAAACAACAACTCCAGTTTGGGCTACCATCAGACTGGGAAGTGGGAGAGCTGAGTTCCAATCCCACCAGTCATGAAAGCCAGCTGGGTGACTCTGGTCCCTTCACTCTATCAGCTCACTCATCTCACAGGGCTGTTGTTGTGAGGAAAATAGGAAGAAAAAGATGTATTGCATATGTTTGCCACCTTGAGCTATTTGTAAAACAAACAAAGAAATAAACACACAAACGCTCAATTCCCAACTTCCAGCAATGGATGGAAACTAATCAAGGAGAGAAGCAACTTGAAATTAAGGAGAAACTTTTTAACCATGAGAACAATTAACCGATGGAGAACATAGCTTGCCTTCAGAAGATAGGGGTGCTTCATCACTAGAGGCAGTTGCTTGTCTGAAATAGAGTCTCCTGCTTGAGAAAGGGGTTGGACTAGAAGACCTCCATGGTGCTCTATTTTGACTGTGACTTGATTAGAGTAGAAGTAGGACTTGTTTGGAGACCTGATGGGTGCTTAGTCCAATAATCCTGAAGAACGTCTATCTGTATAGTCACTAATGGTCAATACTCACCTGATGGCATTTAACCAACCAACCCACCTGTATTCTCAATTAAATTTTATTGGGGATTACAGTGGGCAGTAAACACTAAGAAATATTATTTATCTCTTTTCTAAGTTCTAATGATGATGCTTTCAGCAGAACAAATAGTTTATTTGAGTCAAATTCATTAGAACATGACTTAGCTGGAGAAGCCAGCTAACTAACTAACTAACTGCTTACTAACCAGTTAGTAAGCAGTAACCGAGGCACATTTTATTCTATATGAGGCATAATGTGATCTGGTTTTCATCCCTTCCTTCCTTCCCTCCCTTCCTTCTCTTTTCTACTATACAAAGTAGCAAAGTAGTGATTTTTTTAAAATTTTAAGCAGTGGTTTTTGTGTTTTTTTTATTTTTATTTTTTTTTAAAACGGAGGTTAGTGATGGTTTGTTTGTGTATCTAATTGTAGCTTTGGCCATTCTGAGAAAGATTCCGTCTCTTTTGTAGTCAGCAAGTAAACGGCACTGGGAATAAATAATTTTTATATCAAGACTGTCAAACCTATTTTTTCCTGCCAGTTCTTGGCTGCCATTCTGTTTAGACCAGATGGCCCTTTTTGTGTGCCTGTATATTCTTAATTCTCCCTCCCCCTTCAGAATCATTTTGATATTTCAGAAGATGAATTTACATACGGTTTCAGAAAGTATGTATGCAAGCGCTCAGTTCTTCCTTTTATTAGATAAAATCAAAACCGACTCATTCTTTGATCAGTTCTGAATATTAATCAACAATGGCATTGAAGAGAGCTGGTCCGCGCTCAAAAACTAACGAAAGTTTGCACTGGTTAGTAATCCAATGGGAGAACTCCAGAGAATATGAGGATTGTAGGCTAGATGAAAATTCAAAAGGAGGAGGAGGAGGAGGAGGAGGAGGAGGAGGAGGAGGAAGAAGAAGAAGAAGAAGAAGAAGAAGAAGAAGAAGAAGAAGAAGAAGAAGAAGAAGAAGAAGAAGAAGAAGAAGAAGAAGAAGAAGAAGAAGAAGAAGAAGAAGAAGAAGAAGAAGAGGGGAGGGGGAGGAAGAAAAAGAGGAGGAGGAAGAAGAGGAGGAAGACAAAGATGAAGGAGAAGAGGAGGAGGAGAGGAAGGAGGAGGAGGAGGAGGAGGAGGAGGAGGAGGAGGAGGAGGAGAAGAAGAAGAAGAAGAAGAAGAAGAAGAAGAAGAAGAAGAAGAAGAAGGGAGGGTAGGAGGAAGAAAAAGAGGAGGAGGAGGAAGAATAAGAGGAGGAGGAGGAAGAAGAAGAGGAGGAGGAGGAGGAGGAAGACAAAGATGAAGGAGAAGAGGAGGAGAAGAAGAGGAAGGAGGAGGAGGAGGAGGAGGATAAGAAGAGGAAGAGGAAGAGGAAGAAGAAGAAGAAGAAGAAGAAGAAGAAGAAGAAGAAGAAGAAGAAGAAGAAGAAGAAGAAGAAGAAGAAGAAGAAGAAGAAGAAGAAGAAGAAGAAGAAACAATAAACAAACAAATCCACCTCAATAATATTGCCAGGAAAATTATATGCAATTATCAATTCAAGGAGACTTGATCTTTCATGTCCTCTGTGCCACATGGGATTGTGTAATCATTTGCACCATGCTGCAAACTATAAGTCCTGATTGACAACCATAAACTTCATTACTTCATTATTCTTTGAAATGTCATCGCATAGAACCCAACGTTAGTGTTTATATTGCACCCTTGCCTTGGCTTCCCATGGCCGAATCCAAGAAGCCCAATTGCCTTGTGTGATCAAACTATTACGAATGAAGGTGAACAGACGTGTCCCATGATACAGTTGCAAGATCCAATGTAGGATTAGAGGTTTTGACTTCCGAGCTTTCGGAAGTGTGCTGGAGCCCATCCTTGGGGAATTTCTCTCGAGCAGAGTGTGCGTTGGTCTCTCTGTGTTATTGACAGCTCTGGTTGTAAGTGGCTCTTTAGATGTCCAGTGTTGATTGGGATGTGTTGATGGCTGGCTTTTAAGTCATCAGCTGTTGTTTGCTTGTGTTGCCAAGCCCTTGCCTGGATAGGACGGTGGTAAATCAGCACTCCTGTTGACTGACGAAGGGCCTGTTTCACAGAAGTTCCTTGGTAAGGCCACACTTGGAATAGTGCATTCACTTTTAGTCGCCACGATGAAAAAAAGATATGGAAGTTGCCCATTTTTCACTCATTTCTGCCCTCCCCGGGATCTCTCTGAAAGCCCCCATAAGGCTCTGCACTGCCATTTTGAAGAAGGGGTGGGGTTTCAGGAGGCAAAAATGCTATATTCGGTGTACAAGACGCACCCAGATTTTCAGCCTCTTTTTGGAGGGGAAAAAGGTGCATCTTATACTCTGAAAAATACGGTATATGGAAATGGCAAGAGTAATGAAGGGGGTAATTGTGAGCCCCCTTGTAAGGAAGAGTGGGATAACAAATAAAGAAATAAATATTGTAATTTCGAACGGTGACGACGTGAAGTGCTGTAAGTCGAGCATCTGTCCATGCGTTTATGTTCGTGTCTGCATTGCGCATTTATATATCTATATCAAACTAGACAATTCTCTATCTTCATGTTCTAAAGATGGTGAAGATAGATAGGGACTATCATCACACAATAAGGGCACAGTGGCTCAGTGGCTAAGACACTGAGCTTCTCGATCAGAAAGGTCGGCATTTCGGCGGTTCGAATTCCTAGCGCCACATAACGGAGTGAGCTCCCGTTACTTGTCCCACCTTCTGCTAACCTAGTAGTTTGCAAGCATGTAAAAAAATGCAAGTAGAAAAATAGGAACCACCTTTGGTGGGAAGGGAACAGCGTTCCGTGTGCCTTTGGCGTTGAGTCATGCCGGCCACATGACCACAGAGACGTCTTCGGACAGCGCTGGCTCTTCGGCTTTGAAACAGAGATGAGCACTGCGCCCTAGAGTCAGGAACGACTAGCACATATGTATGTACAAGGGGAACTTTTAGTTTTACCCATCACACTACTATGCCATTTAACATTTCCTTTCATTTCAAAAGAAGGTTAGTCTCATGTTTTTTTTTAAACTTCCTATCAGAAGCTGAAGCCGTTTCAAAGATCAGTCACAAATTGAAATAAATTCAACTTCGGCTTCTAAAAAGCCGCTGAGAAATCCTCACCGTGAAGCCCCAAAAGCATAAAATAAAATACGTGTCAAATTTAGAACTAAGAAAAATATCGTTTTATTTCTTTTTAATATTTCACAGGAACACATATTATGACATCGATATTTAATAAGCCAGTACTTTTGATTCCAACTGTCATGTTCGCAGCATTGATAAATGCTGCTCAACATAAAGAATTTGACACGGTGTCATTTTAATATCTTCTTATAATGGAAATTCTTATTCATGAGAATTATTTTTTATATCCTGTCCCGTTCCACCTATCGCTGTCATTTAAACGTGAGAAGTCCGTCAGGTGCATTACCTTAGGATATTATTATTATTTTCTTGCTTTATAAATAAATGATATCAGTCTGCCATGATAAAATACTGGACAAATAAAAAGAACCAAGGCTGATTGACAATTTCTTAAAAAACGGACAGATGTGAAGATTTATATTGGCAGTAGATATTCCTTTGAAAGATCTCCACATATTTGCAAAAGTTTTCAGGGAAGGAACTTGGAGTTGCTAAATACCATATTTTTCAGACTATAAGACACACTGGTGTATAAGACGCAACAAGATTTTGAAGATGTAAGTAAGAAAAAAAAGGTTTTTTGCCCTCTCTGGCCACCAGGAGCACTCTGAAGGCTTCATCAAGGCTGAGGGAAGGCAAAAATGCCCCCATTTTTGGAAAAATGGGTGGGAAATGGGACAGTTTTTGCAAGAATGGGGGCATTTTTGCCTTCCCTCAGCCCTGCTGAAGCCTGCGGAGTGCTTCTAGGAGCTAATACTTCTTTAGAGCCCTCTCTAAGCAGTTTACAAAGGCCCTCATTTTTCTGACCTCGGAAAGATAGAAGACTGAATTAACCTTGAACCAGTCAGGATTGAACTCCTAACAGTCGGCAGAATTAGTCTTTCAATACTGCATTCTAACCACTGCACCCCCATGGATCTTACGTTGGGTCTATTTCAATAAACATTTGTTTGATTTTACAGGATTTTGGTCCTCCTGGTATTGATTTTAGGAGACTGTTCAGATATTTATGCTATTATAACTAACACACATATTGTTTCCTAATCTGAAGCATCCTGACGTGATACCATAAACGAGACATTAAAATAACGAAAACAATATGCAATGAAAATGCATTCATTTACATGGTGGAGATGGAAAAGCGTTTTTGGATCGGACTTTGAGGGCCTGGTTATCGTAATGCTCAAGTATTAGACATGGTAAAGAGGCCACACGTCTATTCCAAGGTTAAATCCACTGATTGAACGATGCCAACATCACTGGATGCGTTCCTACACCATATTTCCCGCTGGAAATATCTGAGCTCACAACATTTCAGTATGGTTGGAAGACCATGAGAACATTTCGTGGAAGGTTGGCACGATTTGCTTTGAACCGTTGTTCCAAGTTGAAAGTGGCATAACTTTTGCGCGAAAGCTTTAAACATTGCAGCAAACAAATGTCGCATGGAACGCTTCTGCAGAACGCTTCCATAAATGATCCAATTTTCCTCTCATTTGGACAAAAAAAAAAACCAGATTTTTATAGGCAACCTACAACAGCTGTAAGTTGCAAGCTGAAAAGAAAACTGAAAAACCCTACACCAATGTATATCGATTTATTGAGTTTCATCTGCTTGTAATGGTCTAGAAGTAAAGCAGAGATAGGTCCCACCAGGTGATGGGCAGAGCTCCAAGCTTTGAAAATGCTCCAGAATGGGGAACAAGTGGAGATGAGTTAGTGGTTATTATGGACTGAGACAAGTTTCAATACTGATATTCCATCCATGAAGCAGGTAAAACAGTTATAAGCAAGCAATAAAAATATGCACATGAGCAGAATAACAGAGTTGCAAGGAACCCTGTAGGTCTTCTAGTCCAACCTCCTGTTTGACAGGAACCCCTATGCTATTTCAGATACAGATATATATTAACAGAGTCGGAAAGGACTTTGTAGGTCACCTACTCCAACCCCACACCCAAGCAGGAGACCCTACACCATTTCTGACAGAAGGCAGTTCAGTCTCTTCTTGAAAGCCTCCAGGGATGAAGCTCCCACAACTTCTGTTATTATTCTGAAGAACAGAATAACAGACTAGCATTGTTGAAAGGGACCTTGTAGGTCATCTCCTCCAAAAGCTCAGCATTTTAGTCACTGAGCCACCACGTCCCTAGTAACCAGGTTAGCTAGCTTCAAAACATGAGTCAGAGCAGAAAAAATGGCTGTTTGCCTTAATGACAATGGAGATGCATCTGGAAGTCATCTGCTGGGACATTTGTCGGCTTCCTTGTATAGCTGATGGACCACTGTGTGGAAAGACTGTTGGGCGGGATACACTTATGTTCTTATGCTTTCCGGCTTGCGGAGTCTAGTGATAGAGGCATATTTTTCTAATTACGAAAACAAAGTGCATATATATCGTTAATAACATCTCACAAGCAGAATGTAACCCTAGACCTGAGTGGGCAATAGCAAAGCTACAACCGCAGCTGCTACCAATTATTTCTATTCAAGAAAACCTCATGGAGAAGCACTCATCCAAAATCACAATCGTTGATTTCTTTCCAAACGTTGAGTAGAATACCCTTATCGTTATTCCGTGTATGAGAGTTGGGGGTCCACCCTACTTCTCAAATTAAGAAAAAGCAGCTACTCTAAAGGGTCAAGAGATGCATCCTATCAAAGTTGGGTCCTTGGTTTTTTTCTTTTTTAACTGCAGGTCCCAGGAGTTGAAGTTCTATTTTCCTTCAGAGATCATCTGAAGAAACCAGAATACCAATTAGCAGCTTTGCATAAGGTCTGTGATAAGTACATATCAAATATGCTTGGTTTTTTTTTAATGCCACCCACAAAATGTGGCACATAAGGGATAGTTGGAGGGGAGCTGTTGGTTTAAAGGAGTTGTCAGCATTCCAAGTAACACCCCCAATGAAGGAAGACTCCAAGGCTTGAGGTTCCTCAAAGTTCCATTTGATTAGAGATGTCTTATCGGCACATCTAGAAAAACCTGAAGCTGGAAGTTTCCAGGTTTTCCCCACCCAAGTAAAAGTTCAAGTCCCTGCTCAGCACCCACATGTCCATCACATGATCGAATCAGACACCATCCAAACCTGGAGATGCCTCCTAGTCACTCCATTACAGCTGCAGGGCAAGATGTCTTTGACTCTTGGAGAAACTAATGTTATTTTGACTATATCTCACTTATGCTCTGTATAATCGCCCCACCCATTGTCCTACAGCAGAAATTGTGGCACGCCTGAAGGCCCAGTGTAAAAGATGGAGTCCAGGTCTGACAGGAATGGCTGCTGGTTATCAGAATATCAATATAGAATAACAGAGTTGGAAGGGACCTTGGAGGTCTTCTAGTCCATCCCTCTGCTTAAGCAGGAAACCCTACATCACTTCAGACAAATGGTTATCTAATCTCTTGTTTAAAACTTCCAGTGTTGGAGCATTTGAAACTTCTGGAGTCAACTTCTGTTCCACTGGTTAATTGTTCTCATTGTCAGGAAATTTCTCCTTAGTTGTAAGTTGCTTCTCTCCTTGATTAGTTTCCACCTATTGCTTCTTAATAATAATAATAATAATAATAATATTTTATTTTTATATACCGCGTCCTCTCCCCAAGGGGACTCGGAGCGGTGTACAGGGAAAAATTAAAACACATAAAAGATATA
The DNA here is from genome assembly GCA_039707465.1 of Rhabdophis nuchalis. NCBI lineage: Eukaryota > Metazoa > Chordata > Lepidosauria > Squamata > Natricidae > Rhabdophis > Rhabdophis nuchalis. The sequence goes on from CM077661.1 coordinate 4,426,189, forward strand.
TACAGGAATAAATACAATCAATAAAAACAAATTAAATTTAATTGTCCCTGCACTAAAATCCCCATTTTAAAACTAATATTCCCTGAACCCTGCAAGGTAGAGACTAACCTAGGCCGGCCAAGCAGAAAAAGTATGTTTTTAATTTCTGACGGAAGGAGCGGAGGTCCGTGGTTGTTCTAATGTCAGGGGGAAGGTCGTTCCAGAGGGCTGGGCCCGCCACAGAGAGAGCCCTTCCCTTGGGCGTCGCCCGCTGACAAAGTCTAGTGGACGGCACCCGGAGAAGTCCCTCTCTGTGGGAGCGAATCGGCCGTGAGGATATATGGGGCAGGATCCGATCCCGCAGATAGCTAGGTCCCGAGCCATGGAGCGCTTTAAAGATTATAACTAACACCTTGTCCTGCCCTTGGGTGCTTTGGAGAATAGTTTAACTCCCTCTTCTTTGCAGCAACCCCTGAGATATCGGAAGACTGCTATCATGTCTCCCCTAGACCTTCTTTTCATTAAACTAGACATACCCGGTTCCTGTAACTGTTCTTCATATGTTTTAGTCTCCAGTCCCCTAATCATCTTGGTTGCTCCTCTCTGCACTCTTTCTAGAGTCTCCACATCTTTTTTGCATTATTTTGTTCTACTTGAGTCCTATCCAGTATTCCAGCTGTGTGTCTAATGCCCAGGTCTTCATTGACTTGATTGAATTTCCTCCACTGAGTTTGGACTTTAAAATCATCTTCATTCTCTTGAAGAATTCATTTCTAACCTTCTTCTTGACATCTCTGGGCTTGATGTTGACAGCTTGAAGGATCCCTAGGTATTTGCATTGATCATCTGAATTCAGACTCTTGATCTGCAGGACGTTTTGATTCCTTCTGTTTTCTCTACATTTCCCCTATTGATGATGCGGGTGGCACATTTGTCCATTCCAAATTCCATTGTAATAGCCTGGCTGTATATCCATTGATGTTGGCATTTGTTACTGCCAGCTCAGGGACTTGGAGAGGGCATGCTAATTCTGCCAATACTTCCCAAGAAGTGAAGGGCAGAATCCAGAGCAAGCAATGATAAACATCGGAGGAAGGAATCATCCAAAGACCTTTTCAAGCCAGTAGTGGGTGGTCAAGAGCTCTCCAAGGTCCTGACAATGTTTTGTTTTGCTAATGTTTAAATCTGTCTATTCCTTCTGTTGAGGCAAACCTCAACAATAATAAGAATTGTTTTTCCTTTCCCTCCCAGTGCCAACATTTTCACACACACACACACACACACACACCCCATTTTGCCTTTCATTCTCTTCAGAAGTAATAATAAGAGGGGAAATTAGAATTTGAATGATGATACTACTAAGTATAGGGACATGTGGCTCAGTGGCTAAGATGCTGAGCTTGTCGATCAGAAAGGTCAGCAGTTAGGCAGTTCGAATCCCTAGCGTTGTGTAATGGGGTGAGCTCCTGTTACTTCTCCCAGCTTCCGCCAACCTATCAGTTCGAAAGCATGTAAAAGTGCAAGTAGAAAAATAGGGACCACCTTTGGTGGGAAGGTAACAGCGTTCCATGTGCCTTCGGCATTTAATCATGCAGGCCACATGACCGAGGAGACATCTTCAGATAGATCTGGCTCTTTGGCTTTGAAACAGAGATGAGCACTGCCCCCTAGAGTCAGGAACGACCGTGAAGGGAACCTTTACCTTTACATCACTGTATACTTAAATAATATGGTGACTGGCATAAAAATAATATATCGAACAATTAAATAATGAAAGATTTAATAACTCCCATCTCTCCACATTTGATATTTCTTTATGGTACTTCTTAAAAACTTAGCTTTTGTTTAAGAAGATATTTCAGTGTCTTTGTTTTCCACTATTTTGGTTTTATGGTGGTGGTAGTCTCTTCTTCTTCTTCTTCTTCTTCTTCTTCTTCTTCTTCTTCTTCTTCTTCTTCTTCTTCTTCTTCTTCTTCTCCTTCTCCTTCTCCTTCTCCTTCTCCTTCTTCTCCTCCTCCCTCTCCTTCTCCATGTCTTCTTCTTCTTCTTCTTCTTCTTCTTCTTCTTCTTCTTCTTCTTCTTCTTCTTCTTCTTCTTCTTCTTCTTCTTCTTCTTCTTCTTCTCCTCCTCCTCCTTCTCCTTCTCCTTCTCCTCCTCCCTCTCCCTCTCCATGTCTTCTTCTTCTTCTTCTTCTTCTTCTTCTTCTTCTTCTTCTTCTTCTTCTTCTTCTTCTTCTTCTTCTCCTCCTCCTCCTCCTCCTTCTCCTTCTTCTCCTCCTCCTCCTTCTCCTTCTCCTTCTTCTACAACAAATAGAGATTTATTTACACAACAAGGCAGAATACTAGATATTTAAGAGTGCAACGATTAAACGGTTGGTGTGTAGAGCATGAGATATAGCAATTTCAGGAGGAAGAGAGGGGGAAAATATTGCAAAAATCGACAGAAAGTATTGAAACCAAATTTAGTTCTGTTTACACACACATGTACATCTATTTATTGCCTTTCCCGATATGGACTCAATCTCACCAGCTTCCCGTTGGCACCTAATCTGTAAGAATATCTTTGAATCCTCGCAGTAACATTACAGGACAGATGATGGGTTTGGCTTTATTTTGTGCCCATAAAGGAGAAGATAGGGTTAAAATAAAGGGTCCTCGGTGCTAGAAAAAAAAAGGTGGAGGGTTATGGAGAAGATGAAGAGGAGGAAGACTGTGGAGTCTGTGGTGCTCTTTGTGCTTCATTGTTTTCTTGCAGGGATTTCATTACCCAAACATCATCAGAGCTAGTCCCTTGTGCTGTATTTTGCATTTTAAGATGTGCACCAGTGTGCCTCTCTTTGTGGATGTACATGTGATTCCATTCTATTCCATTCCATTCTATTCTATCCCTATCCCTATCCCTATCCCTATCCCTATCCCTATTCCTATTCCTATTCCTATTCCTATTCCTAATTCTAATTCTAATTCTAATTCTAATTCTAATAATTCAATTCTATTTCTATTTCTATTTCCATTCTATTCAGGAGCCCCAGTGGCACAGTGGTTAGAGTGCAGTACTGCAGGCTACTTCTGCTGACTGCCATCTGACTGCAATTTGGCAATTCGAATCTCACCAGGCTCAAGGTTGACTCAGCCTTCCGTCCTTCCAAGGTGGGCAAAATGAGGACCCAGATTGTTGGGGGGGCAAGAGGCTGACTCTGTAAACCGCTTAGAGAGGGCTTTAAAGTACTGTGAAGCTGCATATAAGTCTAAGTGCTATTGCTATTCTATTTTCCTCCATGCCATGCCATGCCATGCCATGCCATGCCATGCCATTTCATTTCTATTTCTATTTCTATTTCTATTCCTAATTCTATTCCTAATTCTATTTCTATTTCTATTCCTATTCCTAATTCTATTCCTAATTCTATTCCTAATTCTATTTCTATTTCTATTCCTATTCCTAATTCTATTCCTAATTCTATTCCTAATTCTATTCCTAATTTTATTTCTATTTCCATTCTATTCATGAGCCCCAGCGGCGCAGTGGTTAGTGTGCAATACTGCAGGCTACTTCTGCTGACTGCCATCTGATTGCAATTTGGCAGTTCGAATCTCACCAGGCTCAAGGTTGACTCAGCCTTCCGTCCTTCCGAGGTGGGCAAAATGAGGACCCAGATCGACTCTGCCAACCGCTTAGAGAGGGATAGTAAAGCTCGGTGAAGCGGTATATAAGTCTACGTGTGCATGTGGCCATAATTTTTGTACAATGGGTTAAACTAAACATGGTTAAAGGTAATTGGATTTTTTTAAAAAAAAGTTAAAAGCAACTGAATTTACAGCCATGAGGTGGCCCTCTCCTGTTGACCAGAAATGATGAGAAGATGATTTCTATGTAGTTCTCCCTTATGCTTGAAAGCCCATGGGGTGATTTTTTTTGACCCACTCGCTCTTTCTCAGCGCAGCCTCTCCTTCTCCGGAATGCTCCAGGCAGTGGTGGGTTTCTGCAGGCTTGCACCTACTCGCAAGAGCCGGATGGTGAAATTTAGAGAGCCGGTGAGAGGGGGTTCCACCAGCGGACCCAGAAGTAAGTCTGGCCTGCCGCTGCTGGTAACCCAATGGGAAGGAAAGGAAAGGAAGGCAGAAAGTAAGAAAGGAAACAAAGGAAACAAAGGAAAGAAAGGAAAGAAAGAAAGAAAGGAAGGAAGGAAGGAAGGAAGGAAGGAAGGAAGGAAGGAAGGAAGGAAGGAAGGAAGGAAGGAAGGAAGGAAGAGAATTTATCATCACAACTGAGTCCAAAACTTTGGTTGCTAAGCAAGAGCGTTGTTAAATGAGTTTCACCACATTTTACAAGTTGGCCACTCCCACCCTGTCACATGACTGCCAAGCCACGCCCACAAAATAGGCCACACCTAGAGAGTCGGTTCTAAAAAAAATGTGAAACCCACCACTGGCTCCAGGGGAGCAAATACTGTAGGAAGAGCAGCCCATGTGATTTCTCTCTCCTTTTTCTTGATTACACCCCTCGTCTCGCCGCGCAATCCGGCTGCCCTGTCAAGAAATTAAATGAAACACAGAAGCGGCCAAATGTGGCCTGAATATGCTGCCGATTTTCCCACCGTTTGATCGCTTCTCATTTTCCATCACAATGCGCCGTGCAATTGTGCAGATTTGCTCCTGATAGTCTCCTTGCTGAGAAAAGCAATGAAGGACGAAGCAATCAGGTGGCCGTTGCTATAGGGAATAGATTGTCGGGCAATTTTCCTCTGAGCTAGGTGGAGTGAGGGGGGGGGGGGTTTGGATGGGAGAACCGTGCCAAACCCAAGTAGGAAAAATAAAATAAAAATAAACCCAGCCGTGAAACTTTGCAAATGTGAACACAGGTCGCCCTCGACTTACGGCTGTTCGTTTAGTGACTGTTCAAAGTTACAATGGCGCTGGTAAAAGTGACTTATGACCGTTTTTTGCAGTTATGACTTTCCCCAGGAATCATGCAAACTCAATAGACTAGACTAGACTAGATTAAATATTAGAATAGAATAGAATAAATATTAGGATAGGATAGGATAGGATAGGATAGGATAGGATAGGATAGGATAGGATAGGATAGGATAGGATAGGATAGGATAGGATAAAGAGAATAGAATAAATATTAGGATAGGATAGGATAAAGAATAGAATAGAATAAATATTAGGATAGGATAGGATAAAGAATAGAATAGAATAAATATTAGGATAGGATAAAGAATAGAATAGAATAAATATTAGGATAGGATGGGATAAAGAATAGAATAGAATTCTTTATTGGCCTTTCCTGCAGTCTCCTGGGACCAAAAATGGGCTGGGGGGGTCTGCCTCCCCTCCCCTCACCATTTTAGACCTAGTAGGCCTCCCTGAAGCCTCCTGGGAGCAAAAATGCAGTGTGGGGGCACGGAGGAGATATGCGGTGGCGCTGAGCAGGGAAGAGGGCTTGCATGCCTGCAGGAGAGGGCTCCACGTGCTACATATGGCATGCGTGCCATAGGTTCGTCATCACGGCAGTAGACCATACCGCCTCTATATTGGAACAATAGATGGCTTTTATTCCAGCATTTTGTTTCTTAAATTTCCATAGGATTTTTGGACTTTCTTGATAATCTCCTTCTGAAATCTAATTATCATCCATGATCATATAGGCTGTGGTCTCTTCGCTAATCAACCAGGATCATCTTAGAGCTGTCTTTCAATTGGACATTCAAATGTGCAACTCCTAAGAATAATGGAAACTATTTTTCATGTCATTATACTTAAGTGGAAAAGGAAAGGTACTGATTACTGATGATCCTATTAAATAAATTATCTTCAAATGAGAACTAACAGTTCTGTTCTGGGAGATCTATCAAGACTCTGAGAATTGCTTTCCTGGATGACATCTATCAACTGGAGTGATTTTTGCCGATGATCGGCCTTCCTCTTTCTCATCCTTCAACTAATCCCCATTGAATAGAGTTAGTTTTCCCTTTTTACCAATCCATTTTTGACATCAATGTCCCAAAGATGCTTTTTCAAATGGTAAATGGACTTCGTTTCTCCTAGAAGATGAAGGGGTGGGTAGGTAGGTAGGTAGTAGGTATAGATGATAGATAATAGATGATAGATGATAGATGATGGATGATGGATGATGGATGATGGATGGATGGATGGATACATGAGATAGATAGAGATAGATAGATAGAGAGAGAGAGAGAGAGAGAGAGAGAGAGAGAGAGAGAGAGAGAGAGAGAGAGAGAGAGAGAGAGAGAGAGAGAGAGATGGATGTAGGTAGCTGGTAGGTAGGTAGATATGATAGATGATAGATGATGGATGGATGAATGGATAGATGAGATAGATAGATAGATAGATAGATAGATAGGTAGGTAGGTAGGTAGGTAGGTAGGTAGGTAGGTAGGTAGGCAGGCAGGCAGGCAGGCAGGCAGGCAGGCAGGCAGGCAGGCAGGCAGGCAGGCAGGCAGGCAGGCAGGCAGATAGATGTAGATAGCTGGTAGGTAGGTAGGTAACTAGGTAGGTAGGTAGATTAGATAGATAGATAGATAGATAGATAGATAGATAGATAGATAGATAGATAGATAGATAGATAGATAGATGATAGATAGATAGATAGATAGATAGATAGATAGATAGATAGATAGATAGATAGATAGATAGATAGATAGATAGATAGATAGATAGATAGATAGATAATTATAGATAGATAATGATAGATAGATAGATAGATAGATGATAGATAGAAGGTAGAAGATATATAGATGACAGACACATGTATGTATTGTGTGTGTGTGTCTGTGTGTATATATATATTTCTGCTAGTCTGGGATTATCTCATCATGTGGAAGACACCCACTATGTCCTTCGCTTCTAGCTTTCGCTCGTAAAATGCTAACAAAAGTTTGTCTTGACTGGAGTGAAGAAAGCACCTCGTCTTTTCCTAGTATGCAGCCCCCTGGAGACGCAGGCCATCGCTATGTCTTGCTATCAATTTCTTGCCATGGCAAAGAGCTTGCATGGTGTTTGCTTGATTCTGAAGCCACACCGAAAAACACATATTGTAGCTCTCTGGTGCTGCTTGTAAATATAGCCCAGCTGCCCCCCAGGATCCGCCAGTTCACAGTCCATGCTGAGCATCTTTGGGACGGAAAGGATCTTCTGAACAGGACCATCTTGAGTTTGCAGAGCAAGGAGATAACACATGGCAGCTTGGTTTGGTGTCTTGGGGTTTTGTTTTTCCTGCAGCTTAGCCGAAAGGATTTGAGCTCCTAGGAGAGTGCAGAATTAATCCACCCTGAGGGTAAAATATTTTGTCAGATGCTAACTATTATTAGAGGTTCACCAAGTCCGCTCTTCCAGAATTAGCTGGGACGCAGAATGGTCCATTTGACTTCTAAAAAATCCGAGTGTTTTAAGAAAAAGCTATTCTAGAATTGGGTTGGGTTTTTGGGAGGGCAGCCGAAGATGTTCCTTGCAGTCTGTCAAGATTCTCAGCCATCCAGTTTTCTGAAAGGTGTTTTTTTCAGGATGGTGGGGAATGGAAAAGGAAACAAGGGATCGGAATCTATCCTAACCGGGTGGCCCCCTCAGTATTGAACCAAACCCTCCTCTGTGTAGCTTTCTAGCTATACTAAGGTCAGTTGGATGGAACTTGTGTCCATCTGAAAATGAGATGGCACTTCAACCTCTTTGCAACGTTTTCTTATAAATCATGGCACTTTAAAAATACCAATGAAAGCCACGATGCTTGTGCATCTTGTCTACTGACAGCTTGCTGGTAGGTGGTGAGATTGACTGACTAGTTGGTTGATTGATTGGCTGGGCTGATGAGTTGCAAAGGACAAACAAACTGTTGTTTACAAAAAGGAAGGCAAACATTAGTAAATAAAATAAGCAAGCAAGCAAGAAGTAGTTCATAGATTATTATTGATCTTTAGATGAATGAAACAGCATGGAGACGCAGGGGGAGTTGGAATTGGCCTTGTAGGTCATCTAGTCCAACCGCCCCACCCAAGCAGGAGACCCTGCACCGTTTCTGACAGATGGAAGTCCAGTCTCTTCTTGAAAGCTTCCAGTGGTGAAGCTCCCACAACTTCCAGCTGCAAGCTGTTCCATTGGTTGATTGCTTTCACTGTCAGAAAATGTCTTCTAAGTCATAGTCACCTCTGGCTGGCCGCGCCCCCATCTATTCTCTCCCCCCACCCCCAGTCCCAGCTGACCAGGAGGAAATGGGGATTTTGCAGTAATCTTCCCCTGGAATTAGAGGGAATGCAGATTTTACAATATCCTTCCCCTGCCTCGCTCACCAAATCTTGCCCACAAAACCGGTAGTAAAATGTTTTGAATCCCACCACTGTGGAGTAGCCACAATGTCTGGTGGCAAGCTGTTCCACTGGTTAATTGTCCTCAGTGTTAGGAAGTTTTTCCTTAATTCCAGGTTGCTCAACTCTTTGATTAGTTTCCAACCATTAATTTAAATTAGTTAAAATGAAATTTGTCTATAATTTATGTAGTGGTGTGTGTGCTATCCCCAATACATTTTTTAAATATTTCAAATTGGAAAAAAAAACACAGTGATGACAAATTAAAGGACACATTTCAATAAAAACAGGCATTGAAGTGCTATAATATTCTTAGTAGTAAGATCTATTATTTGTAACCGATGTAGAAATATTTTTTTATTGGTCAAATGTATCATTCATTTCTAAATCACATTTTGACTTGCTTACATCATAAAAAGGAACAATTTTTCTCACCCATCAGATTGATAAAAAGTTCATTTTTCAGCCAAGATTTAATTTAAAAACTATAATAGGAAGAAACCCTATAGTGGAAGGTAATTCCTTCCACAAATTCTCATTTCTCTCGTTCTGCATTCTCAGTCAGAATCCATTGTAATTTGTTCAATTTTATGATTAAATATGTTGCTGATACCTAGTGATATTAGCTTAAAGGGACTTGGCAGGAAAATATTTCATGTCTTTTCTTTCAAAAGCAAAGAAAAAAATAAATCTATCTCGACATTTAATGGTCCCAGCTGATCGGGAGGGAATGGAGATTTTATGATAACCTTCCCCTGGAGTGGGGAGCGAGTGCAGATTTTACAGTATCCTCCCCCTGGAGTGGGGAGGGAATGGGGATTTTGCAGTATCCTTCCCCTGGAGTGGGGAGGGAATGGAGATTTTACAGTATCCTCTCCCTGGAGTAGTGAGGCAAGGGAGATTCTGCAGTATCCTTCCCCTGAAGTGGGGAGGGATTGCAGATTTTGCAGTATCCTCCCCCTGGAGTGGCGAGGCAATGGGGATTTTACAGTATCCTCCCCCTGGAGTGGAGAGGGAATGGGGATTTTACAGTATCCTTCCCCTGGAGTGGGGAGGGAATGGAGATTTTGCAGTATCCTTCCCCTGGAGTGGGGAGGGAATGGAGATTTTGCAGTATCATTTCCCAGGAGTGGGGAGGGAATGGAGATTTTGCAGTATCCTTCCCCTGGAGTGGAGAGGGAATGGAGATTTTGCAGTATCCTTCCCCTGGAGTGGGGAGGGAATGGAGATTTTGCAGTATCCTCCCCCTGGAGTGGCGAGGCAATGGGGATTTTGCAGTATCCTTCCCCTGCCATGCCCACCAAGCCCTCCAAGCCACACTCACAGAACTAGTAGTAACAATTTTTTAATCCCACCACTTTACTGTACGCAAGTACAAAAGCATGTTCAGGATCTACGCCTATTCAAAAGTTGATTCTGGAGTTGGAGGCCGTTATATACACACACCAAAAATTTACTGATTGAATCCAGCTAACACAGAAGTGTTAAACTATGAAGAGCGAAGAGCATTCTGGACACATGTAAGTTTAAACTAAGGCAGAGATCATCACGATGCACCAAGCCCAGATATCAAATCCCAACCACTCTTTTCCTAACCCAAATCTTCGCAAAGGGACACCTTCTTAGACATGTAAATTCTGGGGCTGAATGAATAAGTTTTTGGAAGGTTGTTGGGACCTCATACTAAATTGCTATTCTAATCCGCAGCAGAACATTTTAATAACAGTGATGAATGGCTCAGAAATTTTTTTTACTGCCAGGAAAATTATAATAAGTTCTTGCCCCGGATGATAGATGGAGAGATCATTTGTGTAAACACGTTGCAAGGTTGGAGCAGGACTAGCTTAATAAGCTCAACTCAGACGCCGAATTCTTGACCATTTCCAGGCGTTCTCCTTTGTTTGCAACTCCTGAATCCTTGCTATAGAATTCTCTGATATAGATAGATAGATAGATAGATAGATAGATAGATAGATAGATAGATAGATAGATAGATAGATAATTGTTTTCACAACACCCTGTTAGGGCCCCAATTAAGGGAGGAAGCATACTGCTTTTCCTTTTCTGCCTTTTGGCTCATCACCAGAGACCATCGAGACAAAAAGCCATGAATTCCGTTGTGTAATTATTTTAGATGTGTGTTACATTTTTGTGGAAACAATTATATATAACTATCCTCCTGTTCTCCTTTGTTTGCAACTCCTGAATCCTTGCTATAGAATTCTCTGATATAGATAGATAGATAGATAGATAGATAGATAGATAGATAGATAGATAGATAGATAGATAGATAGATAGATAGATGATAGATAGATAGATAGATAGATAGATAGATAGATAGATAGATAGATAGATAGATAGATAGATAGATAATTGTTTTCACAACACCCTGTTAGGGCCCCAATTAAGGGAGGAAGCACACTGCTTTTCCTTTTCTGCCTTTCGGCTCATCACCAGAGTCCATCGAGACAAAAAGCCATGAATTCCGTTGTGTAATTTTTTTAGATGTGTGTTACATTTTTGTGGAAACAATTATATATAACTATCCTCCTGTCTCAGCTGACAAGAAGAGAACTGAGCTGGCTTAATGGCAAGGCTCTCGCCTGGCATGTAATACAGCCCCGGTTCGAATCCCAGTACGGGTATGGCTAGCTGATGAGAGCTAAAAAGCTCGAATGTTTTAAAAAGCAAAAAAAAAAAAAGGGGTTCCGACAATCAGTTGTGATAATCAGCTGTGCCACGCGATTGTTGGAACCTTTTAGAAAACTTTTTAAAGCATTTATTAACTAACCATTCATATGAACTGGTAGTTAAAAAATGCTTTAAAAAAGCAAAAAATAAAAGTTTCAGACGATCAGTTGTGATAATCAGCTGTGCCACACGATTGTTGGAACCTTTTTAAAAACTTTTTAAACTTTTTTACTAACCATTTGCCCGAACTGGTAGTCAAAAAATGCTTTAAAAAGCAAAAAAAAAAAAAAAAAAGGTTCAGATGATCAGGTGTGATAATCAGCTGTGCCACACAATTGTTGGAAGATCAAAAAGTGTCTGTCACTCCATTCAAGCCCAGCATAGAGCAAATGTCAGGATAGAGATTACATCAGACCAGATGGGATATTATTTGCTTCTTCCACAGGGAATTTATATTAGTCTATCAGTATAAGCTAGACCGGAGGCTCAATGCCATTGATTTGCGTCGGTACTTTAACCAACAGAGGCTCAGAGGTGCCTCAACAAAGACAGATTGAAGTTCGAACCAGAGAAAAGCATTTGCAGTTGAGTGGGAAAATTGAAGCAGAGGTCTCCGTAATTTGGACTGCACTGCTTTTACCCCAAGGCTATCTTTAAATACACAGCAGTAACTGTCCTGTAGCAGAAAAGCTTAGTGCATTACCTTTGAAAAGTTTAATTGCAGCAGACATACATCGTTTTCTGTAGTTGGTTATTCTGTTGGAAGTATGTTGTGGACGGAGGATAATAATAATAATAATAATAAATTTTATTTATATCCCGCTCTCTCTCCCCAAGGGGACTCGAGGCAGGGCACAGGCGAATTAAAAAACAAATTACAACAAACAGAATACAGGTTAAAATCAAATTAAACATACCCTGCGCTAAAAACTTCTATAAAAATAGGATGAAGTTGGAGGACTGAAATTTCTAGGAGGCAGATAACTGAAACTTGAAATTGTTGTTCTTCGGCTAAACCTGAGGGAGGTTAATATTGTTAAAATATTCATGACTGGGAGAGACATGGGAACAAGGTCAGCCAATGAATATTTTATTTATTTATTTTATTTTATTTATTACATTTCTATACCGCCCTCTCTCCCTGACGGGACTCAGGGCGGTGCACAGGGATAATAAAAATAATAAATACAATCAAAATAATTAAACATGAATTAAATCGAATTTTGTAAACCCGTGCTAAAAGACATAATTAAAACCCAGACTAAGATAAGCCATAACAGCTATGCCAGGCCGGCCGCATGAAAAAAGTATGTTTTTAATGCCCGACGAAAGAGGCGAAGGTCCGTGATTGTACGGAGGTCGGGGGGCAGGTCATTCCAGAGGGCGGGGCCTGCCACAGAGAAGGCTCTTCCCCTGGGAGTCGCCAGCCGGCATTGTCCTTCCCACTCCAGGGGAAGGATACTGTAAAATCCTCATTCCCTCCTCACTCCAGGGGAAGGATACTGCAAAATCCCCATTCCCTCCCCACTCCAGGGGAAGGATACTGCAAAATCCCCATTCCCTCCCCATCAGCTGGGACTCAGGAGGCAGAGAATAGATGGGGGCACGGCCAACTAAAGGTGGTATTTACCGCTTCTCCAAACTACTCAAAATTTCTGCTACCGGTTCTCCAGAACTGGTCAGAACCTATTGAATACCACCTCTGACCCAGAACCTCTATTTTTCCATCATTATCTCTGTGTAATCAATTGTTTCCAATACTAATATGAATATAAAACAGGTCTGTTTTGGTCTCCTTTCATATATTGTAGCATGCTTATTTCCGACTTCGTGTAAATTCCAATGGGGAAAAAAGGTATCTAAATGTAGAATTAAATTCAGAAGCAATAAAATCAGGGTTTGCTTTAGAGTTTGTTAACTCAATGGCCTTTTATTAAACCAATAATCTACAACCCCAAAAATATTAAATTAAATTATTAAACGTTATCATTATCTTAGACCTGTAGCATTGGATCTGCTAGGTTTTAAAATTATAGATATTTAATGAAGCTTGTAAATGAAACAAACCGTATATGTTAATAGTGGGATGACAGTAGTTTAGTTTAAGAATGCAGGCGATTTGGGAAAATAGAGTGTTTACACATTTGTCTTTTTTCTGTTTGTGTTGTTCTTATCTTAAACAACGCGCTAACATCGCTGTCTTTGCCCTTTTGGATTTCTCTACTCTTAACTTAGAACATTATTGCTGCCGCCTGCTTACTCCAGGTTTTGTTACTCCTGCATACTAGCGTCTTCCTCTACCAGATTGTGCTTGTCAACAATCCAGTGCTACCTAATAGTGTGTTAATTAACTACAGTATTATTTATTCAGTGAGAAAAGATAATAAAATTACACTGTAAGGCTTGCTTTCTTGAAATGTGCAGCTATGTTTTTGTTACCAAATTGCTAATAACAACTCGAGGGAATTAGGGGATTAGGAAAATCAGGCAATTTCTAATGAATTTGCAGTGAACCTGCTATTTATTTAATGAAATTGTACTCTAGGAAGGAAGGAAGGAAGGAAAGAAGGAAGGAAGGAAGGAAGGAAGGAAGGAAGGAAGGAAGGAAGGAAGGAAGGAAGGAAGGAAGGAAGGAAGGAAGGAAGGAGGATCTACCTACAGAAAATGTGATTCTTATTACCCCTCTGCAGAAATGGGTTTCTGCTGGTTCACCACGGATCAGGCGAACCGGTAGCAAAATACATTGAAACCCATCACTGCCCCTCTAGTAGGTCAAATTGAAGCAGAAAATCATGTGCTACCAATGCAGGACGAGACCACAATTGTGTCAGAGAAACAGGGTTTATTGTGCGCACAGACTCAGAGCATTCGTATGTCAGATTCCGAGCCTCCTGGTTACGCTCCGAGGATCACTTTTATAACTCAGCTACGCATAGGTGTTATGCTGCATTAGCCTTTTGATCAGTGAAAAACAGGAAAACAGAAAAAATACAGAAAGGAGAAGTTCCATAACTGTTGCATTTGCTATATTTCTATATATAGGGTCTTATCTTACACCAGGAGTCTGCAAAGTTGGCTCTTTTAAGACGGGTGGACTTCAACTCCCAGAATTCCCCAGCCAGCTATGCTATGCTGGGGGATTCTGGGAGATGAAGTCCACCCGTCTTAAAAGAGCCAACTTTGCAGACCTCTGTCTTACACCATCTGTGACTTTTGGTCCACACGTGTGCTTGTCACCAAGTTAACGGGATTTTAGTCATGTATCAAGGACATAGTTCATTTAAGTTATAGGTTATGTCTTAAGCAAGTTCCTCTTTCTATAAGTCATCTTCTAAGTTATAGGTTAGGTCTTAAGTTCCTCTTTCTTGAAGCAAGTTGCACCAGTTATACCACATAAGTAAACCAACTTCTTCATTATATGATATTGTCCCGATTAATGTCATTCCTATATTTTCCTCCGCCTCTTCCGCCAACGTTTGAAGACTCATCTTTTCCAACTAGCCGGCCTAGCCTAGTCCCCGAGACCACTTTAGTAGACTGAGCAGCAAATTATCTTATGTTAATGCCACTGTATAGTGCCTTGGTAAGGCCACACTTGGAATACTGCATACAGTTTTGGTCGCCACGATGTAGAAAAGACGTGGAGACTCTGGAAAGAGTGCAGAGAAGAGCAACCAAGATGATTAGGGGACTGGAGGCTAAAACATATGAAGAACGGTTGCAGGAGCTGGGTATGTCTAGTTTGATGAAGAGAAGGACCAGGGGAGACATGATAGCAGTCTTCCGATATCTCAGAGGGTGCCACAAAGAAGAGGGAGTCAAGCTATTCTCCAGGGCACCTGGGGGCAGGACAAGAAGCAATGGGTGGAAACTAATCAAGGAGAGAAGCAACTTAGAACTGAGGAGAAATTTCCTGACAGTTAGAACAATTAACCTCTGGAACAGCTTGCCTCCAGAAGTTCTGAATGCCCCAACCCTGGAAGTCTTTAAAAAGATGTTAGATAGCCATTTGTCTGAAATGGTATAAGGTTCCTGCCCATGCAGGTGGTTGGACTAGAAGACCTACAAGGTCCCTTCCAACTCTGCTATTGTATTGTATTGTATTGTAGCTTGAGGGTTTTAATGTGTGGGTAAGGTTTTAGGGAATTTTTAGCACAGGGCACTTAAACTTAATTAGATTTTATTCTGTAGTCTTATTTATTATACGTCCGTTTTATTGCATGTTTGTATTTCTGTTTTAATTTCCTGTGCACCGCCCTGGGGAGAGAGGCACGATATATAAATAAAATAAAATAAAATAAATAAAATAAAATTTTTATAGCCCTTTCATCCTTCTGCCTCAAGATGAGTCGATAACAACTTATAGCCCATCTCCAAAGAACAATGGTTATCTTACAATAAGTTGGCATGAAATGGAGAGTCACGCTGGGCGAACTTTTATTCTATTTATTGTTGACTCAATCGGTAGCTAATTTACCTTTTAACATATCAAAATTCCTTTGAATGTAGTTCCTGTCCCCAGAGGACATTACAGGTGCATTTATCATAAATTACGACCTTCCCTCCTAGTCTGAAGCTTGGGCTACCTCCACGTTTTTCTTCATTATGAGGCTAAGAGGTCAAATACTTTGCTGCTGTGAGCATTTGATTGTTAACCTATGCTAAATTGGCGGGGAGCTGACTTACTTTTGATAAATAATTCATTTCCTTGGAAAGGAAAGCAGATGTTAACATCCACAACAGAGCTATCACCACTTTGCTGTTCCAGACAATAGCGACATGAATAAATGTGCTCCGAAACATCATAACGCAAGTTTTCCACTTTTGAAGAGGGAGTCAAACTATTCTCCAAGGCACCTGGGGGCAGGACAAGAAGCAATGGGTGGAAACTAATCAAGGAGAGAAGCAACTTAGAACTGAGGAGAAATTTCCTGACAGTTAGAACAATTAACCTCTGGAACAGCTTGCCTCCAGAAGTTGTGAACGCCCCAACCCTGGAAGTCTTTAAGAAGATGTTAGATAGCCATTTGTCTGAAATGGTATAAGATTCCTGCCCATGCAGGGGGTTGGACTAGAAGACCTACAAGGTCCCTTCCAACTCTGCTATTGTATTGTATTGTATTTGTGTAGATTTTGCAGTATCCTTCCCCTGGAGTGGGGAGGGAATGGGGATTTTGCAGTATCCTTCCCCTGGAGTGGGGAGGGAATGGAGATTTTGCAGTATCCTTCCCCTGGAGTGGGGAGGGAATGGAGATTTTGCAGTATCCTTCCCCTGGAGTGGGGAGGGAATGGAGATTTTGCAGTATCCTTCCCCTGGAGTGGGGAGGGAATGGGGATTTTACAGTATCCTTCCCCTGGAGTGGGGAGGGAATGGGGATTTTGCAGTATCCTTCCCCTGGAGTGGGGAGGGAATGGAGATTTTGCAGTATCCTTCCCCTGGAGTGGGGAGGGAATGGAGATTTTGCAGTATCCTTCCCCTGGAGTGGGGAGGGAATGGGGATTTTGCAGTATCCTTCCCCTGGAGTGGGGAGGGAATGGGGATTTTACAGTATCCTTCCCCTGGAGTGGGGAGGGAATGGGGATTTTGCAGTATCCTTCCCCTGGAGTGGGGAGGGAATGGAGATTTTACAGTATCCTTCCCCTGGAGTGGGGAGGGAAAGGAGATTTTGCAGTATCCTTCTCCTGGAGTGGGGAGGGAAAGGAGATTTTGCAGTATCCTTCCCCTGGAGTGGGGAGGGAATGGAGATTTTGCAGTATCCTTCCCCTGGAGTGGGGAGGGAATGGAGATTTTGCAGTATCCTTCCCCTGGAGTGGGGAGGGAATGGAGATTTTGCAGTATCCTTCCCCTGGAGTGGGGAGGGAATGGGGATTTTACAGTATCCTTCCCCTGGAGTGGGGAGGGAATGGGGATTTTGCAGTATCCTTCCCCTGGAGTGGGGAGGGAATGGAGATTTTGCAGTATCCTTCCCCTGGAGTGGGGAGGGAATGGAGATTTTGCAGTATCCTTCCCCTGGAGTGGGGAGGGAATGGAGATTTTGCAGTATCCTTCCCCTGGAGTGGGGAGGGAATGGGGATTTTACAGTATCCTTCCCCTGGAGTGGGGAGGGAATGGGGATTTTGCAGTATCCTTCCCCTGGAGTGGGGAGGGAATGGAGATTTTACAGTATCCTTCCCCTGGAGTGGGGAGGGAAAGGAGATTTTGCAGTATCCTTCTCCTGGAGTGGGGAGGGAAAGGAGATTTTGCAGTATCCTTCCCCTGGAGTGGGGAAGGAATGGAGATTTTACAGTATCCTTCCCCTGGAGTGGGGAGGGAATGGAGATTTTGCAGTATCCTTCTCCTGGAGTGGGGAGGGAATGGAGATTTTGCAGTATCCTTCCCTTGGAGTGGGGAGGGAACGGAGATTTTGCAGTATCCTTCCCCTGCCATGCCCACCAAGCCACGCCCACAGAACCAGTAATAAAAAAATTCGAATCCCACCACTGCTGCTTCAGCATTGGAAAGCTAAGACTGACTCTGTTTTTTTAAAAAAGGGGGGGGGTTGTATAAATTTAACAAAGGAATGAACGCTATATGTACTTCATGCTTTAACAAGGCGTGTTCACCAGTTCTATGAAGCCCAAGCTGTAACATTATCCAGAACACTTCAATATAATACAATACAATACAATAGCAGAGTTGGAAGGGACCTTGTAGGTCTTCTAGTCCAACCCCCTGCGTGGGCAGGAACCTTATACCAATACTTCAATGTATTGCAAACGTAGCAAGTTAGAATTGATGCCTGCAAATAAGAATACCTTTGAAAATTCAGTTAGCGATGCCGGCTACAATGCTTGGGACATGTTGAGGGCGGTGGGGAAATGTGTCCGCATGTTTGCAAAGCTCTGTTGAACGCAACATTTAACAATTCCTTGCCCAGCAAATTAACTATCCTACTTTGGCATGTGAAGCCAACAGAGAAAAGGAACCGAATGCAGCAATACATACATTCAGAGAACGAGCCTTTCTCGGTGTAAGACGGGGACCGTGGCAATTTGGTTCGGATGACTCGTGTGATGCTAACCCAAGAGAATATTAAATGAAACTGGGACGTAACAGAAAGGACAAATTGTTTTAAAAGACCGATGATGCAATTACCTTTTCTTGAAGTTTCACGGTTCTAATGCGATAAGAGTAAAGCCGCAAGTACGAATGGGTGAACAATAGGTCTCATTTTAAAGGAGGTTTGCTCTTTGTGGCGGCTCTGCATATCATTGTTTAGAACGCCAAGGAGGTTCTCCATTGCATCTTGGAAGTTGCTGAAAAGAGGCATTCAAAGGCTATTTAATGAGAAATGGTAGAACGAAATAACACAGGAGGAGAAGAAAGCCGAACAAATGTTATATTTGCTGCCATCAGTACATGGCTGACAACAATGAGAATATTGAATATTTATAGGAGTGAATTAACTGCTTTCTCAAAAATCCTTCTACTACGCTTCCTTGCATACAAAAGATCAATGTTTTTCTTCTTCTTTGTCTTTGCAATGCGTGTTTTTAATTTACTTTATTTTGATGGGATTTGAAGTAATACCACTTAAGATACAGAAGGATCTTGACCGACTTGAGCGCTGGGCGCTATCTAAGGAAATGAAATTCAAGGGTGAAAAAAGTGAGGTGCTACATTTAGGCAAGAAAAACTAAAATGCGCAGGTACAGGATAGGTGGTACCTTGTTCAATAGTAGCAACTGTGAAAGGGATCTTGGAGTCCTAGTGGACAACCATTTAAATACGAGCCAGCTGTGGGCAGCAGCTGCCCAAAAAGCCAACACAGTTCTAGGCTGCATCAACAGAGGGATAGAATCAAGATCACATGAAGTGTTAATACCACTTTATAAGGCCTTGGTAAGGCTACACTTGGAATACGGCATTCAGTTTTGGTCGCCACGATGTAGAAAAGATGTGGAGACTCTAGAAAGAGTGCAGAGAAGAGCAACAAAGATGATGAGGGGACTGGAGGCTAAAACATATGAAGAACAGTTCCAGGAACTGGAGATGTCTAGTTTAATAAAAAGAAGGACCAGGGGAGACATGAGAGCAGTGTTCTGATATTTCAGGGGTTGCCCCAAAGAAGAGGGAGTCAAGCTATTCTCCAAAGCACCTGATGGCCCAGGCCAAGAAGCCATGGGTGGAAACTAATCAAGAAGAGAAGCAACTTGGAACTAAGGAGGAATTTCTGGACAGTGAGAACAATTAATCAGTGGAACAACTTGCCTCCAGAAGTTGGGAATGTTCCAACATTGGAAGTTTTTAAAGAAGAAATTGGACAGCCATTTGTCAAGAATTGTATAGGGTCCCCTGCTTGGGAACGGGGTTGAACTAGAAGACCTCCAAGGTCCCTTCCAACTCTGCTATTCTTTTAAGATAACTGTCAAAGGCACATTTTGAGTCTCGACAAACAATAGCGATAATAAAAAGAAGGTCACGGAGAGTTTTGGTATTCAAACTTATCCAATGGTACCCCTAGTCCACCCATATGGTAGAAAGTCATTTATTGCTGTTTTCCAGTATCGGGAAAGGAAGAAAGAAAAGTCCATGCTATCATTGATTGACCTTTAGAAAGAAAAATGCAGCCAGCTTTTCTTTTATAAGATAGCAGGCTTTCTCCGAGAGAGCCCATGGCATGGTTTCACTTCAGAAAAAGAAAAAGAATCTGTCACCACAAAAAGTATATTACTATCATGCCCATCTTCTCAGTCAACCTGGGTTGTTAAGAAATAGAAGTCCTTCTTCACGATAATTAATTATCCAGAGAATGGCTGGCCCGATGGCCATCTGTATTTTGCTTCGTAGATTCTCAACCAGTCTGTGCAAGATTATTTTTGCCTGCATCCTAAATATGTGTTCCTGGGTCTCCATCTGCAATGGAATTTAAAACTGCTACAGAAGTAACCTTCGAGAATATTTTGGGGTACCACAGTACTACAGTATTGGCAGGCTCACCCGATAGTCAATGCTGAACATATTTCTTGGAGTCCCTCATCTACTGAAGATACTTCTAACCGTGGAATAACACCTGTTCAGTGGCTTGCATATTTTTCCTTCCTTCCTTCCTACCTTCCTTCCTTCCTTCCTTCCTTCCTTCCTCCTTCCTTCCTCCCCTCGCTCTCTCCTTATCTCCTCCCTCCCTCATCTCCTTCCTTCTTCCCTCCCTCCTTCCTTATCTGCTCCCTCCTCCCTTATCTCTTTCCTCCCTCCCTCCTTCCTTTCTTATCTCCTCTCTCTCTCCCTCATCTCCTTTTGATTTTGATTTTGATTTTATTCGCATTTATACACCGCCCTATCTCCCTTGTGGGACTCAGGGCGGTGAACAGGCACTAATAAAATGACCATAAACAACAACAACAAATAATAATAATAATAATAATAATAATAATAATAATAATAATAATAATAATAATAATAATAATAATAATAATAATAATAATAATAATAATAATAGAATTTATTAATCGCTCCCTCTCCCCACAGGGACCCGGGGCGGTATATACAATTAAAACGTCTTAAAAATGAATTAAACTAAAATGCCTGTATTAAAATCACAGTAAAACCCTTATTAAAAGCCAATTTTAAAAACTACGCTCCTTCCTTCTCCCTTCCTTCCCTCCTTTCTTATCTCCTCCCTCCCTCCCTCTCTACTTCCTTCCTTCCTCCCTCGCCTCGCTCTCTCCTTATCTCCTTCCTCCCTCATCTCCTTCCTTCTTCCCTCCTTCCCTTCTTCCTTATCCCCTTCCTTCTTCTGTCCCTTACTTATCTCCTTCCTTCTTCCTTCCCCCTCCTTTCTTATCTGCTCCTCCCCTCCTCCCTTATCTCTTTCCTCCCTCCCTCCCTCCTTCCTTTCTTATCTCCTCTCTCCCTCCCTCATCTCCTTCCGTCCTTCCCTCCCTTCTTATCTCCTCCCTCCCTCTCTCCTTCCTCCCTTCCTTCCTTCCTTCCTTCCTTCCCCTTTCCTTCCTTCCTTCCACCCTCTTGAATAGGAATGCCTCATTCTCTCATTCTTCCCCAGACTCCAGGACTGGCCCATGTTTCTCCCCAACCTCCTCATTGTCCAAATCTACTGCCAGCTCCACTGGCCACTGACAAGCCACAACAATATCTCTGTGTAGCCAACACGGGTGAAATTCAGCTCGGAAATCATCATTTCAACTTGGAAATAATAATAATCATATCCCAGGTCTCTCTAAGTTGTAAAAAAAAAAAGCGCCAATCCCCATTAAAATATCTGGTTGGCTGTGCAACCAAGCGTAATAAAATATCCTCCAGCATCTTAGTCAGTGGTGGGTTTCAAATTTTTTAGAACCTACTCTGTAGGTGTGGCCTATTTTGTGGCCATGGCTTGGTAGTCATGTGACAAGGTGGGAGTGGCCACCTTTTAAAATGTGGTGAAACTCATTTAACAACGCTCTTGCTTAGCAACCAAAATTTTGGACTCAATTGTGATGATAAATTATTTCTTTCTTTCTTTCTTTCTTTCTTTCTTTCCTTCTTTCTTTCCTTCTTTCTTTCTTTCCTTTCTTCGTTCCTTTCCTTTCCATCCCGTTGGGTCACTGGCAGCGGCGGGCCAGATTTACTTCCAGGTACGCCGGTGGAACCCCCTCTCACCGGCTCTCTAAATTTCACCAACCGGCTCTCGCGAGTAGGTGCGAGCCTGCAGAAACCCACCACTGATCTTAGTTATACATTCTTGTATATCTTAATTTCCCTTTTTAGGGAAAAAAAAACAAAAGAAGACAAATGTTCTGTTTCCTATTGGGAAAAGCAGAAATCATCTATCTGTCTGGTTGGGATATTCCTCAGCATAATTGTTCTGTCAGTTTCAATTAGAGGAATTAATATGGCAGCTAAAGGTTACACCTTTTTTTCATGGTTAGTGCACTTAATCTACAGTTGGACAATGCTAACCAGGAAATTACCTTGTCAATTACAATTAAGAGTGCTAATCAGAAGTGTTAAGGTCTCTCATCCTCCAGCAGCATGGGTTACATCGCGGGGGGTGGGGGTGGGCATAGAAGGTTATGATGTCAGACAATGTTTAGATAAACATAATGGCTTTTAATAGAATATTTTGCTTATGAAAACAGTATTTGTAAAGAATCAGCACACGTAGTTCTCCATTTACAAGCATAAATGGGACCAGCATTCCAGTTGGTAAGCAATATGGATGTTAACCATTGAAATAGGAGCCAGCCGTGGGCAGCAGCTGCCAAAAAAGCCAACACTGTTCTAGGCTGCATCAACAGAGGGAGAGAATCAAGATCACGTGAAGGATTAATACCACTTTATAAGGCCACACTTGGAATACTGCATCCAGTTTTGGTTGCCACAATGTAGAAAAGACGTGGAGACTCTGGAAAGAGTGCAGAGAAGAGCAACCAAGAGGATTAGGGGACTGGAGGCTAAAACATATGAAGAACGGTTGCAGGAGCTGGGTATGTCTAGTTTGATGAAGAGAAGGACCAGGGGAGACATGATAGCAGTGTTCCGATATCTCAGAGGGTGCCACAAAGAAGAGGGAGTCAAACTATTCTCCAAGGCACCTGGGGGCAGGACAAGAAGCAACGGGTGGAAACTAATCAAGGAGAGAATCAACTTAGAACTGAGGAGAAATTTCCTGACAGTGAGAACAATTAATCAGTGGAACAGAAGTTGTGAATGCCCCAACCCTGGAAGCCTTTAAGAAGATGTTGGCTAGCCATTTGTCTGAACCAGATTTATTGGAGATACTATATTGGCACGAGCGGGTGAAAACCGACTCTGAAAGTTCCCGCAATTTTCACCTGATTGAAAAGCGAAAGTTCCCCCTTTCCCCAAACCATCAGTCACATTGTCCAATCAAGGTGCTAGCTGGTTGCCTGGATACAGTGTTCCTCCTCTTTCCAGCCATCTGTTGGAATGACTTTGGTTCCCACAGGAAACTATTTTGTTTTGGCTACAAACCCCCCCATCTAATTATGCTTCCCTTCTTCACACTGTGGAAACCCCGAAACTTCCAAAATGGCACCAGCCCAGTTCACTTCAGATTTGACAAAGGGAGGGTCACAGATAGGGATCACGTGATCTCAGAGATGCTTGCCTGGGTAGTTAATACATGCCAGTTGCTAAGCAACCAGATTTCGACCCTGTCCCTCTGGAAACGCTACAACGATTGTAGTTTTTGTGAGAATTAGCCATAAGTCACTTTTTCAGTGCCCTTGTAACTGGGAAGCATTGCTACCTGAGTGGTTGTTAGCTAGAAGAAAAGCTGTATATCAATACATAATTGACAACAATTCTTGAGTAACTTCACTGATTTCAGAAAGCTTTAGTAGCTATTTACATCCATGGTCTAAATAGAAGTAATTGAACGTGCTATATGTCTGACCCATCGCAACCCCATGGACAACATTCCTCCACGCCTTCCTGTCCTCTACCATCCTCTGGAGTCCATTGAAGCTCACGTCTACTGCATCAGTGACTCCATCCAGCCACCTCATTCTCTGTCGTCCCCTTCTTCTCTTGCCCTCAATCTTTCCCAGCATGAGGCTCTTCTCCAGAGAGTCTTTCCTTCTCATGAGGTGGCCAAAGTCTTTGAGTTTCCTCTTCAGGATCTGACCTTCTAAAGAGCAGTCAGGGTTGATCTCCTCTAGGACTGACCAGTTGGATGGCCTTGCAGTCCAAGGGACTCAATGCAGGAGTCTTCTCCAGGGAGTCCTTCCTTCTCCTTAGGTGGCCAAAGTCTTTGAGTTTCCTCTTCAGGATCTGGCCTTCTAATGAGCAGCCAGGGTTGATCTCCTCTGACCGGTTGGATGGCCTTGCAGTCCAAGGGACTCAATGCAGGAGTCTTCTCCTGGGAGTCCTTCCTTCTGGTCAGAATTCATGGCTTTCTGTCTAGATGGTCTCTGGTGATGAGCCGAAAGGCAGAAAAGGAAAAAGCAGTATGCTTCCTCCCTTAATTGGGGCCCTAACAGGGTGTTGTGGAACAATTATATATATATAAATTGATTTCCCTCCCTACAGTCTATTATTTTCTGCATGATCTATTAATCTGAATATCTTTTCTGATAGGGAGAGTTTAATCCAAGGAGAATGGCATATTTAACTCATCTTAAAGAAATTGCTTCTCCAAGATCTGTGAATCTGAACCAACTAAGCCTCTTCCTTAGAAGTTACAGAACAAAATGACACGTCCAAGAAGGGAATAGGGAACTGGGTTATTATTAATTTTATTATTAAATTACCACTTTTGTTTTAACACAAGAAACCATGTTTCCAGCCGATCTCTCAAATGTACCCCGCAGCCCTTTCCTGGTTTTCATTTGCTAACTGTTGTTTTAAAAGCTGTAAGCTCATTGTCCTTGGATTAAAAGAGGATAATTGATTTGAAACTGTAATATGATATAATAGAGTTTCTTCTGTATTAGAAGACAATAATAGCGAAATGAAAAAGAAAAACGGGAAGCTGTGCGTCTGGAAAGCTCGCGGAATTCTAATTAAGGGAAGATTTGAACTCAACAATTATGTTTGTCGGACTGTATTAAAACAATTGATTTGAAACGCTGACGCGAGAGCAATTCAAAGAAATAAGAAGGTGTGTTGCTTTTTTCCCCAAGAAGCTGCTGAACAATGGAAGGAGAAATCAGGTTGCTGACAATAATAGAGTTTTAATTTAACATCATTGAGCCACTTAGCTGTATCCATTGATAATCATGACCATTCCCGAATCATTCATACACACACACACACACACACACACACACACACACATCATAGATTGTTGTTGGGGCAGGTGAACAAAGTGTATAAATCTGTCAACAGTTAGCATCTTAGAAGTCCAGTTTTTCTTTTTTTTATTTGATGCATCTTCCCTAGGGTGACCTTTAGTTCAGACAAGCAGAGAATATGTATACTTGCACAGTGGTACCTTTTACTAAGTGCAATAAAAGAGACCCATATCTGTCTGTCTGTCTGTCTGTCTCTCTCTCTCTCTCTCTCTCTCTCCATCTATCCATCCACCCAGCTATCTATTTATCTATACGTATATTCGGCTATCTATCCATCCAGTTAGCTACCTAATCTAGCTATCTATATATCATCTATCTATCTATCTATCTATCTATCTATCTATCTATCTATCTATCTATCTATCATCTATCCATCCATCCACCCACCCACTCATCCACCTATCCATCTTTCTAGCTATGTGACTATCTAGCTACCATTTCTTTCTCTCTATAGTCTATCATTGCTTTCTATTCTGTCTGTCTGTCTGTCTATCTATCTATCTATCTATCTATCTATCTATCTATCTATCTATCTATCTATCATCTTATCATTATCTTCTATTATCTATATTAGATGTTTGAATATTAGTTGAAACCAACAGTCCCATTCATCTATCTCTATCTCTCTCGCTCTATGTCTCCTTCTCTCTATCATCTATCATTGCTTTCTGTCTATCAACTATCTATTTATCTATCGTCTATATTTCTATCCATCTCTATCTATCTATCAAACTATCTATCAAACTATCTATCTATCAAACTATTTCTATCTATCTATCATCTTATCATTATCTTCTATTATCTATATTAGATGTTTGAATATTAGTTGAAACCAACAGTCCCATTCATCTATCTCTATCTCTCTCGCTCTATGTCTCCTTCTCTCTATCATCTATCATTGCTTTCTGTCTACTTTCTATCAACTATCTATTTATCTATAGTCTATATTTCTATCCATCTCTATCTATCTATCAAACTATCTATCAAACTATCTATCTATCAAACTATTTCTATCTATCTATCTATCCATCCATCCATCCATCCATCCATCTATCATCATCCATCGTGTGTCTATCTATCTATCTATCTATCTATCTATCTATCTATCTATCTATCTATCTCTCTCTCTCTCTCTCTCTCTCTCTCTCTCTATCTATCTATCTATCTATCTTTCTATCTATCTATCTATCATTTATCTATATCATCTATCTATCCTCATCCATCTTTATGGATCTATCAATTCAACAGTTGGCCATCAGTAGTCATATGGTTAGATAGAACTGAGTGAGTTGATTGTATTCCTTCCCAAAGGCTTGGCTTTGCAATAATAGACATCTCATTCTGCTCCCTTGGTTTCCTAAGAACAATATCCAAATAGTAATATTAAAACAATTAAAACAAAAAGAACAGTGTTTTCCCACCTCTAACTTATTTATTTGCCTGGAGGTTCAGAAGTGGTAACTAATACTGTAATAGGATGAAAAAAAATCACAAATAAATGTACCCTTATTTGATATCAAAGTCTACTGTATGCCTTCAAATTATTTTCTGACAATTTCTTCAACAATAAACAGAATCAATAAAACTTTATGAAAGTACCCCATACATACATTCAATTTACAGAGTTCCCTTCACAATCACACAGCTCAATTCTGTGTGCAGTTTTGATAACAGAAGGGCCAGCATCTTCTACCACAATACCTTCACTGATGTAGGAATCTCAGGACAGCATAGACATAAAAATTAAAGACAACCCTCTAAGATTCAGCATCACTGCTCTTCGCTTCTTGATTAGCTGAGTGAACAAGATATATGGCTACCATCGTGACCGTCTGTTGCCACAAGGTTAATCCAACATGTTGTTAAAAGAGCCTTCTTGTAAATCTAAAATGCCCCGCCACTAAGATAACTGTCTGGTGGCATCAGAAGGTAGGAGCAGATAGGGCCAAGTGGCATCAGCATTAGCTGTGATGAATTAGCCCATTTCCCTGAAAGATTGAAGTCAGTGATAGATGGATAGCAGAGATCAGGCTTGTGAAGAGGCAATCTTTCGTAACAAACAGATTTCCTCCAGTGATATGCTGTAATTTGTAAGTAATTCCAGACCTCTAAGCTTTCTTTTATCTCCTCGGTGATTTTTAATCTAAGGATACGAAGGAAAGATTGAAAGTATCAAGTGTTGGTAACTCTGTGCTATGTTTGAAAACATCTAAATATCTAAACTACGACGACAAACAGATGTTCCATTTATACACTATTAAGATTTGAAGCACTGAGTTCCGGGGTTGCAACAAGGATCAAAAGCTATCTCCATTCCATGGATACGCGAATGCTCCCTTGGATATGGTGCACCTCCTTTCTCAACCACATCACAAATGACCCCGTTCGACAACATTTTGGTGTGGCACCAATGATAGAAAAGATGAGAGAAGGCTGGCTCTGCTGGTATGGACGTGTCTTGAGAGAAGCTGGACATGTCCCTCAGCAAACTTCCACCATTGCCAAAACTGCCTACCAAGTAGAAGTCAATGGCCAGCGACCTCGTGGTCATCCAAAACAGAGATGGCAAGATGTTGTCAACCAAGATATGCAAGACGCAATCCTGGAATCTGGAGGCACAGCTAGCTGTGGAAAGGGGCGTTCAAGGAAGGAGGGAAGGAGAAAGGAGATAAGGAAGTAAGGAGATAAGGAAGAAGGGAGATAAGGAAGGAAGGAGGGAGGGAGAAGATAAGGAAGGAAGGAAGGAAGGAAGGAAGGAAGGAGACAAGGAAGGATGGAGGGAGAAAGGAGATAAGGAAGAAGGGAGATAAGGAAGGAAGGCAGGAGGGAGGGAGGAGATAAGGAAGTAAGGAAGGAAGGAAGGAAGGAGACAAGGAAGGAAGAAGACAAGGAAGGACGGAGGGAGAAAGGAGATAAGGAAGTAAGGAGATAAAGAAGAAGGGAGATAAGGAAGGAAGGAGGGAGGGAGGAGATAAGGAAGGAAGGAAGGAAGGAAGGAGATAAGGAAGGAAGAAGACAAGGAAGGATGAAGGGAGAAAGGAGATAAGTAAGTAAGGAGATAAGGAAGGAAGAAGACAAAGAAGGATGGAGGGGGGATGGGGGAAGGAAGGAGGAAGAGTGAGAGAAAGGGAGGAAGGAAGGAAGGAAGGAAGGAAGATCCATAACATTTAAAGCAATTTCACTGAATTTCTAACTGCATTTAGTCCAATTGCATCTTCAGAATGGTGCGTATAACTACATTATATGAATCTGATCTCTATGTCTATTAAAAAAAATAATCCAGGTTGGCATTTTGATGAGGGCAGCATCAATAATGAGTCCCTTCTTTCCCATTTTCCTCCCCCTTCCCCCAGATTTTAAGGCCTCGTGGGCCATGCTTTTGCCCCAACATAACAGGAGGACCCCTTTTGCACGTGGTTGAGGGGGGTGAGGGAGCTGAGAGAAGAGAAAGTTGAAGGTGGAAGAGAATAAAACCCCAGGACAAAGTCACCTTGGCTTGCAGTGCAGAGAAAAAAACAGGTGTAAAATTCGGACACAAACTGTGAAGGACTGTGGAGCTGATCTGGGGGAAAGAGAGGCATGAATAAACCATAAAGTGGACATCTTGCAGGGGGGAAAAATTACCCAGTCCTGAGAAAGACTAGTCCCGACTGGACTATTGGACTGGACTGGACTATTGTAACTCTCTCTACATGGGGCTCCCCTTGAGGTGCACCCGGAGGCTTCAGTTAGTTCAGAATGCGGCCGCGCGAGCAATTATGGGCACCTCTAGGTTTGCCCACGTAACACCGCTCTTGCGCGAGCTGCACTGGCTACCTGTCGTCTTCCGGGTGCGCTTCAAGGTGTTAGTTATCATCTTCAAAGCGCTCCATGGCTCGGGACCTAGCTATCTGCGAGATCGGATCCTGCCCCACACATCCTCACGACCGATTCGCTCCCACAGAGAGGGGCTTCTCCGGGTGCCGTCCACTAGACTTTGTCAGCGGGCGACGCCCAGGGGAAGGGCGCTCTCTGTGGCGGGCCCGGCCCTCTGGAACGACCTTCCCCCTGATATTAGAACGACCACCGACCTCCGCTCCTTCCGTGTAAAATTGAAGACCCATCTCTTTCGACTGGCCGGCCTTGAATAGTTCTCTCTGTCTTTTAATTATAAATTTTAAATGGGTTTTTAATTTATGTTTTTAGCACGGGTAGATTTATTTAATTCGATTTTAAGAAATATTTGTATTATTGTATATTGTTTTTAATTATGCCTGTGCACCGCCCCGGGTCCCTGTGGGGAGAGGGTGCGGTTAATAAATCCCAATTTATTATTATTATTATTATTATTATAAAGAGAAAATGTGAGAAAGTAACTCAAAATAATCCCACCTTGGTTTGGTTTACTACAATACAATACAATACAATACAATACAATACAATACAATACAATACAATACAATACAATACAATACAATACAATAACAATACAATACAATACAATACAATAACAATACAATACAATACAATACAATACAATAACAATACAATACAATACAATACAATACAATAACAATACAATACAATACAATACAATACAATAACAATACAATACAATACAATACAATACAATACAATACAATACAATACAATACAATACAATAGCAGAGTTGGAAGGGACCTTGTAGGTCTTCTAGTCCAACCCCCTGCGTGGGCAGGAACCTTATACCATTTCAGACAAATGGCTATCTAACATCTTCTTAAAGACTTCCAGGGTTGGGGCATTCACAACTTCTGGAGGGGAAACCGTGTTTCCCCGAAAATAAATATATTATTTTTTGCTCCAAAGGGAGTTATTTTCAGGTGACGTTTTATTTTGGGGGAAATATGGTACCAATTGGATCAGTCTGGCCAATGACCTTAACTAGGGTTTATTTTGGGGGGAGGGCTTATGTTGTGGCCCAGCCAGCTCAAGATGAGCTGCTGATGGACTCCTCTAGTGAGAAGTCCTATGAGTCTGCTCTAGAGGAGGAGGCCGAGAGTGAGAGAGCAGAGAGACCGGCTAGGCATCAGGAGGCACCTGGGTGGGGCTTGGTGTAGTGGGGAGGAGGAAGCCCAGTTTGTCCCTGATGTCAGGCTAAGAAGGATCGAGAGGAGGCAAGGGCAATTAGCAGAATGACGCAGTCGGAGATATCAGTAGCAGCTGCCTCATTGACTGGCCCCTCCCAAGAGGCTTTAAAAGAAATCCTCGGTACATCGGAAGGTTTGCAGGAAACAACGCAGAGAGGTTATTTCAGAGTCAGAGAGTTTTTCAGAGTTGGAGAGTTTGGATCGTGTTATCTTCTAGTCAAGGTTAGTTCAGGCAAGCTGCCAAATAGCAGCCAGTCTAGTCATTTGTCTTGTGTCGGGAGGGAGTCAGAACAGGCTTATATTAGGAGCATCCTGAAAAATCATGCTAGGATTTATTTTCTGGTTGGGTCTTATTTACAGGGAAACAGGGTATGAAAAGAGAGAATACAGAGTTGGAAGAGACCTTGGAGGTCTTCTAGTTCAATCCCATTCCCAAGCACGACATCCCTACAATTCTTGACAAATGGCCAGAACTGGTCAGAACCTGCTAAATATCACCTTTGCTTTAAATAAAATGGAAGATCCCAACGGGTATGACTGCACCCAATCATTTGAATATTGACGCAATCTATTGGCTCGGAAAATTAAAGCTGTGTATTGGGCTTTTCTTGACCTGTAGACTTTTCAGTTCGATCACTAACCAGTTTATTGCCAGTTCAGATCATCATTGCTTTGTCTTCTGTCATTTTTTCAAGTCTGAACCTTGAAAAGCTTGGTCCTCCTCTGCTTTTTGAATATAAGAAGAATGCCGTAGCTTATTGTTTGTGTTGCGTTTTCCCGCCGCGAAGCATTAAATCATCGTTGCATAATTTCCAGACTTGAAAGAGATACGGCTTCTGAAATTATTGTTCAGAGATTTGTTGTCACTAGCATAGGGCAGGATCCCAAAACAAGAGTCAACAGTAAATCAAATGCTTCAGAGATGAAAAATTGGCTATATTTCTGCTTTCGACTGCGCATTTACGGAAACAACCCAGGCCAATTCCTTTCAGATTCCTTACAAGAACATTATATTCTACTTTATGTTTCTGCAGACTTTTACTATCTATAGCAGGGGTCCCCAACCTTTTTGGCACCAGGGACCGGTTTCATGTAAAAAAAAAATTCCGCGGATCGGTGGGAGCCTCCAGCAGGTGAGTCGAGTCACATGTGTTCGGCGGTCATGTGCAGCCAAGCGGGAAAGCTGCCAGGGGTCCCGGGTGAAGGATCCTCAGCTGGGGCAGGGAAGGACGGGCTGCGTCCCGGGCAGGAGGGCCTGGCTGCCCCTTCCCCCCATGCAGGGCTGGGTGGTGCCCCGAACGCCCCCCCAATGCAGGCCGTTGCCTCTGTCCTGCCCCCGGGGAGCACCCCAGCCAGCCGCCAGGATAGAGTAGTGTTTGCTACACTTTCCTAAGAGTTGCGCTATTCTCTCCGCCGCTCGCTCTAGGCAGGGGGTTGGACTAGAAGACCTCCAAGGTCCCTTCCAACTCTGCTATTGTTTGGTATTGCATCGTATCCTTCAATATGGCCTGATGAACAGTAAGTAGGGACAGAACCACGAGAGACAGCAAGAAAAACAAAACAATTTTTTAAAAAAACAGCCGTTCCGATACATTTTGCAGCAAAATGTGTAAGAATAATTTGTGAGGGGTAATTTGCATAAGTGTATTGATCAAACGTGTTGCTGACAGCAAAGGAATTAAGACTGGGCTGATGAACGTTGTTGTTTTTTCCTTAAAAAAAATGGGAGGGGGGGATCCTGGATTGGCATTAAAATGTACAAACAATTCCTCCGTGCTTAAGAAAATGACATTTATGCAGCTGCTTAATAGCAGCCAACAGATTCTCGGAGCGCCCAGATTTTAGATCTGGATACCTGAAAAGTAGCAGATTAATGGTTGAGAGGTTGCTAGAGGGGGCGTCCATGGTTTGTTGACATTTAGCTGGCGTATTTCAGCAAACAGGGCGTTATGCAATGTGGCACGTGAGGGTCACGCCGCTACAGCGGTTTAAATTAGCCATATGTGACAACACTTCATTAGCATTCTAGTTTTGTCCTGTTTGCTCCTCCTCTGAACAGACATATGCCTGTCCCAAGTCTGCCAGCTTCATGGCAAGAAAAAAAAACATCATTCAGGATACACAAGAACAACATCGCGTGAACAGATAGAAGGAAATAGAAGAAAGATAGAAAAGATAGAAGACTCTAGAAAGAGGGTAGAGAAGAGCAACAAAGAGGATTAGGGAACTGGAGACTAAAACATCTGAAGAACGGTTGCAGGAACTGGGGATGTCTAGTTTAATGAAAAGAAGGACCAGGGGAGACATGATAGCATCTTCCAATATCTCAGGGGTTGCCACAAAGAAGAGGGAGTCAAGGTATTCTCTCCAGAAAAGGGTTGAGGTGGTTAGTTATGCTCATGTTAGCCCCCATGTTATTCTCTGTTCAGGATACGCTTTTCTTCTGAGGAGGGGGTGCCTGTCCGGCCTCCCGCCATCTTTTCTTTTGGGTCTTTGGCCTGTCATACTTTCTATTATTCTGCTATGCATTTTCTATGGTGGGAAAATGGGAGGGGGGACTGTACAGAGCTAGATGCGATGTAGCCAAAACAAAATTCCTTTCTAGAAAGCCAAGGTCATCCTTTCTTTGTCTTTATACCTCTGAACCTGACCGGAACTGGATGGGTGGAAGCTGCCAGCGTGGCAGTGGGAGATTGGACCATGAGGTGGGCTTGTGGGTGTGGGGGCAAGATCTTGAACTTTCCATCTGGGTGGGGAAAACCGGGAAGCTTTCAGATTCGGGTTTTCCCAGATGTGCCAACATGGCTCTCTTAATAAATTGAAACTTTGAGCAAAACTTTGCCTTGAACTCTGATTTACTTTTGGATGCCGTTTGGAACCCTGACAGATGGTCTTGCAAATCAGTGAGATTTCCTAGAGTGTGAACTCATCAGTCTGGTGACCTTTCATCCTTTGTGAAGTCCGATTTCCTACACTGGGCTGGAGAAGCATTGAGGATGGATATGATTGAACACAACTCCACAATCCAACCCAATATCCCAACTCCTTAAAACGAAACCCTTTCAACCCAACGCGGTAGACTATACACTCCTACAACGTCATCTCTCAAGACTCACTGACAAAACGAAATAAGCCTGGCAACACTTTGCTTTGGATACTTGGGACCATATGGCTCTTGGCCGGCGTAGTTTTACTGCCACCTGTCAAGGTCACAAAGAATGAAAAGCAGACGGTCTTGGCCAAGACTCCTTACTCCCAATTGTACGTGCCAAGCTTTATGCTTTCAAGCTGACAGTCATATTTACTTGTCTTTGGGAAAGCTCCAACGTTGCCTTCAAATGCAATTCACGATCCTTTGTTGTGAGATGAATGGCAGCTTCAAAACTCAGCTAATCTTATATTTTGCCACCTCACAAACAAAGAGTCCAAAAGTAACTATTGGGCAAATTGAAGAAAAACGACAACAATGGTTAAATACTCTTTGATTCATTGATATAAGATTATCTTCTGAACTAGCAACTAAAGATACAAAGGGCTTGGCTTTCTAATTGCCTTCCACCTCTCTTCTTTCCTTAAGCAAGGCAAACTAATTTCCTAAAGGCAAACGAAGGAGAGAAGCAACTTAGAACTGAGGAGACATTTCCTGACAGTGAGAACAATCAATCAGTGGAACAACTTGCCTCCAGAAGTTGTGAATGCCCCAAACACTGGAAGTTTTGAAGAGGAGACTAGGCAACCATTTTGGAATACATAGTTTCCTGCCTGAGCAGGGGGTTGGACTAGAAGACCTCCAAGGCCTCTTCCAACTCTGTTATTCTATTCTAATTCATGGCACGTTGGTTTAAACAAGTGTTCTTCTATTGTTCACAAATTTCTACTTTCTGAATCTTGCTTCCACGAGTATAACATATTGTTCAGGAATGAAAAACTAGTTGAGTGACTCTGGGCCAGCCACACTCTCTCTCAGCTCAACACACCTCACAAAGTTGTTGTTGTTATCATTGTTGGGAAAACAGAAAGAGGAAAAATGTGTTGCCTGTTCACGTCTTAATTATAAAGTAATAAGAAAACAAAATCTAAAAGAATAAGAAATAAGAAAGAGGTAATGAAGAATTACTCTATTTCTTATCTGTATCCATTCTGTAGTCAGATTAACGGAGTTGGGAGGGACCTTGTAGGTCATCTAGTCCAACCCCCTGCTCAAGCAGGAGACCCTACACCATTTTTGACAAATGGCAGTCCAAAATCTTCTTGAGAGCCTCAAGGGATGAAGCTCCCACAACTTCTGAAGGCAACTTCCGTTCCATGGGTTGATTGTTCTCACTGTCAGAAAGCTCCTCCTTATTTCCAGGTTGAAACTCTCCTTGATTAGTTTCCATCCATTATTCTTTGTCTCGGCTTCAGGTGCCTTGGAAAATAGCTTCACCTCCTTCCTCTCTGTGGCAACCCCTCAAATATTGGAAGAGTGCTATCATGTCTCCCCTGGTCCTTCTCTTCCCTAGACTAGCCATGCCCAGTTCCTGCAACTGTTCTTCATGTTTTAGCCTCCAGTCCCCTCATCATCCTGGTTGCTCTTCTCTACACTCTTTCTAGAGTCTCAACATCCTTTTTATAGTGTGGTGATCAAACCTGGATGCAGTACTCTAGGTGTGCTCTTACTAAGGCTTTAAAGAATGGTATTAGTATCTCCCTTGATCTTGATTGTATCCTTCTGTTATGGCAATTTAGGATTTAACTGCTGTTAAGCCTGGTTTCACCCAATTTTTCATTACCTAAGTGTAGGATTAGGTGTAGTCTTAAACTAGAAGCTTAGAAAACTGCAGTTTGCAGTTTTCTATTTCAAACATCGACATGAAAAAGAATTCGTATTTAAATTGGCATTGGAGCATATTTTTATCCTACTTTTATCTTAATGTTTTGATATCAATAATTTTTGAGCCAATAGCAAAATCTGGGTAATGACACTGAGCTTGCAGTTCTCGGAAGTCTAGATCAAAGTGGCTTCCTTTGGTCTATTGCATGTAACAGCTGAAAAGTATTTCAATATCGTCTTTCAAAACGAAAATCTACTGAATTATGCTTTAGTAACTCGGAACAATGTGTTCTATCCCTAGCTAAGAAGAATTGGCTGAGGGAAAAATCAATGAGAAATGCAGATTAAACGGGCTTTTGATTTCCAATTTTTTAGATGATCACACTGTTTGGAAATAAAATGTGGAAGCCAAGAAGAATGGATCCCAGGGGAATATGTGAGTGGATGTGTACGCTTAGAATTTCATTGAAAGTCATGCCAATTATTCTGTTTTATACGACAGATTTAGATCAGAACAAATATTTCAGACTACACTGGATTGCAATATGGCCTATGTCTGTAGCTCCGTCCCTCTATCGTATTGTTTCTGGAACTGCAGGAAATCTGGGAATCCAATCTATGGGGAGTAAAGAATATTCTACCAATGTTGATACAAGATGGAAAATGTGTGACTCGGGGTTGAACTGTGTGTTAGAGTATTCATGAATGGGAGAGACATGTTAACAAGGTCAGCCAATGGATAGGCACAGAGGTGGGTTGCTACAGGCATTACTGCCAGTTCGGTGTGCAAATATTTTTTCTCTCTGTGTGCATGTGCACATTTTCAGCTAAAAAGGTTTGCACATGCACAGAATGTTAGAAAAGGGGGAAATAATTTTTTGCAGAACAAAAATCAAGATGATAATAATAATAATAATAATAATAATAATAATAATAATAATAATAATAATAATAATAATAATAATAATAATAATAATAATAATAATAATAATAATAATAATAATAATAATAATAATTTTAATACTTATAAACCGCTCCCTCTCCCCATGGGGACTCGGGGCGTTGCACAGGCAGAGTAAAAACAGTAAAAAATATACAAACAGTTCTAAAACCAAATTAAACTTAACCTGTGCTAAAATTCCCATAAAACTAACTATGCTAAAACTACCCAATAAAACCCCAAGACAGGGAGACTATCCCAGGCCGGCCAGACAGAAAAAGTGAGTTTTTAATTTAAGACGGAAGGAGCGGAGGTCCGTGGTCGTTCTAATATCGGGGGGGAGGTCGTTCCAGAGGGCCGGGCCCGCCACAGAGAGAGCCCTTCCCCTGGGCGTTGCCCGCTGACAATGTCTAGTGGACGGCACCCGGAGAAGTCCCTCTCTGTGGGAGCGAATTGGCCGTGAGGATGTATGAGGCAGGATCCGATCCCGCAGATAGCTAGGTCCCGAGCCATGGAGCGCTTTAAAGATGATAACTAACACCTTGAAGCGCACCCGGAAGACGACAGGTAGCCAGTGCAGCTCGCGCAAGAGCGGCGTTACATGGGTAGACCTTGCGGTCCCCATAATTGCTCGCGCGGCTGCATTCTGGACTAGCTGAAGTCTCCGGGTGCACCTCAAGGGAAGCCCCATGTAGAGAGAGTTACAATAGTCCAGTCGGGATGTCACGAGCGCATGAGTGACTGTGCGAAGGGCGTCCCGATCCAATAGAAGGCGCAATTGGCGAACCAGGCGAACCTGGTAA
The DNA here is from genome assembly GCA_039707465.1 of Rhabdophis nuchalis. Classification (NCBI taxonomy): domain Eukaryota; kingdom Metazoa; phylum Chordata; class Lepidosauria; order Squamata; family Natricidae; genus Rhabdophis; species Rhabdophis nuchalis. The sequence goes on from CM077661.1 coordinate 4,462,644, forward strand.
AACGCCCTCCTGGCCACAGCTGTCACTTGATCTTCCATGGACAGCCGGGCATCCAGGAGGACACCCAAATTGCACGCCCCATCCACAGGGGCAAGATGTTCGCCCCCTATGGCCAGTGATGGAGTAAGCTGGTTGAATCGGGCAGCCGGAAACCACAGCCACTCGGTCTTGGTCGGGTTGAGCCTGAGTCCGTTACTTCCCATCCAGATCCGTACGGCTTCCAGGCACTGGCACATCACTGCTACGGCATTGTTGGGGTGGTTTGGGGTAGATATATACAACTGAGTATCATCAGCATATAGATGGTACTCTACCCTGAAACCACGGATGATCTCACCCAGCGGCTTCATATATGTGTTAAACAGGAGGGGCGAGAGGACCGACCCCTGAGGCACTCCACATGTGAGGGGTCTCGCGGTCGACCTCTGCCCCCCTGCCAACACAAATTGCGATCGGCCAGAGAGGTAGGAGAACCACCGTAAAACGGTGCCTCCCACCCCCAACCCCCCCAGCCGATGCAATAGGATAAGATGGTGGCACTGACGATAGAACTTTCTCAGCTGGCTTCCGACAAGCAAAATCAATGGGAGAAGGAGGATTCTTTGAACGCCTGCGTAATCCCCTTAACAAATACAGTGATTTGCTTAACAACCATGGCGTAAAATCAGGCATTTAATAATTGCCTTGCTTAGCCACAGAAAGTCTGTTCCCAGTTGTTACTGTAAACCAAGGACCACCTGTAAAGGATGGGAAAGGTCTGAAAAATGTCGATGTCTAGTGGAAACTTTATTGTGTCATGGGTTACATCAGGGGTGTCGAACTCCAGGCCCGTGGGCCGGATCTGGTCCATAACGTGGTTGGGGGCCATTCTGGAAAATATAAAGGGCCAGCCTGCATCGCTTCGGCCCAGTCTACCCAATGTGAAGAGGAAACATACTAGCAGTTTTGGGAGTGGTGTCAAGCTGGCCATGCCCATCCAGTTGGCCATGCCCACCTAACTCCCTAAGCTCAACTACACCCCCTCATGCGGCCCTCAATGAAATTGAGTTCGACACCCCTGGGTTACATGAAAAATGCCCCTATACAGGCCCTCACACACATCCACCCAGACATTGAGGCCATCTGCCAAGCATGAGAGAGAGAAGTGTGTTTTATCTGTAATAGCACATTAATGCTTGATTTGTGGCCTGGGAACATGGGCGATAGGCATGCATTTTCAGTCCCTGTTTCATAGAAGGAAATGGTCCAAGCATCCTTTCTCTCCATCAAACTCCTCGTGTTTTAGACATCAGCCTGACAGGCCAGAGAAAAGGAGACGTAATAATAAAGGACAGCATAATAATACTCAAATCAATGAATGTCTTCATTATCAAATGTATACGCTCCCGAGAACTCACAGAAAACAGGATGAAAGGTTAGCTGATCCCATTCCCTCTTGCATGCAAGGCAAAAATGGATTCGAATAGCAGATATCGATGTGAAATTCCAGCATCTATTTTTTTTTTCAGATCCTTTTACAAAAGGGCTGGAGCATTGTTAAATTGTTTTAAATTGGTTTTTAGGGGTACTGTTTTAACTTATTTACATTTTTTAGCACAGGGATACTAATTTAATCTGGTTTTTAAATTTTGTATATTGTTATGTTTATATTTGTTTTTAAATTGCCTGTGCACCGCCCCAAGTCCCTTTCTGGGAAAGGGTGGGGTATATAAATTTAATAAACTAACTATAACTAACTATAAACTAACTAACTATAACTTCGTAAGACTTCGGAAGTGTTCATTCTCATTCCCATCAAAGGAAATTTTAATTACGAATCTTTTTATTGGGGGGAAAAAAGAGACGAAGGGAGTGACATTCCGAAAAAGCTAATTGAATAAACTTCCTGTTTTCTTAAACAATATTCACTCTTCCCTAATTCTATCACTAATCAAGGCCGCAAATGTGCATTTCATTTCGCTTGTTAATGTGCTTTTTTTTGTTTTCCTTTCAATTTTGCATATGAGTTTTTGTAAATTCCCTCATTATCTGCCTAATAGGCATTCTGAATTATGAATATTATTCACTTGATGAATAGTTTGCCCTTTCTCAACGTTTAAAAAAAATCTGATTTATTGGCAGATTGTTGAAGGATAGGAAGTTCTCCAAACCTCAAACTGAAATATTAGAGACAAGTTAGAACTGTGGATAGAGCTGTTAAAAGCTATAATTTGCAGCATGCAGAAGCAATGTGAATTTTTATTCATAGCAGAACGTTCTAGAATAGAATAGAATTCTTTATTAGCCAAGTTTGATTCCTCTTCACTTTCTGCCGTTAGAGTTGTATCATCTGCAGATCTGAGGTTGTTGATATTTCTCATCTTAATTCCCACTTTTGATTCATTTAGCCCAGCTTTTCTCAAAATGGATAAGCCAGACATGGATCAGCTACTATAAATCTGAATAAAAATAATGACCAAGTATCTTAGGGATGGTATTTAGTCATGAGATTTTAACAGTTGGATACAATTATTATATATGGAAGATTTAAGCCAGTTTTATATTCTGAAGGTTCATATATTTGGGATGCTCTGGAGATTGAGATCATAGCACATATATTATTTGAAAGCCAGCTACACAGTAAAGAGATTATTACCCTCAACCACACATTAGACAAACAGTCCATGGGGATCCATATATAAGAAGAGCATATTTTCTGTGTGGCCATAACCCCAAATATTGCAGATAATATGGTCTTTATTTGAATAAAACATTACGGTTGAATATCACATCTGTGGATCTGATTTGATAAATTGCAATAGAGAAATATGAATTGTATTTTTATCTTTCAATCGGTTGCGTTATGAATACATTGGTCTTCTTATGGGTCTTGGGTGTTTTGATATGAAATCAAAGTAAATCAATAAAGTATTATTATTATTATTATACTGAAAAGTCACCGGAGAGAGAGAATTGTACGGATAGTCTAAAATATCCTCAGAAAGAATTTGTATGTCGAACATGAGGATGGCCAATGACATTTCTCAGACCCTGAATGGCTTTGGGGTCTGAGAAATGTCCTGATTGCAATTGCTCCTGATTGAATCATGTTTCTTGATAAACTGTAGTTTATAGCAGACAGGCTATAATTAAAATGAAACAAAATTTTAAACAAGCAAAAAAAGGGGGCTTTCAAAACTGCCCCCACAAGGAAAATGTTTAATTTAATTAAAAGAATTAGGCTCAATTTTCTACATTCTAAAAAAAACGCATAGAAAGATTGTCTCTGAATGAAGCTACATTTCTTCTTCTCCTCCTTCTCCTTCTCCTCCTCCTCCTCCTCCTTCTTCTTCCTCCTCCTCCTCTTCCTCTTCTTAATCATCATCTTCTTCTATTTCTTCTTCTTCCTCTTCCTCCTCCTCCTCCTCCTCCTCCTCTTCTTCTCCCCCTCCCTCATTCTTCCCATTCTTCTTCTCCATCATCACCCTACCTCCTCCTCCTCCTCTTCCACCTCCTCCTTCCTTTTGGAGAGAATAGCCACAATTAAGATGAATATGTTTCTGTGATTTCTTCTTCTTCTTCTTCTTCTTCTTCTTCTTCTTCTTCTTCTTCTTCTTCTTCTTCTTCTTCTTCTTCTTCTTCTTCTTCTTCTTCTTCTTCTTCTTCTTCTCCTTCTCCTTCTCCTTCTCCTTCTCCTTCTTCCTCCTCCTCCTCCTCCTCCATCATCTCCTCTCCCCCCTCCTCCTCCTTTCCCTATACTTCCTCTCTTCTTTTTTGAAATTTCAGGAAACTTCATTCCTGCTGATGGCTGAAAATTGATGCGTTTTGAGGGAGGATGTAAAAACCAGACCTAAAAATATTTCACATCGCTTAAAACAGCAACAAAAAACCTCAGTTTTCACCAATCCTGGAAATAGGATGGAGGAAAACAATTTCAAGCTCTTCATAGATGCTACTACATAGATTCCCTCCATTAGTACAAATCACATTGTCCAATTAGATGGAGCCTCTTTCTCTGCCAAACATTTGGTGAGATGACCTTGGTTCCCATGGGATGATTTCTTGTTGCCATCTGGCGCTACCATTCCAAACCTTTCCCTCCCAATTACTTTATGGCAGGGGTCGGCAGCCTTAAACACTCAAAGAGCCACAGAGGTCCTAACTGGAAGCCCCCCCCCCCATTCCATTCTGGAGCCAACCGGAAGTCTGGTTCTCCCATCATAGTCTCCTTCTAGTGTGGCATCCTTTTTCCTCTGCTGACCAGAAGTCAGTTCCCTTACCATAGAGTCTCTTCCTAACGCGGCATCTTTTTTCCTCTGCTGACCAGAAGTCAGTTCCCTTACCATAGAGTCTCCTCCTAATGCGGCATCCTTTTTCCTCTACCTGTCCAAACCAAAAGCCCTATCAATTGTGGAGCTGACTAGCAACCGGGAGCCACAGCAGAGGGATGAAAGAGCCGTATGCGGCTCCAGAGCTGTGGGTTGCTGACCCCTGATCTATGGCAAGCTGGGAAACAAAAAAAGGCTGCAGCAGCATGGGCATGTTTCAAAGTTGAGAGGGTCATCCTGGGAACTCCATGGATGTGGAAGATGGGAAGTTGGGGAGAAAAATGCCAGACAAAGACAATGGCAAACCTATTTCAACACCAATCGAAAAGATTGCATGAGTTATTGTTCGGTCACAAAGCAATTTTCGGAGAGCGTCTTTTCTTTCTTCTAAAAATTGTGGTACATGCTGCTTAAAAGAATACATGTTAACAGTCTGACAGGTGTAACAGAATACTTTCAATAGCTAAAATCCTATATTTGAAAAGAGATTATGGGGTGTTTTTTTTTTCTTTTCAATTAGGGACAAGTTCATCACATAAGAATTGATATATACGAGAAATAAACTTGCAAGTGGAGAACAGATTGCTCGCAAGCTTTCTCTTGAATTGCTTCTGAAAATTGGACACTCTTCAGGTCCAATATTGCAACGATGTCGCTTACGGATTCAAATATAAGACTGCACGTAGCTGTTCCAAAAATTGAGCTCTCAGCAAACTTATTTCTTGTGATTTACACTAGTGCACCATGTACTCCAGCTATCTACAGGAGATCGGGAGAGGCTAAACCGTTTTGAATGGGATTATTATGTTTCTTCCAACACAACACACAGATGAACAAATGGGATTTCATAGACTCTCTAAATTTCAAACATAGGAATTTGGCTGCAGAGTAATAGGGATAGATTAAGTTGGCCCCAAATTGAAGGAGTGGGAAGAAATATAACCGGGGTATTTGATTCCGATTCTCAGGGTTCACACCAGTAAACCCTAGTGCAGTTGTAGGTTTCACATTTTGTTAACACTGGTTCGCCCTTCGTGTGCCCGCTTGCTTTGCGGGTGCATACACCCTTCCCCACATGCACCCAGCCTTCTAGCCATTCACTTTACTTACGCGGGTGCCTTTTGTGCATGTACCTGGCTTCAAAAATGTGCCTAAATTTATAAGAAGGTCAACAAGAGAGGAGATACTGAGAGCGCAAAGAGTGGGTCCTTTGATGTATCAGCAAAACGAGGTGGCCATATTGAGGCAGATCCCAAAGAAAATAAGAGATATAAGAAAGAATTATTCTTTCTTAACTAAAAAATTGTTTAAAAAGAGGGTGTGGTTCAAGTGGTTGATGCCCGAAGGGATGCTGGTATTCTGGGAGGGAGGAAGAGTTAGAATTAAAACAGTTGAAGAGGCGCATAATTTTCTTAAAAAACATTCCTCAATCCTGGATGATGATGAGATGGGAACGGGAGGGGCCATGGATCCGCCTGATGGTGGGGGGGAGGAGGAAGAGACTATAGCAAAGAGGCTCAGATCGCATAAATAACTTGTTATATTCTCTTTTTTTATGATGGCAATTCCTGCACGGATGTCAATAGTATAAAGTAATTGAATGCATAAAATAATATGAAAATTTATGATTTTAAAATGTATGTACCCCTTCCTTTTGATAATTTTTCTTTTTTAATGGAATATGTACGAAGACTCGGAGGCGGTCATCAAACCCGTTGTGGAAGCTCCAAAATATTATCTGATACCTTACCTATCCCTTTCCTGTTAAAAATTGTTAAAACCAATAAAACTTTTTTCAACCAAAAAAAAAAATGTGCCTAGGATGGCACAGAGCCAGGGCACTCACGATTTCCACTACTGGTTTGGGTGATCCGGTCTGAACCGGCTGAATACCACCTCTGCCCTAGTGGGTAAATGAAGTAAGTCAAGACTTAGAGCTCAGAAAGAGTATTTCTATTTTGTACTAGCTGTTCCAGTCTGGTTAAATCTCCTGCTTCCCATTTCCCCATCTTGCACAGGCTGTTTGCATTGTTTGGGAATCTGCCTCGCGATTGCAAAGTGGTTGGATAACGGAAAGCAACATGTGACGCTCCTTTTAATTAAAAGTCTTGCATAAATGAAACCATCTACTTGTATTCAACTTTCTGCTGTTTTGTGTTAACTTGCGACAGCCTCTACTCCATTTGGACCAATTTTCATTTCATGTTGCAAAATATCAGATTCCGTGTAAAGGCTTCCTCCTTCCATTTCGAAAGTAAATGTTCTGCAGAGGCATTCATGCATATGTCCCTCAATATGTTCGCCCAGAAGTTGCTCAGAAAATGTTGGGGTTTTTTCTCTCTCTCCTTATCTTTAATCTCCAATTGGATCATTGGAAAGTTGAATTACTATCTCAAAAGTATAATAATTATCCTTTGAAGAGGGATGGGATGGGATGGGAAAGAAAGGAAGAGAAGAGAAGGAAAGAAGGAAAGGAAAGGAAAGGAAAGGAAAGAAGGAAAGGAAAGAAAGGAAAGGAAAGGAAAGGAAAGGAAAGGAAAGGAAAGGAAAGGAAAGGAAAGGAAAGGAAAGGAAAGGAAAGGAAAGGAAAGGAGGATAGAGGGAGTGGACTGTGGGTGATTCACGGGGATCTGGGAGAACCTCTAGCTAAGATTCTGTGCAGTTAGGAGAACCCCCAAATCCCACTTCTGGCTGACCCTGCCTGCCCCCCTCTCCTTCCCTCCTAAGAGTCCCCACACAGCCTGTTTTGGATGCATATAAGTGCAGAGCACGTACAAAAGCTCAGGGAGGGAGAAAAAAGGCCTACCAGAAGTTTGGGAAGGCCAGAAATGGACCCGTTTCCAACCTCCAGAGGGCCTAAGATGCTGAACTTGTCAATCAATAAGTCGGCAGTTCGAATCCCCAGCGCCGTGTAACAGAGTGAGCTCCTGTTACCTGTCCCAGCTTCTGCCAACCTACCAGTTCGAAAGCATGTAAAAAACGCAAGTAGAAAAACAGGGACCACCTTTGGTGGGAAGGGAACAGCGTTCCATGCGCCTTCGGCATTTAGTCATGCCGGCCACATGACCCCGGAAACGTCTTCGGACAGTGCTGGCTCTTCGGCTTTGAAATGAAGATGAGCACCGCCCCCTAGAGTCGGGAACAACTAGCACATATGTGCGAGGGGGACCTTTACCTTCAGCTTACTGCTATAATTGACAAAAAACCCTTTTTTTAAAAAAAGTTCTTTTAACTTGATTTTTTCCAAATGCATTTCATCCCAGATAAGAGTTGTCAAATCGAGCTGCTGTGCTCAGAGGAATGAGATTTCCACACCACCTATTAATATAGAAAAAATGCACATAGACCTTGGTTAGCATCACAACCAGCAGGATTTACATTCCATAGCCAACTCTTATAAAAATCCCACCAGAACAAAAAATGAATATGTCCTTTGAAACCTAGCTTCACTAAGGTTTGCATTACATTTTTAAAAAAATGGGTTTGTTTGTCTGTTTATGCTTAGGTTGTCGAAGATGACTTCTTATTTCGGGTAAATTACTTAACATACTTAGGATGAGTAGTTAATTGGTGCGCCTGAAATCCATGACCAGCTTAGAACTAGAGAACAGGGAAAAAATAATGTTTATTTCTCATAAATAAGTCACTAGCAGCCATATATTATTTATGCTACACAAATTTAAACAATGTATAATACATGAGGGGAAAAAAATTATGAGATTTGAAGCAAACAAAAAACTCCAAACCCTGAGCAGTCTCCAAAGATTGTTATTAATATTGCAGCTCCAGTATTATTCTGCTGTTTAATTTATTGTTATATAGACACACAATATAGACACACACACGCATGCATGCATACATAGGTGGTTTCACATAATTTGGCCACCGGTTTGCCGTGCACCGAAAATGCGAGCATGTGCATGCAGCCTTTGGTGCATGCGCATTGCTCAGAAAATGTGGCTAAATAGGACATCGTACCACCAGGGCAGGTTGTTACTACCAGTTCGCTTGAACCAATCTGAACCGGCTGAATACCACCACCGATATATACAGTATATAGTGTAAAAAAAAAAAGAAATAATAATGAAAGAAGGAGGGAAATGACGTGATCCTAATTAACGTGTTCTTAAATCCAATAATAAAAGTAGGTTGTCATGTTCGACCTTGATGGTGCTGGAGATCGAGACTGGAGCGTGTACAATATTGTGATATTTGGATAGGTTGCTTTGCAAAAAGGAAGGAGTCTAACGTGTTAATTTATTCCTCGGTAATTAGCCCTGCAGAGGCTGACTTTCCATTTATTTTTCACCTCAATCGCTGGCAGTGACAGCAGGCTGTGCTGAAACCCATAGCATAAAATGTTTCTGCTTTAACCCAGCAATTTTTCGACAAGAAAATAAATATATTTGGGTCATGGGTGGCATACACGTACTTTCCCTACCAGCTCGCAAAGGTGAGCGCCCGCCCTTGCATGCATTCAAACTTCTGTGCATGCACTTTTGCTTGAACAAGTACCTAAATAGGACAGCATAGAGGTGGGCCCACCTGTCATTTCCACTACCGGTTCGGGAAAACCGGTCCAAAATGGCTGAATACTACCTCTGATTTGGGTGCCTACATTTCCCTAATGTAATCTTTTTATTCGTTATTGCTTAATAATGTGCCACAGCTATTGACATCATGTGGCTTTCTGGGTGCGCTTCAAGGTACTAGTGACCACCTTTAAAGCGCTCCATGGCAAGGGACCTGGTTACCTGCAAGACCACCTCCTGCTGCCAAATACCTCCCACCGACCAGTTCGCTCTCACAGAGAGGGCCTCCTCAGGGTGCCGTCGGCCAGACAATGCCGGTTGGCGACCCCCAGGGGGAGAGCCTTCTCTGTGGCAGCTCCCGCCTTCTGGAATGACCTACCTCCTGGACTACGTCCTGGAAGTTCTGGAAAGCCAGAAACAGGCCCATTTCTGGCCTCCAGAGTCTTGGGGATGAGGTTTTCACCCTCCTAGAAGCTCAAAGAAAGCCTCCAGAGCCTGAGGAAGGTGAAAACACTCCCCTCCCCATGATGCAGGAGGCTGTCTAGGCCATGCCCACCATGGCCACACCCACCCATCAACCAGGCAGAGAACCCATCGCTGAAATTTTTGAAGCCCACCCCTGGTTGTAAGGATCAAAAATGGTCATAGGTTCCTATTATTTCATTGGCATTGTCACTTCAAATGGTTACTAGAGGAACTCTTGTAAATCAAGGACTTGCCAAAATTCACTTAAAAAGGGTCTCACTTTAAGCAACGGGAATTATGGGCTCAGTTGAGGTGGTACCTCAAGGACAGTGGTGGGTTTCAAAATTTTTTAGAACCTACTCTGTAGGTGTGGCCTATTTTGTGGGCATGGCTTGGCAGTCATGTGACTGGGTGGGAGTGGCCAACTTGTAAAATGTGGTGAAACTCATTTAACAATGCTCTTGCTTAGCAACCAACATTTTGGGCTCAATTGTGATAATAAATTCTTTCTCTTTCTTTCTTTATTCCTTTCCTTTCTTCCTTCCTTTCCTTTCCTTCTTGTTGGGTCACCGGCAGCGGTGGGGCAGACTTACTTCCGGGTCCTCTGGTGGAACCTCCTCTCACCGGCTCTCTAAATTTCACCATCCGGCTCTCGCGAGTCGCTGCGAACCTGCAGAAACCCACCACTGGTCAAGGACTAATAGTACTCAAGTCCTGGATTGCAATCAGAAATACCTGCTTGAAGCATCTTCATTTAAATTCACTGATTTGCAATCAAATGTCTTAGACGGGGAGATATAGAGATCACCTTTCGTCTCGTTTTTACTGTCATTGTACAACATAAACACAACAAAATTGGTTTAGAAGGAGTTCCTCGTGGAAACTTGAATTGGATTATGAGATAGCTGTAATTCCAGAATTCTCAAGGCAGTCGTTATGTGGTGTGGTTTTTTTCACCAATTATAACAACCGCTGTGCCTTTTTATAGAGAAGAAAGAAAGAAATCTCAATCGTATTTGGAATTTAATAAATGTAATATCCTTGGAATTAAGAGTTGGAATTAAATAAAAATTTCACCGGTCAATGAATCAGCATGATGGAACCTCGATGAAATGGTAATAATGCATGATCATTAAAATGCTACTATTAAATTAATTTAAGTTAATTGATTTCCCCCCACCCCCACCCTTCCCCAACCTTTAATTGCCCTTATTTAAAGAACACCCGATTCATCAGCAATTCCCTCCTGATTTATTTTTTACCTCTGAGTAGAAACTGCATAATCAGTTTTATGTATCAGCTTTAAAACAAGAGAAATGATAGAATGCAGGAAGAAAAGGGCTGGATATGTTCACCGCTCAATATGAGAAGCAAAAGAAGTACCGCCTTATCTTTCCTTCCTTTTTTTTCTCCCTTCCCTCTCTTCCATTCTCCCTTCCCTTCTCCATTTCTTTCCCTTCTTCCTTCCCTTCCCTTCTCCCTTGAAATATGATGCTTCCAATGGGCTCATACTGGAGGTGGTATTCAGCAGGTTCTGACCAGTTCTGGAGAACCAGTAGCAGAAATTTTGAGTAGCTCAGAGAACCGGTAAATACCACCTCTGGCTGGCCCCGCCCCCATCTACTCTCTGCCTCCCAAGTCTCAGCTGCTCGCGAGGGAATGGGGATTTTGCAGTATCCTTCCCCTGGAATGAGGAGGGAATGGAGATTTTGCAGTATCCTTCCCCTGGAGTGGGATGGGAATGGAGATTTTGCAGTATCCTTCCCCTGGAGTGAAGAAGGAATGGAGATTTTGCAGTATCCTTCCCCTGGAGTGGGATGGGAATGGAGATTTTGCAGTATCCTTCCCCTGGAGTGAAGAAGGAATGAAGATTTTGCAGTATCCTTCCCCTGGAGTGGGATGGGAATGGAGATTTTGCAGTATCCTTCCCCTGGAGTGAAGAAGGAATGGAGATTTTACAGTATCCTTCCCCTGGAGTGGGGTGGGAATGGAGATTTTGCAGTATCCTTCCCCTGGAGTGGGGAGGGAATGGAGATTTTACAGTATCCTTCCCCTGGAGTGGGGTGGGAATGGAGATTTTGCAGTATCCTTCCCCTGGAGTGGGGAGGGAATGGAGATTTTGCAGTATCCTTCCCCTGGAGTGGGGAGGGAATGGAGATTTTGCAGTATCCTTCTCCTGGAGTGGGGAGGGAATGGAGATTTTGCAGTATCCTTCCCCTGGAGTGAAGAAGGAATGGAGATTTTACAGTATCCTTCCCCTGGAGTGGGGTGGGAATGGAGATTTTGCAGTATCCTTCCCCTGGAGTGGGGAGGGAATGGAGATTTTACAGTATCCTTCCCCTGGAGTGGGGTGGGAATGGAGATTTTGCAGTATCCTTCCCCTGGAGTGGGGAGGGAATGGGGGATTTTGCACTATCCTTCCTCTACCACGCCCACCAAGCCACGCCCACAGAACCAGTAGTAAAATAATTTGAATCCCACTACTGGCTCATACACCTTTAAAGATTGAAATCCTTACCTCCAAAAACAAGGCTAAAGTAAATGGACTGAGTATTTCATCCCGTCTAACATCTGTGCCCCCTTGCCTACTCTCTCCATTAGAAAGGACGGTGTAGATACTCAGCAGAATGAATGTTTTTAACCATTATGAGCCAGATGATGCTCTCCTTGAGTAGGCCGATTATTCTGATGGCAACCCCTTAGCAACTCTAGAATGTTCTAATTTATCCTCTCCTATCAGTTTGAAGCCAGGACCTGACCCTTCTCTGCTTGGTACAACTTGCGGTGTGCTTCATGTTCCAGCTAGCAATTATTCAACCAAATCATGTTAACACTTCAACAAACATGATGTTGTGCCACTTTTTTTTCAATTAAAAAAAAAAAAACCTATCCTTGTGCATTCAGCTGAATTCATTTATTTTCTCTGTCGTTCGGATTTCAGGACTGCGGTGAAGAACTACAGACATTCTCTTGAGGAACGGTTGATGTATTTGATCTGCGAACAAGATAAGGCCAAGATGAAAGCATTCGCAGGGCCCGCTCACCCACACGGATTACGCAACGCAGGTTGAGTAGCTAAAAACCATCAACCATCATTTTGCATGCTACCATTTTACTCTAGGTGAGTTCATGTATTTCACCAAACCTATCTCCTTCGTTTTCACTTCCATTCCTTGGTTTATTGCCTGGGGGTTGAGATGCAATCGGTTTAACAACTGGTTTGGTGAGCGCACGCTTTGGGCAGGCGTGAAATCTAAAAAAAGTTTGTGGGTGTGGCTTGGTGTGTGTGGGGTCATGGGCATGGTCAACTTTCCCCCACTTTTTAAAGCATTCAGGTGAATAGGCAGGAAAAAAAATGCTTTAAAAAGCTGGAAATAAAGCTTACAATACAATACAATAGCAGAGTTGGAAGGGACCTTGGAGGTCTTCTAGTCCAAACCCCTGCCTAGTCAGGAAGCCCTATACCGTTTCAGACAAATGGTTATCCAACATCTTCTTAAAGACTTGCAGTGTTGGGGCATTCACAACTTCTGTTCCACTGATGCATTGTTCTCACTGTCAGGAAATTTCTTCCAAATTGTTTCTCTCCTTGATTAGTTTCCACCCATTGCTTCTTGTTCTACCCTCAGGTGCTTTGGAGAATAGCTTGACTCCCTCTTCTTTGTGGCAACCCCTGAGATATTGGAAGACTGCTATCATGTCTCCCCTGGTCCTTCTTTTCATTAAACTAGACATACCCAGTTCCTGTAACCATTCTTCATATGTTTTAGTCTCCAGTCCCCTAATCCTCTTAGTTGCTCTTCTCTGCACTCTTTCTAGAGTCTCCGCATCTTTTCTACATCTTGGTGACTAAACTAGATGCCGTATTCCAAGTGTGGACTTCCCAAGGCCTTATAAAGTGGTATTAACCCTTCATGTGGTCTTCATTCTATCCCTCTGTTGATGCAGCCTAGAACTGTGTTGGCTTTTGTGGCAGCTGCTGCACACTCTGAGTGGTATCATCTGCATATCTGAAGTTCTTGATATTTCTCCTGGCCATCTTAATTCCAATTTTTGATTCATCTAGCCCTGCCTTTCTCGTGATGGCATGTACACTGATGCAATTCAGGGAAGGTTGGAAAGCCATGCTGTTCCACAGAGTTTTAAATATGCAGTGCGATAGGGTGCCGGTGGGTGGTTATTTAATTTAATAGAATTTTTTTAAAGGGTTTTGTGGCTTCTATGGTTTATCGCCTGTGTAAACCACCAGGAGTCTTCTCTGGAGCATGGCAGTTTATGTGCCAAATTAGAAACAAACAAATAAATACATTTGAAGGAATCGACCAATGAATCAATAGTGTTAGGGGTAAAAAAACACACCCCGTTGGAAAATAAACAGGCGGAATAGTGCAAGAGATGCGTTGCTTAAACCACACAAAAACTCTAAAACACTGATAGTAGAAAAAATAAATAGTCTTTAGACTTGATGTAACTAAAATACTTCTTCCAAACAGTGATACTAACTCCTCTAACAATAAACAGTCCTTCACCAAAACCACAGTTATCTTACGTCTTCAGGTTCAGCTCCTTCCTCAGTGGCAATCAGGAAGCAAAGGAAAGCAAAAAGGGATGAACTGTGTTTCCAGCTGCCTTTTATGATTGAGCTGGGAAGCACAGCCAATCAGATTCCACATAGTCTTTAAAGCTACATATACCTTTTGAGAATCCTGGCTTATATAAATATTGCCAACCCAACATCAGGATAATTATCCTAACAAATAGCTTCAGCAGGTTCCACTTCAGCTAATCTGCTGTGAAACTGCATTCCTTACAGATGTTTGAGCCTACGTTATAGCATTCTACATCATCTAACATGCCAACAGCACTGGGGAACATATAACATGTCAGATGCAATTCCCAACGTAGCTGGATAGAGTCCAATGGGGACTCTAGGGGCAGGGCCTTCTCAGTGGCTGGGCCATCCCTCTGGAATGACCTACCCCCTGAACTTCGGACTATCACAGACCTTCCCCTCTTTCGCCGCTCACTTAAGACTTATCTGTTCCATCAAGCCGGTCTAGCTTAGCCAATGAGTAATTGTATTTTAGAATTTTAATTGGGATGTTTTAGCACAGGCTTTAAGTTTAATTTATTTTTAATTATTCTGTATTTATTGTTATTTATCGATTTTAATTCCCTGTGCTCCGCTCTGGGTCCATTTCGATGGAGAAGGGCGGTCCTATAAATCTAAATAAATAAATAATTAATTAATAAATAAAATAATGTTTGTGTAAAATGAAGGTCCATTGTATCACTTTGACACTTTGATCCTCCTTATATGACTTTGGCTAGTCTCAAAATGCTAACCAGGTTCAGATCCTGTTACGGTCCAGTGGAATGATCAACATGGAACCACAGGACTGTGGGTTCGACTTAGAAATCAATTAACCAAATCAAAAGAAGGCATCAACATATTTTCCTTCCTCCTAGGTATTTCCAGAAATGCAGCGTGCCTCAGTTCCAAAACCAGGTTAGTTGAGCAAATCGTCGGTATATTTGGAAGGAAGGATATAATAGCTCATCTTAAAAATCCGGAAGGACCGACTCGCGCATGATGGAAGTTTGTAACGAATGGGAATAGGAAGAATAAATGCTTTCTCAGTAAGGGGAAGAAGGAGAGAGAAAAAAGAGATGTATTCACGAAACACCAATTTTGCATTTGCTTTGCATGTGTCAGCAAAGGAAAAAGTTAGCAAAATTCACAGCAAAAGGCTTCTAAAGTTAAAATAAACTTTCCAAAAATATGCTGGATGGGCAAAATGGAAACAAGGTGAGTATGAACTGTATGAATAAGATGGAAATGAATCAAGGAGAGAAGCAACTTAGAGCTAAGGAGAAATTTCATGACAGTGAGAACAATGAATCAGTGGAACAGAAGTTGCCTCCAGAAGTTGTGAATGCCCCAACACTGGAAGTCTTTAAGAAGATGTTGGATAGCCATTTGTCTGTTACAGACCTTTTTAAGATGTATATTTTATTGTGTCCTACTAATCCAGATGAAATGTTAATATGTAGTGCTATGACATGCCATGTGCTAAATAAATCTGAAAAGCAACAGGTTCCTTATGCAATAGTTGGAAAATGCAAATTAGCATCATTCACTTTGACTGTTCGCTGGGAGATTATTTTTTTCCCCAACCTCTTTCTTGATGATTGCACCAGGAATGCCTGTGCCTGTCTCAAACTTACAATAATACAATAATAAAATAGCAGAGTTGGAAGGGACCTTGGAGGTCATCTAGTCCAACTCCCTGCCTAGGCAGGAAGCCCTAATACCATTTCAGACAAACGGCTATCCAACATCTTCTTGAAGACTTGCAGTGTTGGGGCATTCACAACTTCTGGAGGCAACTTCTGTTCCAGAGGTTAATTGTTCTAACTGTCAGGAAATTTCTCCTTAGTTCCAAGTTGCTTCTCTCCTTGATTAGTTTCCACCCATTGCTTCTTGTCCTGCCCTCAGGTGCCTTGGAGAATAGTTTGACTCCCTCTTCTTTGTGGCACCCTCTGAGATATCGGAACACTGCTATCCTGTCTCCCCTGGCCCTTCTCTTCATCAAACTAGACATACCCAAGTTCCTACAACTGTTCTTCATATGTTTTAGTCTCCAGTCCCCTAATCATCTTTGTTGCTCTTCTCTGCACTCTTTCCAGAGTCTCCGCATCTTTTCTACATTGTGGTG
The DNA here is from genome assembly GCA_039707465.1 of Rhabdophis nuchalis. Lineage (NCBI taxonomy): Eukaryota > Metazoa > Chordata > Lepidosauria > Squamata > Natricidae > Rhabdophis > Rhabdophis nuchalis. The sequence continues at coordinate 4,478,667 of CM077661.1, forward strand.
ACCAAAACTGAATGCAGTATTCCAAGTGTGGCCTTCCCAAGGCCTTATAAAGTGATATTTATAATGCCTTCTCTCTTCCATTGTCCTCATGTCCTTTTTCTGGTTCTCTAGCGGTTTTGTACGTTTTGGGAGTTTGCTATTTCAGTGTAAGAGGACTCCAAGAAGAGAACATGATGTTTGAATGCATCCTGCTGAGGATTCAACAGAAGGATTCTACTTTCAGTCCACTTAACAGAAGTCTAACATGCTGGATGGCATCTTGTCTTGCTTGGATTGCATCCATCATGAAGCGTAAATGAGAATTAAAAAGTCTGCAACGCACAACTGTTCAAATGCCAAATGGAAATTTTTATATGGGGAATCCGTCACCATCTGGATCGAGGTGTGCAAGGGGGAAACTGTCCCCGCTTATCAAACCGTAATCCTTCCACATCAGGATTTAAAGGCTGATTAAACTGCAATGCCTTTCAATACATGGAAGGGACGAGAGAGGGAAGGAGAGAGAGAGAGAGAGGAGAGGATAAGGAGAGAGGGAAGCAGAGGGAAGCGGAGGGAAAGGAGGAACGGAGAACGAAAGAGACGAGAAGAGATGGACTGTCGTAAAATCGGAAATGTGATGTATCATAAAGGAAAATCTATATAAATAAAAATGTAACTATGAGTTTGTTCAAAACCGCTGATCTCCGAAGGTCCTGCACCGATCGCTTCCAAATTTTCACACAACGTTCCTTTCATATATGGCACCAATGATATATATTTTCATTTCATTTTTCATTTTATTACATTTATATCCCGCCCTTCTCCACAGAGGACCCAATCTATATATATAGATTGTGTAGATGTCACACCTGTACATGTAACAGAAATGTAAAAAATTGTAAAACAAAAAGGTAGGTAGATGGATACAGAGAGAGCAGTGGGCCACAGGTATTATGTCATCCTTTATGACATAAAATACTGTCCATAAGATTCAAGGAGAAATACAGTAGGTAGGTAGGTAGGCAGCTATAGGGATAGAGAGAGGGAGGAAGAAATGCGGTAGGTAGGTAGGTAGGTAGGTAGGTAGGTAGGTAGGTAGGTAGGTAGGTGAATAGAGAGAGGGAGAAATACAATAGATAGGTAGGGAGAGGGAGAGGGAGGGAGAGGAAGAAATACAGTAGGTAGGTAGGTAGAGGGATAGAGAGAGGGAGAAATATGGTAGGTCGGTAGGTAGAGGGATAGAGAGAGGGAGAAATACGGTAGGTCGGTAGGTAGAGGGATAGAGAGAGGGAGAAATACAGTAGGTAGGTAGGAAGGTAGGTAGGTAGAGGGATAGAGAGAGGGAGAAATACAGTAGGTAGGTAGGTAGAGGGATAGAGAGAGGGAGAAATACAGTAGGTAGGTAGGTAGAGGGATAGAGAGAGGGAGAAATACGGTAGGTAGGTAGAGGGATAGAGAGAGGGAGAAATACGGTAGGTAGGTAGGTAGGAAGGTAGGTAGGTAGGTAGAGGGATAGAGAGAGGGAGAAATACAATAGGGAGGGAGGGAGAGGGAGAGGGAGGGAGAGGGAGAAATACAGTAGGTCGGTAGGTAGAGGGATAGAGAGAGGGAGAAATACGGTAGGTAGGTAGGTAGAGGGATAGAGAGAGGGAGAAATACAGTAGGTAGGTAGGAAGGTAGGTAGGTAGGTAGAGGGATAGAGAGAGGGAGAAATACAATAGGGAGGGAGGGAGAGGGAGAGGGAGGGAGAGGGAGAAATACAGTAGGTAGGTAGGTAGAGGGATAGAGAGAGGGAGAAATACAGTAGGTAGGTAGGTAGAGGGATAGAGAGAGGGAGAAATACGGTAGGTAGGTAGGTAGGTAGGTAGAGGAATAGAGAGGGAGAGGGAGAAATACAGTAGGTAGGTAGGTTGGGGGTTATACGGTGGTTGTGTGTACGTGTTTGTGTTTGCAGGTGTAGATCTACACACAAATTGGTTGGCCATTTACCCAGACTGGGCCACAGCAATGCATGGCCGGGAACGGCTAGTGTAGAACAAAATCATTTTTAAAACAGAAAAGAAAACAAACAAAACAACCACACCCAGAGAGCACCAAGGCTCCCAATTCAATTTTCATAGAAGATGAAAATTGTATATTTATGTACATGTGAAAATACCACCCACCCCCCCCCACACACACACAAACATTGCTGACTGTAGCTACTCGGGGACCTGCTACGCAAATGAAGATGAGGTTGTTAAAGCTTTCGTTGCTCTCTCTCTCTCCAACCTTTCGCTTCTTATTTAAAGCTTACGATTATGTGCTGCACCATACTGGAAATATTTCACAGCTATGCTGTCTGAAACCCTTTAAGTGCAAATGACGGGTCGGTGAGCTTCCCCACTTCTGACTGAAGAATGTAACACTTAACTACATATTGCGGGGTTTTGCAAAATGCAGCCGATGAAGAGGCCGTGCGTCAAGAAAATGTATGTAGTGTCTGGTTTTCATTTTCAATTCACTTAGACCAGGGGCCTGCAAAGTTGGCTCTTTGAAGACGGGGGGACTTCAACTCCCAAAATTCCCCAGCCAGCCAGGCTGGCTGGGGAATTCTGGAAGTTGAAGTCCACCCGTCTTCAAAGAGTCAACTTTGCAGATCTCTGACTTAGACCAATGTAGAAGAACGGAGAAGGAAATGATTCCTCCGCTTAGTCAAGAAAGCTCTCAAAAGACGGGCTAAGATTGGATTGCGTTGCACCCCAATTTGTGAAAATAGAGCATAGGAAGGATTTGGGTCGTGGCCCGCCAGTGGTCAAAGGAGCTAGCAGCAGATTCGGACAGTGAGGAGGTTGGGGAGGGACATGGGCCAGTCCTGGAGTCTGGGGAAGGCTCTGATGAGGGCTCTGTCGGAGGCAGAGAGGGGGCCAGGGCCCTCTGACAGTTATCAGCTGCCTTAGGAGTCAGACATCAGTGAGGCAGAGGAAAAGCTGGAGCCTGTTCCCAGTGTGTGCATGCACAGAGTTGCCAGACGAAGGGAACAGCTAAAGAACAGGGGTCGACTTGAGAGTAAGGCCATAGGTGGACGATGAATGCTCTCATCCCAGAGGAAATAAAAGAGGAGCGACAGGGGAGTGGAGTTTGCAGGAGACAATTAGTTCATTGGTTCATGACTCTCTGACACTCCTTGCCAAGTTCTGCGGATCTCGGCCTGGCAGCTCTCCAAGCCAAATAAGGTCTGTGACCATAAATCCTCCCTTGAAAGACTTTGCTGGATGTGAATGAGCAGAATTCACAGTCAATTAATAAAAGGGCTTTTTGTCAAGGCAAGGAGTTTGCTTCATGCTCTCGGGAAGCCTCGGTCAGGATAGAATTCATTTGACAATGGCTTGCCCGTGTCATCGTTAATTAAATGAAAAACAGGGCGCGGCCAAGCACGAGAAAAACCCACCAGCTCTCAAATCCTTCATCTTGCTGACATTGTTGGAAATATTGAGTCAGTGACACAAGAAGCCTTCTTCCATGCACAGTTGGGGTGTTGTGATGGAGACCTGCATTGCCATCTTTTTCACAGTGGACATCCAATGACATTGGCTTGTCCTCTCCTCATTTCCGCACATCCTATTAAGTAGAGCTTTTTAAAGAACTAAAACGAACGCTGTACTAGAAAAGAAAAGGTGTTTGAGATTCCTCCAAATTCTTTTGGACAATTTGAGAATGGAAGCCCCTAGCCACTATAAATCATTCCGGTTTGATTTAGTGCCTTAAATTGATGAATGAATGCAAAATGAAGCCAGAGTAATCTTTTGGCACAACTTTAATATGAACAAATAGTAAAGAACAAATGTATATTCAGAGCTCACCAGAATCATTATC
>CM077661.1:4487500-4552500 GCA_039707465.1 Rhabdophis nuchalis
AACCCCGCACTGCATATCGGACATTAATACAATCGACGGAGTCCAGAGATACTTCACGAGAAGAGTCCTCCACCCCTCTGCTCACAATAGAGCCACCAGGCTTGAAATTTCGGGCTTGGAGAACCTAGAACTATGCCGATTAAGGTCTGACCTAATCATAGTACACAAAATTGTCTGCTCCAATGTCCTACCTGTCAGTGACTACTTCAGCTTCAACCGCAACAATGCATGAGCGCACCATAGAGGCAAAGTTAAGGTAAACCTCTCCAAACTCGATTGCAGGAAATATGACTCCTGCCACAGAGTGGTCAATGCCTGGAATGTGTTACTTGACTCTTTGGTTTCTTCCCAAACCTCCAAAACTTTAACCTTAGAACAGGGGTGGGTTCTGGCTGCTGCTACTGCCGGTTTGCTCAGAAATGCGCCCAGCATGTGCCCGCTCCACGCGCATGTGCGGTACAACCGAAATTACTCTGTGTATGCACAGAAGGCAAAAACAAGATGGCAGCGCCATAGGCACCATCAAGGAGACCAGTTTGGGGTGTGTGGCAAGTCTGGGTTGCTGCCGGTTCCAGCGACCCAAGCCACCAAGTTACTATCGTGTTCTGACCCCCCTTTCTCTGACTAACATAAGACTGGCTGCCTGCCATTAACTCTCTTGGCTGCTTGCCTGAAGGACTCTGAACAGATACGAAGCTTCCTAACTCGACTAAATCAACACGAATAAAAACGAACCTAAAAATCCAACGTTGTTCTCTGCAAGGACTTCCTTAGCAAAGACTTCCTTTTAAACCCTCTTGGGTGGGGCCAGTCATTAGGCCGCTGGGACTAATTCAACTCCTTCGAGTTCGCTTCTGATGCAATTGAAGCCTCCTTTTTTCAGCCTTTCTCAATCTAGCATCAGGGACAAACTGGCCTTGATCCTCCCCACTACTCCAAGGCCCAGGTGCCTCCTGATGACCAGCCGGGCTCTCTGCTCTCTCAAGGTCGCCCTCCTCCTCCAGAGCAGACTCGTAGGGCTCCTCACTAGAGGAGGAGTCCATCAGCAGCTCATCCGGAGCCGGCTGGGCCACAACACTACCGGTTCAGCTACAAGCTTTACACATGCATATTTCCTGTTGATAAGCATTCTTTGTTCTTGCGAGACAGACACTCCCCCCCCCCACAATTACAGTCTTCCCGATTTACTTTCCAGTGTGCGCCATGACCTTGCTTTAGCGGACCAGCCCATCAATTTGTCCAAATGCTTTAGGCTTGACCACAGGGCTGGACTAGAGAACCTCCAAGCCCCCTTCCAACTCTGTTCTTTTGGGTCTATCTGCTGTTTGTAGACTGAAACGTACATTGGCAAAAGAGGAAACCTAAGCCAGGCTTATAAAACTCTGCAAAATGAACACCGAGCGGCGAAATGTCACCAAATCTCAGAGCTGCGGTACTTGCTTTGCCTTCTGCTGCCTTTGCATCTTTCTCCTCGTTTTCCGCGGCTGTCAAAATGCAAAACCTTGAGAGGGCAGCCTTCCATGTCTTGGCTGAAAACGAGAGGTCCCTCGGAATGACCGAAGGCCCGTTAAAAACTCCGCATGCGCGGGCTCTAAACTCTCAGCTGCCAAGGGTTTCTCTGTGTTGGAGCTGCCAGTTTCTGGCACTGTTTCAAAACAATGGGAAACACAAAAGCTCAGGCTGTCGACACCTCTGTGTGGGTGAGCAGATGCTGGGGGCTCAGCCGAGCTACAACACAATGGGAGGAAAGCTTCAGCTGTCAACAATCTTTGTGGAAGCAGATGCTCTATTTTGGCGGGGCTTAAATTAAGTAATAAACCGGATTTTGGCCTCTCCTTTTACCCCTTGGCACGGCAACAGGTGCTGTTTATTTGGCACGCAGTTGGATATTTTGAAATCACAAACACTCGGCCGAAAACTGTAGGCCCCGACTGTAATGTTATGTTTACATACACATATTTCTTGATGAGTTCGTCAAGACGTTCCCAGATGCTTAGGAAGCTATTTTGCACTGCTTTTACACGTTACAGTCTTTATTTTGTATTATATTTTTTTCCGCTTGCTCGGTCGCTGCTCTTCCTTGCCTTGAAGGATTTGGATTTATTGGATTGATATGGCGCCCTTCTCCAAGGTGTTGATAACCATCTTCAAAGCGCTCCATGGCACAGGGCCTAGTTATCTGCGAGACCGTCTCCTGCCCCATACATCCCTTCGACCGATCCGCTCCCATAGAGAGGGTCTTCTCCGGGTGCCGTCGGCCGGGCAATGCCAGTTGGCGACCCCCAGGGGAAGAGCCTTCTCTGTGGTGGGCCCAGCCCTCTGGAACGACCTTCCCCTCGAACTCTGAACCATCACGGACCTCCGCCTCTTCCGCCAGTGTCTCAAGACGCACTTTTTCCATCAAGCCGGCCTAGCCTAGGCCCCCGAGACCATCTTATAAGACTGTGTTTTAAATGGATATAAGGTTTTAATTAGTGGGATTTTTAGTGAATTTTTAGCACAGGGTTTTCTAAATTTAATCAGTTTTTATTGTGTTGCATTATTTTTGGCGTGTCTATTTATGTCTATTTTTATACTTGTTTTAAATTTCCTGTGCACCGCCCTGAGTCCATTCGGGAGATAGGTTGGCGGTATAAAAGTCAAATAAATTCAAATTCAAAGGACTCAGGGCGGTGTACAACACATAAGAAACACATAAGAAAGAGATATTCTGGAAAAGAAAGGTGTTCCTCCACCCATTGTTGTTTTTTCTGGATTATCTCATAAGCCACATCTCCCAGCCAATTTTTGTTGGCTCGCTCACACATCACTGTAGAACGGCGAGTTGGACTCTTTGAGAGCGCGCGTGATGGAAATGAGAAAGAAAAAAACCTCCAGCATTAACTGGAACAACTGGAACATTTAAGCTGAAATGATGGATTGATTTTATTTATGGTAGTTTGTCAAGCATGCATGAGATAACTGATCTATATAAATAAAAGTGTAACAAATGAGTTTGTTCAAAACCGCTAATCTCCGAATGTCCTGCACCGAACCGCTTCCAAATTTTCACACAACGTTTCTTTCAAGTACGGCACCAATGATATATATATTATAGATTGTGTAGATGTCACACCTGTGCCAGGTACATGCAACAGAAATGTTAAAAATTGTAAAAAAAGGTAGGTAGATGGATACAGAGAGAGCAGTGGGCCCCAGGTATTATGTCATCCTTTATGACATTAAATACTCTGTCCATAGGATTCAAGGAGAAATACAGTAGGTAGGTAGGTAGGCAGCTATAGGGATAGAGAGAGGGAGGGAGAAATACGGTAGGTAGGTAGGTAGGTAGGTAGGTGGGTAGGTAGGTGGTGGATAGAGAGGGAGAGGGAGAAATATGGTAGGTAGGTAGGTAGGTAGGTAGGTTGGTAGGTTGATAGGTAGGTAGGTAGGTGGGTAGGTAGAGGGATAGAGAGGGAGAGGGAGAAATATGGTTGGTTGGTAGGTAGGTAGGTAGAGGGATAGAGAGGGAGAGGGAGAAATATGGTAGGTAGGTAGGTGGGTAGGTAGAGGGATGTAGAGGGAGAGGGAGAAATACAGTAGGTAGGTAGGTAGGTAGGAAGGTAGGTGGTTAGAGAGAGGGAGAAATACGGTAGGTAGGCAGGTAGGTAGGTAGGTAGGTAGGTGGGTGGGTAAGTAGAGGGATAGAGAGGGAGAGGGAGAAATGTGGTAGGTAGGTAGGTAGGTAGGTAGGTAGGTAGGTAGGTAGGTAGGTAGGTAGGTGGGTGGATGGGTAGGTGGAGGGATAGAGAGGGAGAGGGAGAAATATGGTAGGTAGGTAGGTAGGTAGGTAGGTAGGTAGGTAGGTAGGTAGGTAGGTAGGTAGGTGGGTGGGTGGGTGGGTGGGTGGGTAGGTAGAGGGATAGAGAGGGAGAGGGAGAAATACAGTAGGTAGATAGGTTGTAGGTTATACGGTGGCCTATCCAGATTTCATCAGAAGCAGAAAGTTTTAAAGCATATTCGTACTTTTCCAAACAGAGAATCTGTAAACAATAAGGCTCTGTTTTGTATAGAAGCCCCAAATTTAACAGTTTCGTCTTAACATTTTTTGTAGAGAGTATTCATCGTTCGTAATTTAGTGATAAGAGCTATTAATTGGCACGATTAGGATTAGGGAGGGGGAAAAACCCTTTACGTTGAAAATACCAACAGATCATATTTATCGGAAAGAATGTTATTTTATTTTTTTCCTAGAGCACATTCTTATACAAAAGTACATCAAAGACAGACGGATATAAAATCTGCGATACTTTTCCGTGATTCCTCTTAAAACTTTGGAACGGCGACGTGATATGTTTTTTATCACATTTTAATGGAATCGTGTTTTCTCCTTGCCTTCTCATTAAGCACACTACTACGGCAAGTGTTGTAAAATAATAATGTCGAAATAGGAAGGGGTGTATTTATAATTTATTAGTCATTTGAAAATCCTGAGCTTTCTGCTGGCGAGGGTTACTTAATAAGAGGGTGGAGAAGATGTTAAAATTAAAAGACATATAGAACGTGTCAAAGTCGTTGCACGATAGTTACCTGTGGTGGCGGATGAGCTGCTGATGGACTTATATACCTCTCTCTCTAAATGGTTTACCGAGTCGGCATAAAACCGCAGAGCCTTCTCTGTGATGGGCCCAACCCTCTGGAACGCTCTTCCCCCAGACCTCCATGTCCTCTCGGACCTCCGCCTGTTCCACCAGCGGTTAAAAACGCACTTCTTCCAACAAGCCGGCCTGGCATGATCTTACTCGAACACCGTACTACTTTTAGTTACCAAAGTTTTAATTCAAGGGTTTTAATATGGGTTTTAGCGCAGGGTGGGTTCATTTAATTTAGTTTTAAGAATGTTTTATTTTTGTGTATTTGTATATTTTATACAATACAATACAATACAATACAATAGCAGAGTTGGAAGGGACCTTGTAGGTCTTCTAGTCCAACCCCCTGCGTGGGAAGGAACTTTATACCATTTCAGACAAATGGCTATCTAACATCTTCTTAAAGACTTCCAGGGTTGGGGCATTCACAACTTCTGGAGGCAAGCTGTTCCAGAGGTTAATTGTTCTGACTGTCAGGAAATTTCTCCTTAGTTCCAAGTTGCTTCTCTCCTTGATTAGTTTCCACCCGTTGCTTCTTGTCCTGCCCCCAGGTGCCTTGGAGAATAGTTTGACTCCCTCTTCTTTGTGGCACCCTCTGAGATATCGGAACACTGCTATCATGTCTCCCCTGGTCCTTCTCTTCATCAAACTAGACATACCCAGCTCCTGCAACCGTTCTTCATATGTTTTAGTCTCAAGTTCCCTAATCCTCTTGGTTGCTCTTCTCTGCACTCTTTCCAGAGTCTCCACGTCTTTTCTACATCGTGGCGACCAAAACTGTATGCAGTATTCCAAGTGTTTATATTTTTATATTCCCTGTGCGCCGCCCCGAGTCCCTATGTGGTGAGATGGGTGCGGCTTATAAATTTGAATTAAAAAAAAAAAGTACACATATGGACTGGGTGAAACCAGGCTTCATAGCAGTAACTGTGAGAGGGATCTTGGAAGCCTTAGTGGACCACCAGATGAACATGATCCAGCAGTGTGTGGTGGAAGCCCAAAAAGCCAATGCAATCCTTAACTGCATTAACAGAGGGATACAATCAAGATCAAGCGAGCTATTATTATGATTCTATAAAGCCTTAGTAAGACCACACCTAGAATATTGCGTCCAGTTTTGGTCACCATACTATAAAAAGATGTTGAGTGTCTTAGAAATAGCGCAGAGAAGAGCAACCAAGGTGATTGGGGGACTGGATACTAAAACAAGTTGCAAGAACCGTTATCATTTTTGATAACGATCTGTAGAGATTCTTTGTCATCTAGGTCATGGTTGTCCAGAAGGCAACTGGACTTTCTTGGTGGGGGGGGGGGGTTGTCTTTTGAAAAGAAAAGGGGGGAAACCCAGCTGTCTGCAAGGAATATAAATCCTTCCATTCCCCACTATCCTGTCAGAGCTGAAGAAGCTTCTTGGATGAGAATCGAAATGACTTACAATGGTTTGCTTGCCATGACAATCTCATCCTGAAATTCAACTTGCTTTTGTAGCCTTGGAAGGAACTTGAAGGCGGATAGATAGATAGAGAGAGAGAGAGAGAGAGAGAGAGAGAGAGAGAGAGAGAGAGAGAGAGAGAGAGAGAGAGAGAGAGAGAGAGAGAGAGAGAGATCTCCCTCTTCCCCCCCTCTCTCTATATACATATAGAGATAGATAGATAGATAGATAGATAGATAGATAGATAGATAGATAGATAGATAGATAGATAGATAGATAGATAGATAGATCTATCTCTCCCTCTCTTAGAGAGAGAGAGAGAGAGAGAGAGAGAGAGAGATCTTCCCCTCCCTCTAGATAGATAGATAGATAGATAGATAGATAGAGAGAGAGAGAGAGAGAGAGAGAGAGAGAGAGAGAGAGAGATCTTCCCCTCCCTCTAGATAGATAGATAGATAGATAGAGAGAGAGAGAGAGAGAGAGAGAGAGAGAGAGAGAGAGAGATCTTCCCCTCCCTCTAGATAGATAGATAGATAGATAGATAGAGAGAGAGAGAGAGAGAGAGAGAGAGAGAGAGAGAGAGAGAGAGAGATATCTTCCCCTCCCGATAGAGAGAGAGAGAGAGAGAGAGAGAGAGAGAGAGAGAGAGAGAGAGAGAGAGAGAGATCTTCCCCTCCCTCTAGATAGAGAGAGAGAGAGAGAGAGAGAGAGAGAGAGAGAGAGAGAGAGAGATCGAGAGAGAGAGAGAGAGAGAGAGATCTTCCCCTCCCGATAGATAGATAGATAGATAGATAGATAGATAGATAGATAGATAGATAGATAGATAGATAGATAGATAGATAGATAGATAGATAGATAGATCAGTGTGTGTGTGTGTATATAGAGATCTATCTATTAATGCCTATCTCTTATTTCTCTCTATCTATATTTATATATCACTATATATAACACTGTCTATAACAGGGCTGTTCAGGTGTAAATATGAATCTATCAACTTTCAGGCCAAAGTCTCAGGAAAAGGCTGTCAGGATTTAGGAACCTTTGGACAAACTGAAAGTGGCAACCATGTACATCTTGTGGGTGTAATATCGATGTCATGTTCAAGAGACTTCAAAATACTTGTAAAGTTTCTTTTTTGAAGGTGGCTGGAATTTCATCTCAGCGCATATAATGAAACGGAACTGGGTTGCTGCCCCCTACTCTGCGGTAATGTGTTATAATCTCTCAAAGAGATGCTTTGATCTTTGCAATTTCCTTTCCTTTTTCTCCTTCTCCTTTTCCCCCTCTCTACTTTCAGCTCCCATTGAAAAAAAATCATCCCTGGGAGTGTTTTGCTCTAAAGTGCAAGCTTGTTACCGGAGTTCAAAGAATTGCATTTTAGCGGTGTTTCATTTACTGAGTGTTTTTATTTGTTGTTTTATTTCTTCCTTGATCTGATAAAGCAGAGTCTTGGTTTCATTTTTCTCTCATAAATGCATTTTGACCCTCGTTGTATTTCCCGGATTAAAATCCAGCCAGAAAGAAATGCGTACAAAATGGAGAAGGTTCACCAGCTTCGTATATTTTTGTTCAAGGTTCTCCAACTTTACATTAGCATATATCTCTGTCTGTCTGTCTGTCTGTCTCTATCTATCTCTATCACTCTATCTCTATCTATCTCTCTATCTCTCTATCTCTCTCTATCTATCTATCTATCTCTATCTCTAACTATCTATCTCTATCTCTCTATCTCTACCTCTATATCTCTATCTCTCTATCTATTTTTATCTCTATGTATAATTATCAATCTCTCCTCTCTCTCTCTGTCTCTCTCACACACACATACCTATCTATCTATCTATCTATCTATCTATTTATCTATCTATCTATCTATCTATCTATCTATCTCTCTCTATAACTATATCTATCTCTATATCTATCTCTATATCTATCTCTATATCTATCTATCTATCTATCTATCTATCTATCTATCTATCTATCTATCTATCTATCTATCTATCTATCTTTATCTATCTATGTATAATTATCAAGTCCAAGGCAGAGCTATCCTTAAAGTTCCAATTTAATAAGAGAGACATGTTGGTACCTCTGTGGGAATCCCAAATCTGAAAGTTTCCTGAAAGGTTGCTATTTAATAAGCAACAAGGGCAGGGAATCTAAACATACGGCTTACCATAATTATGTAAAGGTACAGTGTCTGGGTTTTGCAAAATGATTTTTATTCCTGTCTGAATAAATGGCTTATGCACCTGCTTGTTTTTTTTTTTTTCAGGCCTCTAATCCCCGAACGCTCCTAAGGATGTTCAAAGATCCAGGAAGAGATTTCCAGGAAGTATAAAACAATCTCCAGTGACAAGTTTGGCATTTTCTGTGCTTCTGTCAAATTGTTATGTATGCACAGCTCTCCTACAGCTTATCATCTAAATAATAACAACCATCAAGATGGTGCAATGTAATTTACAGAGGCCTATACTGGGACGTAGGAATGTGATGGCTAAGATGCCGGGCTTGTTGATCAGAAAGATCAGCAGTTCGAATCCCTAGTGCCGCGTAACAGAGTGAGCTCCTGTTCCTTGTCCCAGCTTCTGCCAACCTAGCCGTTCGAGAGCACGTAAAAATGCAAGTAGAAAAATAGGAACCACCTTTGGTGGGAAGGGAACAGCGTTCCGTGCACCTTCGGCGTTGAATCACGCTGGCCACATGACCACGGAGACGTCTTCGGACAGTGCTGGCTCTTCGCCTTTGAAACGGAGATGAGCACCGCCACCTAGATTCGGGAATGACTAGCCATTCGAAAACCCGTAAAAAATGCAAGATTGGTAAAATGAGGATTGTTGGGGACAATATGCTGACATTGTAAACTGCTTTGAGAGAGCTGTAAAAGCACTCTGGGATAGTATATAAGTCCTGTTGCTATTAAGTTTCCAAGCTTTGTCCTTTTCCACTAAGCTTGTAAAGATAAGGGTAGATTCAGTGGTGGGAACCGGCTGGTTTAACAACCAGTTGGATAATCGCGGGTTTCGCGCACGTGTGCAGTTTTAACAAAACTTACCTTCCAGGTTACTTCTCAGCACGAATCAGCTGAGAGGACATAGGTAGGTAAAACACAGGGGTGGGTGGACAGGCCCATCTGATCATCGTAAGGTACCATTTGGAAACTAAGAGGATGTTGGAATCAGATCAAAATCTACCCAGGCGATTCAGTTCTCTCCCAACTGATTGTTAGAGCTACCGGTTCGCCCGAACCAGTCCGAACCGGCTAAATCGCCTGGGTAGATTTTGATCTGATTCCCACATCCTCTTAGTTTCTGAATGGTACCTCCTGCTAAGTTCAAGTTTTGATTATCAGGGTATCTGAAAGATAAAACCACATTCTTTTTTCTTCTTCTTAAAGGTAAGCGTGGGCGAGGAAAAAGACAAAGAAAGAATAGACAGTCAAACTACTCGTAGATTAAAGACCGGGTTGTACAGTAGGGATTGTTTTTCAGAACTTAACTTTGCTCTCCTTTTCCAAGAGTCCTACATTTATAAGCAATTGGAGCTGTCATGGGTGGAAGTAAAGGAACTGAAGAGGTTGTGCAGCTGTTGGAACACGAAGGCCATTCTGTGCGCAAATGCACGAGAAAGGACTCACCGGGAGGAAACAAGAGCCAGCTTTAAAAGCTTTGCAATGACAGACTTCATGGACACACAGCCTGCGTGGAAATTGGATTTAGCATGATTATTTCTGGGCAGTAATTCACAGCAAATAGCATCAAGGAAAAACTTTGCTTAAATCCTGACTGGAGGAAGTGGATTTAAATCAAACTAATAGCTCGCAAAACACATCCAGAGCCTGCTTTGTACCTGTGCCTTGGTGATACATCGCCAAATCCATCTCTCCAAAGAAGTGAAGGAGGGGAGAAAGAAAAAAAGAAAAGAAAACAGGCTGATTTAAAGAATAAATTACTTGTCATAGTGATCTTTAAAAAATGCCAGATTTTAATGCAAAAATATAATCCTAACATTTATTGCAGCAAAAAATAAATGTCAACATATTAGACATAACTGACTAAGCCGGGGTAGCATTTCCGCGACACCGAAAGGAACATGACAAGCTGTATTTCACATTTATTGGAACGAGATTTGGTCTTCTTTATCCTAAGCTATAGATTAAAACACTTTATTTTAATTTACTCCACCGTATTGAAGGGGGAGGGGGAAGGATCATTGATTCCGATAAACAACAGCATAGCGCATTTCGTTTCCACCAGAATAATCAATCAGTCTCAAAACCTAAATATGTAATTTGTCTCCACTTTGGTATACACTCGAATGCCAGCAGTTATATTAAAGAACAGTGACATATTACATGTTGTGGTCCTGGATAGTTTAAACCCCTATCTGATTATCACTCTGATTATCCATGAAATACAACACCATTTCAATTTGCAGACTCCAGAGAAATACCCTTCGTATCGGTGACGTGCCACCCCCAGTGCAAAAGGCTTGTGCGCACAGTTGTCTAAGGTTATCAACATCTGATTTAGAGGGGGGGTGGGCGGATTCCTGGCTGAACCATCTTTGCCCATGGCAATTCGGATACACAACATTTTATGCTAGCTGTTACACTTTAGAGATAGAGTTAAGATATTTTGAAGCAAAGGAACCGCTCCTTAGGCTACCGGCTTTCACTCCAAATGTTAGTCAGGTTCTGACTAAAAAAAATATCTTCCAAATGGGTAGCACTATAGTTTAATATAGTTTAATATAGTTTTAAATATTTATGTATTTATTGTGATATATTGTGTTTTTATATTTCCTGTGCACCACCCCGAGTCCCTTCGGGGAGAGGGGGCGGTTAATAAGTCGAATTAAAGTAAAATAAAGTAAAGCACAAAATAGATATCCCCTTACACTCTCACCACACTTTTTCTCTGCAATTTTTCAACTGTAGAAATACAATAATACAATACAATACAATAGCAGAGTTGGAAGGGACCTTGGAGGTCTTCTAGTCCAGTCTCTATACTGTTTCAGACAACTGGCTATCCAACATCTTCTTAAAGACTTCCAGTGTTGGAGCATTCACAACTTCTGGAGGCAACTTCTCTTCCACTGATTCATTGTTCTCACTGTCATGAAATTCCTCCTCAGTTCTAAGTTGCTTCTCTCCTTGATTAGTTTCCACCCGTTGCTTCTTGTTTTACCCTCAGGTGCCTTGGAGAATAGCTTGACTCCCTCTTCTTTGTGGCAACCCCTGAGATATTGGAACACTGCTATCATGTCTCCCCTGGTCCTTCTTCTCATTCAACTAGACATACCCAGTTCCTGCAACCGTTCTTCATATGTTTTAGCCTCCAGTCCCCTAATCCTCTTTGTTGCTCTTCTCTGCACTCTTTCCAGAGTTTCCACGTCTTTTCTACATCGTGGCAACCAAAACTGTATGCAGTATTCCAAGTGTGGCCTTACCAAGGCATTATAAAGTTGTATTAACATTTCTCGTGATCTTGATTCTCTCCCTCTGTTGATGCAGCCTAGAACTCTGTTGGCAGCAGAACAAGCAGGAGAAATGTAGAGGGGAGCTGGTATAAAAATAGCGCCACGTTTTTTATGTATTTATTTATTTTTGAGAGAGAGATGTGGTGCTCTCTGAGCTTGGCTGTTTTCTTGCCGATATTTCATTACCCAAGCTAGTCAACATCATCGGTTATTACAACATCAGGATTAACTAGTTGACTTGTTAGTTGACAAGCTGTTAGTGGAAAAGCTAGCTGATTAGCACCGCTGACTAGCTAGTTGCTACGCACAAAATAATGCTATCTAGTTTGAGTAACCAAACACCTGCAAGAAAACCACCAAGCTCAAAGAACAGCAAAGACCTTTCATTTCAACCTTGAGCTACAAATATTCTGTCAAAGTAATGATTTAAAGGGCTGATCAGCTGCTACGATGATGTAAGGCTGGGAATGAGTCAGCAAGGTTTTTGGGCTGATATCACTTTAAGAGCCTGTAATAAGAAGAGGCCCTGTTGGGGTGTATCTTTCTTTCTGTATGTGCTTCCAGGCTGTAATTGCTGTTTGTTTGAGGTCTGATTAAAGTACATGTATGTATATATTCTTCGTAGGTAAAAGCACTATTTAAATATAAACCTCTGTTTAATAAATACACACACACACACAAACACACACACACACACACACATGGCATGCTTACCCAAGTAGTGCAATTTCATCTTAAATCTGGAAATTTGTTCTGCAAAACTGAAAGGAAATAACTCATAGGGGTAATTACATTTCAGTGTGAGTCTATTTAGCATCCTTTAGTCGTGAATAAAGCATTCAAGTTTCTAAAGTATTAAATTGTTTTGTATAAATATCTGCAATGAATAAACATATCATTATATAGACCAAGCATATGCTACTCCCAACAAGTGACAAGTAATTAGAAGAATTTGATTCCCTTTCATTTCCTCATTCTTTTAAATCTTTTAAACCTTCCGATGCAGGAGAAGAATTTAGCTGATGCCAAATATACCTGGGAAATGTTTAATAACCTTGAAATTGTGAACTGCTTAAAAAGACGACCTAAATTTCCTGAAAAAATCTTTAGGGAGCTTCCAACATTTCATAAGAAAGAAAATTTCCAATGGGAACCAGAGGAAACACATCAAATAAATAGGTAGAAAATAGAGGGACGGAGGGAGACTGGTCTGAGTGAGTGAATTGAGAGAGAGAGGGAGGGAGGGAGAGGGAGGGAGGGAGGGAGAGAGAGGGAGGGAGGGAGGGAGGGAGAGGAAGAGAGGGAGGGAGATATGGAGAGAGAGAGAGAAAAGAGAGAGAGAGAGAGAAAAGAGAGAGAGAGAGAGAGAGAATTTATATAGTAGCAAAAATCTAAATGGAATTCAAGAGGATGATATTTGTCAGAGAATCAAAAAAATGAATGAATCAACCATTGCATAATATACAATGTGGGACACGGTGGCTCAGTAGCTAAGATGCTGAGCTTGTTGATCAGAAAGGTCAAAGGTTCGGGGGTTCGAATCCCTAGTGCTGCATAACGGAGTGAGCTCCTGTTACTTGTCCCAGCTTCTGCCAACCTAGCAGTTCAAAAAAAAATGCAAGTAGAAAAATAGGGACCAACTTTGGTGGGAAGGGAACACTGTTCCATGCACCTTCAGCGTTTAGTCATGCCGGCCACATGACCACGGAGACGTCTTCGGACAGCGCTGGCTCTTCGGCTTTGAAACGGAGATGAGCACCGCCCCCCTAGAGTCAAGAAGGACTAGCACATCTGTGCAAGGGGTACCTTTAACTTTTATAATATGTATGCAATGAGTTTCAGCACACGCTGGATAGACAGCACCAAATGGGAAACATAATTACATCTCATATACTCCAATTAGATCGCTATTAGAATATTGAACTCCACGAGACTAATGAGCGCTTGAAAGAAAGAAGTCAAATCTAAAGGATGAGAGGGAAGGAAGGAAGGAGGGTGGGTGGGTGGGTGGGTGGTGGATCAACTGTGAAACTGGAATAACAATCTCAGAAATGCTTTCAACATCTTTCTGATAAACAGCTTTTCTAGGGAACAGGAACTAAATTATATTTTTGCTTCTTCCCTTGGCCAATTTAAAGATCCCTCTTGTATTCTTAATGCAGGAAAAATAGCCGTGATATACAATGCCGCATGGTGTTTTGCATTTCCTATAGTTCACCAAATAAATCTTTTGTTATCTTGATTTTATGTTTCATTGCCCCCTGCTGTTTGATAGAGTTGCAGATTTTGAAAGTCAACACAAATCCTGTCTCAGCCTTTGTTCTAAGTGTGCAGTGCCCTGCCCTGCATATGATTTAAAATTGATTACAGTTGTCTTGCCTGAAGTATTACAGCGTTCAAACTGGAGCTTTCAATTAACTTTGTATTGATTATTCTGAAAATGTACCAGGTTTGCTTAACTGCCTCTTATTTGTTATTATATTTATCTGGTACAAGTAAAAATCACACGGGTCGGAGTACCACAAAGAAAAAACTCACACAAGAAAAGGAACACCCTCTCACTTAATTTCTTTTAAAGTTTCTTCTTTTCTTTCAGAGGCAACTTAATTTACTACGGTATTTTATTCTGATTAGTCATGAAAATGACCCGTGGTTGCAATCTGATACATGCAGGAAAATTGTTTAGGGAATATAATTCTGATCCTGGGATGCAAGAAACAAAATCTTGTTTCTTGCTAGATGTTGTGGGATAGGAAAGTTTTAAGTTCAAAACTCTTTCCTGTATATCGCTGGCTAGAATCAAGGGATAGAATCAAGATCACGTGAAGTGTTTAATACCACTTTAAAATGCCTTGGGAAGGCCACGCGTGGAATATTGCACTCAGTTTTGGTTGCCACAATGTAGAAAAGATGTGGAGACTCTAGAAAGAGTGCAGAGAAGAGCAACAAAGAGGATGAGGGGACTGGAGGCTAAAACATATGAAGAACGCTTGCAGGAACTGGGTAGATCTAGTTTAAAAGGACCAGGGGAGACATGATAGCATCTTCCAATATCTCAGGGGTTGCCACAAAGAAGAGTCAAGCTATTCTCCAAAGCACCTGAGGGCAGAACAAGAAGCAATGGGTGGAAACTAATCAAGGAGAGAAGCAACTCAGAACTGAGGAGAAATTTCTTGACAGTTAGAACAATTAATCAGGGGAACAGAAGTTGCCTCCAGAAGTTGTGAATGCCCCAACACTGCAAGTCTTTAAGACGATGTTGTTTGAAGTGGTGTAGGGTTTCCTGCCTGCACAGGGGTTTAGACTAAAAGACCTCCAAGGTCCCTTCCAGCTCTATTATTCCATTCTGTTCTGGGAGTACAACTCATATAACAGAAGAACCTAATGGAAGTATGATATCCGTCCATTCTGGCATCTAATGGAGGGAATGTGAAGACTTGCGCATGAATTGGATTAAAGTGAGGAGCAGGTGCGCAGAGTCCGCCTCACTCTCTCTTCCCAGATTCCACCTTGTCCCATTATCAGGACAGGAGTGGAGACAGTTGGAGATGGGCTGGGCGCAGCGGTTGACCAGGGCGTCTTTTGTGTCTTGTCATCTTCTTAGCGTACTACATCATGCCTTCTACATGGGGCTTCCCTTGAGGTGCACCCGAAAGCTACAGCTAGTCCAAAACGCAGCCACGCGGGTGATTATGGGAGCCACTAGATGCTCCCACATAACACCGATCCTGCGCGAGCTGCATTGGCTTCCTGTGGCCTTTCGGGTGCGCTTCAAGGTCTTGACGACCATCTTCAAAGCGCTCCATGGCTCGGGGCCTAGTTATATGCAAGACCGCCTCTTGCCCCATACATCCCTTAGACCGATACGCTCCCACAGAGAGGGTCTTCTCAGGGTGCCGTCGGCCGAACAATGCCGACTGGCGACACCCAGGGGAAGAGCCTTCTCTGTGGCGGGCCCAACCCTCTGGAATGACCTACCCCCTGAATTACGCACCATCACTGACCTCCGCCTCTTCCGCCAATGTCTAAAGACATATTTGTTCCAACAAGCCGGCCTAGCCTAACCTCCCGTGGGGACTTTTTAGGAAGTTTTTAAATTGGGTATTTTAAATTTGGTTTTAGTACAGGATAGGACTGTTTAATATTTATTTTAAATTATATATTTATCTTTCTATTGGTATGTTTTTAAATTTCCTGTACGCCGCCCTGGGTCCTCTGTGGAGAAGGGCGGGATATAAATTTAAATAAAATAAAATAAATAAAAATGACCATTGTCCTATTCTAGTAGGCATCATCCACTCACTCTGCCAGGATCTGTCTTCACATCATTGGGATAGACAAGTCCCTATCTCACCAAGGGCCGATGACCCAACAGCTACTCTTAAGCTGGTTTGGCCAGCCTGTCGAAGCTGTTGCCAGGGGTGTGGTCACTGCGCATGCTACAGTT
Source organism: Rhabdophis nuchalis (assembly GCA_039707465.1). Taxonomy (NCBI): domain Eukaryota; kingdom Metazoa; phylum Chordata; class Lepidosauria; order Squamata; family Natricidae; genus Rhabdophis; species Rhabdophis nuchalis. Next base: position 4,503,492 of record CM077661.1, read on the forward strand.
ACTGGGAGCCACAGGTGAGAGCTGAGTGACAGGTGGGGACCAAAGGTGGACGAGCTGCCTCAAAAGCTACCCTAAAATGATCTGGCCTTTGGTCTTGAAGACGCCATGTTATTTTTAAGGATGGATTTTGGTGTATCTCCCAATTGCAGGGGGGGCATGGTTAGAAATACTCTAGACGTTGAGTGGGGCAGTGGCCTAGAGATGGAGCTCTCGCCTCACAATCAGGAGGCTGTGAGTTTGATTCTGGGTAGAGGCAGATATTTCTCTCTCTGGGCAAGACGAGAACAAATCTGCCGAACAAAACTCCGCAATGGCAACAAGAAAAGCATCGGGCCAGGAAAGGCTCAGCTCCATTCAGTTGCCCACTCGGCAAGGGATTATGGGGTCATGAAAAGCAGATACAATACAATACAATAGCAGAGTTGGAAGGGACCTTGTAGGTCTTCTAGTCCAACCCCCTGCGTGGGCAGGAACCTCATACCATTTCAGACAAATGGCAATCCAACATCTTTTTAAAGACTTCCAGGGTTGGGGCATTCACAACTTCTGGAGGCAAGCTGTTCCAGAGGTTAATTGTTCTAACTGTCAGGAAATTTCTCCTTAGTTCTAAGTTGCTTCTCTCCTTGATTAGTTTCCACCCATTGCTTCTTGTCCTGCCCCCAGGTGCCTTGGAGAATAGTTTGACTCCCTCTTCTTTGTGGCACCCTCTGAGATATTGGAACACTGCTATCATGTCTCCCCTGGTCCTTCTCTTCATCAAGCTAGACATACCCAGTTCCTGCAGCCGTTCTTCATATGTTTTAGTCTCCAGTTCCCTAATCATCTTGGTTGCTCTTCTCTGCACTCTTTCCAGAGTCTCCACGTCTTTTCTACATTGTGGCGACCAAAACTGTATGCAGTATTCCAAGTGTGGCCTTACCAAGGCACTATACAGTGGCATTAACACTTCACGTGATCTAGATGAATGGTTAGAAATGATCTCTTTAGAGCAGGGGTCTCCAACCTTTGCAACTTTAAGTCTGAAGGACTTCAACTCCCAGAATTCTCCAGCCAGCAAAGCTGAAGTCCTTCAGACTTAAAGTTGCAAAGGTTGGAGACCCCTGCTTTAGAGTATCCTACAAGCACATGGTGGGCCTCGCTAAAAAGAAAAACCCTGAATGTTGGTTCAACCCACAGGGCTATTCTTCCTTCTTTTTACTCCCTGGGGAGAGGGAAAAAGAAAACCCACATTGCCTATTCTGAAACTTCCAGCGCTGGAAGTAAATAAAAGTTGAGACCAGACATTCGTGAAATTGCTAACAGCAGAGAAATCAAATCCTTTTCTCCAAGGTCAGCAGTTTCATGCCAGCCACAGGCTTAGAGCGCAGTCGATTTCATGAGATGCGATGGCAGGCGGAAGAAAAGGGCCCACGCTCCTCGTGTGGGAAAGCTGATAAAGTCATCAAAGCAACTGAAATGTTCAGGGAAAATGTAATGATTCCCAATCATCCCCTCCTTGAATTGAATTAGCCTGCAGACTTCGCAATGCCTTCGGAAATGCTTACTCTCCAAGAAGCCCTTCTTGAGATGGGGGTGGGGGGCAAGGTGATTGCACTTTCATTAGGAAGGGGAGGGGAAAGGAGGAGAAGGGAGGGGAGAGGGAAGGGAAGGGAAGGGAAGAGAAGGGGAGGGGACAAGAAGGGGAGGAGAGAAGAGGGGAGAGGAGGGGGGAGGGAGGGAGGGGATGAGAGGAGGAAGGGAGAGAAAGAGAAAGAAAGAGAAAGAGGGAGGAGAGAAAAAAGAAAGAGGGAGTGTGGGAGGGAGGAGAGAGAGAAAACACAGAAAGTGAGAGACAGAGAGAGAGACAGACAGACAAAGACAGAAAGAGACAGACAGAGACACACAGAGAGAGAGAGAGAGAGAGACAGGCAAAGACAGAGACAGGGAAAGACAGACAAAGACAGAAAGAGATAGACAGAGACACACCGAGAGGGAGACAGAGAGACAGGCGAAGACAGAGACAGGGAAAGACAGACAAAGACAGAAAGAGACAGAGAGAGAGACAAAGAAAGACAGAGAGAGACCGGGAGACAGGCAGAGACAGAGACAGGGATAGACAGACAAAGACAGAGAGAGAGACAAAGAAAGACAGAGAGAGACCAGGAGACAGGCAGAGACAGAGACAGGGATAGACAGACAAAGACAGAGAGAGAGACAAACAAAGACAGAGAGAGACCAGGAGACAGGCAGAGACAGAGACAGGGATAGACAGACAAAGACAGAGACAGACAGACAGAGACAGACAGACAGAGAGAGACAGACAGACAGACAGACAAAGACAGAAAGAGACTGAGAGAGAGAGAGAAAGACAGAGAGAGACAGACAGAGAGAGTCAGGGAGAGACAGAGAGAGACAGACAGAGAGAGACAGGGAGAGACAGAGAGAGACAGACACAGAGAGAGACAGAGAGACAGGCAGAGACAGGGATAGACAGACAAAGACAGAAAAAGACAGAGACAGAGACCGAGAGAGAGAGAGAGAGAGAGAGAATAATGTGGCTGTGAAAATCGAGGAGGCAGCAATTTGATGCAGCGACAGCAATGCAGGGCAGGGACCCCAGCACATTTGGAGATAAAGGAGCATCTCTTGAGTTTGCTTCTGGGAAAATATGATTAATGGCAACGTCTGAATCCAAGCAGTTAAAAATAGAACGGTGAGTTGTTGGGAGCCTTCCTGCAATTTCCGAAGTTTTTTTTTTTTAAGTCAATATACTGAGTCCGTTCTCGGAAAGTTTGCAGTTGGTGATAACATGGAGGTTTTGTGGAACCGCTGCTAAAAAAGAAAGAAAGAAAAAGAATTCCATGCATTGTTAAAGACTCTTGTATTCAACAAGAGGAAGGACTTTTTCACCCAGAGGATCCCTGGTCTATGGAACTCCCTGCCAGAAGAAGTGGGGACAGCTGTCAGCCTCGACACCTTTAAGGAAGGATGAGAGGAGTTCATGGAGAACAAGGGTATCCATGGCTATCATGATGGATGCCTAAGGACACCCTCCGGGATGGAGAGATAGGCAGGATGTCTCTCAATGCCATTTGCAGGGAATCACAAGCAGGTGAAGACATCTGCTTGGGAAGACCCTGAAGCAAATGGGGAGCCACTGTGGGAGACAGAAGGCTGGACTGGATGGGCTGTGGCCTGTTCCAGCAAGGCTGTTCTTATCTTAAGAAAGGAAGGAAGGAAGGAAGGAAGGAAGGAAGGAAGGAAGGAAGGAAGGAAGGAAGGAAGGAAGCAAGGAGTTCATGGAGAACAAGGGTATCCATGGCTATCATGATGGATGCCTAAGGACACCCTCCGGGTTGGAGAGATAGGCAGGATATCTCTCAATGCCATTTGCAGGGAATCATAAGCAGGTGAAGACATCTGCTTGGGAAGACCCTGAAGCAAATGGGGAGCCACTGTGGGAGACAGAAGGCTGGACTGGATGGGCTGTGGCCTCTTCCAGCAAGGCTGTTCTTAGATTCTTATGTAAGTGAACGTAGCCAAAATAAATACCAACCCCGAACCCTACAACAGGATGGAATTCCATTGATTCCAAGGGGAGAATGGAAAAGGACAGTGGCCTTGTTCCAGAGCAATCAAAGGCCATTGGGCACGGACCAAAGGCAAGTTTATTTATTTATTTATTTATTTTATTAAATTTATACCCCGCCCTTCTCCTTGGTAAGTTATTTTGTCAATGTTTTTTACTTGATAAATAAAACACTTGCTTAAATACTGGCATGCGTTATTGTGTGGCAAGGAGAGAGACACACCACGGTTCGCCAGGGAACTTCACAATGGCCGTCTCTCTTAGCCTCCAGATAAGTTGTGATTGTTATTTATTAAATACTAGCCGTTCCCAGCCACGCGTTGCTGTGGCCCAGTCTGGTTAAATGGCCAACCAATCTGTGTGTAGATCTACACCTGCACACACAAACATGTGCACACAACCACCATATAATCCCCAACCTACCTACCTACTGTATTTCTCCCTCTCTCTATCCCTCTACCTACCTACCTACCTACTGCATTTCTCCCTCTCTCTATCCCTCTACCTACCTACCTACTGTATTTCTCCCTCTCCCTATCCCTCTACCTACCTACCTACTGTATTTCTCCCTCTCTCTATCCCTCTACCTACCTACCTACTGCATTTCTCCCTCTCTCTATCCCTCTACCTACCTACCTACCGCATTTCTCTCTCTCTCTATCCCTCTACCTACCTACCTACCTACTGCATTTCTCCCTCCCTCTCTCTATCCCTATAGCTGCCTACCTACCTACCTACTGTATTTCTCCTTGAATCTTATGGACAGAGTGTTATGACATTTTGAATTATGTCATCCTGTGGCCCACTGCTCTCTCTGTATCCATCTACCGACATTTTTTTTACATTTCCATTGCCTATACCTGGCACAGGTGCAACATCTACATATATATATATATTAAGGAACGTTGTGTGAAAATTTGGAAGCGATCGGTGCAGTACTTTCGGAGATTACCTGTTTTGAACAAACTCAGAGTTACATTTTTATTTATATAGATCTTTTCTGCCCTTCTCGTGTTAAAGCGACTTCCAACTTTATTACTCTATGTCCTACGTTCTAAGGCACGGTACATAAAGATAAAAGTAATGTTTCCATTGTGAAAAAATGTTAAGCCCTTCTGTTTTTCTTATGCCCATTTTGGAATGTTTGAAAATATCTTTTGACCTTCACAGTAATGAAAGTTCCTTCCCCCATGCTTTGTTTAATTACAAAACTCTTGAATTGACTCATATCAAAAAATGATTTTGGCTTTTTCAAAATTAAAAAGGAAAGATTGTTACAAGGTGAGCTCTCTTTTTTTACATGTTAGTTTTGTTTAATTTGAAAAAGACCTTTCAGAATGTAATAATAAAAAATCTTTCCATGAACTTTTCATTCAGCAAGTTCTTGTTTGAAAAGTTGGACTGGTGTGTTATTTTATTCTTCCGTTTTTGCCTTTTTATTCCTTGTTATATTTTTTTATACTTATTAATTATTGTCTCTTGTTTATGTTGCTTTAGATTGGCGTGGCTTGGGTTACATTATATTCCAATCATATGATTTATTTTAATCAGACTGTACGCTATTTTTGTTTGTGTGTTTTATACCGTGTATAAATTGCCAAGAATATTTGATTGCAATGGGGTTGCTGTTGTTAGTTGCGAAGTCATATCCGACCTATCGCGACCCCATGGACAATGTTCCTCCAGGCCTTCCTGTCCTCTACCACCCTCTGGAGTCCATTGAAGCTCATGCCTAAATAAATTATTTGTGAAGCTCCCAAAAGATGGCCTAATTAATTTATGAGCCTCGAGACAAAGTTCAAAAGAAATCCATTCATTTATAAGGATCAACATTTTGCCATGTTCTTCTGTGGAGCCGAAACTGATTCCTGCTTAATTGCGTTTGAACGTTACCCCTCTATCTCCTCCTTTCTGTCTGCGTCATAAATCATCTCCACCAACAAAGTGCTGCAGCACTTGACTCTGGCCAAAAGTATGCATGGAATTCTCCTCCCTTTTTTCCTATGTCAACAATAGTAATTATGGAAACACTTTACAAGTTGACATTATTACAATGCTTTCTTTTAGAAGGAAGGAAGGAAGGAAGGAAGGAAGGAAGGAAGGAAGGAAGGAAGGAAGGAAGGAAGGAAGGGTGTTCAAAAACACTGTATATTTTCTGTCTTGACTCCCTTCAGTTTGGTGTTACTTAGAGATGCCTTATACCTCATATAGAGACAGAGTGAGAAAGACCATGCACACATACATAAATATATTTAAAAGTATGTATTGATTGCTCGCATCCCATAAGACTATGGGATAATTTTCATTGGCTTTTGATTTAGTTTTCTGTAGAATAGTCTCAATTAATTCAATAGAATTTAATTTGAGTATTACTAAATTCATACTAATCCACAAATTAAATTCTATTGAATAAATTGAGACTATTCTACAGAAAACTAAATCAAAAGCCAATGAAAATTATCCCATAGTCTTCTGGGGTTTTTTTTTTAAGAAGAGGATTTGATTTGGCTAATAGTTTTAAAAACTGTGAAAGTAAAAGAAATGTATGCAAATGAAAACTGCGAAGACAATACTAGGAAAAACATTGAAAGTCAAGTTACGCATAAGTAATAAGGATAGCCGAACAACAGAGTTGGAAGGGAGCTTGGAAGCCTTTGGGCTATGTATTCAAGAGTTCATCTCTGATCATTTCAAATAACTTCTTAATAATCATCGTGCTGATATTAAGTCAGTGTGCAATTAATAAACAAGTAAAAAAAACGATGTTAAAAGAATAGAGACTTACAATGTGCAAAAAAATCCCTTAAAACTTATATTATCTAATCATCTCTCTCTCTCTCTCTCTCTCTCTCTCTCAATCTCTCTCTCTCTTTCTCTCTCTCTCTCTCCATCCCTCCCTCCCTCCCTCGTTCCCTCACTCCCTTTTCTGGATTTTGCAAAACTACTATGTCCCTGAAAATAAGACCTCCCCAACAGGGGTGGGTTCCAGCTGTTGCTACTGCTGGTTCACTCAGGGACAATATGCGTGCATGCGCAGTACTAAAAAAAATGTTTCTACGCATGGGCAGAAGCAAAAAACAAGATGGCGCCGTCTTTGGCACCACTGAGAGAACAATTTTCGGGGTGTGGCAGGGCAAGTTACTACCTACTCAGCCAAACTGGTCCAAACCAGTAGGAACCCACCTCTGCTCCCCAGATAATAAGCCCAATATGGAATATAAGTATAAAAAGTATTTTCTGAACTTTATCTTGGTGTGGTTTTTTTTTTCCCATCCGAGAATTAGGTACCAAAGCAAAATAATGTTTCTTAATCAGCTAAGTATTGTTTAGGTGTCTGAGGAACTATTTCAATTTCTGTTAACAGAATGTAACAAATGAAATTTTATTACTTCTAGATCCATGCACCTGGCATGAGAGTTGAAACATTTAATTAAAAATTCTCTCCAAAAATGTCATATTTGATCAGCTCGGATTAAAATGAGACACTGTCAGCCACAATCTTGTAGTATTTAATTTTCATATTTCACCTCAGCTTCAAAAAAAAAAGTGACAGTTGCAAAGCAAAGAATTGTTTGCCAGAAAGTGGGCCTAGCTGTATAGGATTTATCATTTATTAAAAATAAATTGTTTTTTTTTTAATGTAAGAAAGCCAATCCGGCTTCAAATTCAAATCAAATATAATAACTGTACAGCCACATGGAGAAGCGAATGCAACATATATAGGGCAGAGGAAGCATCAGGTGGGCGGGCGGAGCGAGTGAGCATCGAGCGACCATCGTAGTTTTTAACGATATAGTCCCAATTTTATAACAATTCTATAATTTTTATTGGCTTTTAACCATACGTTTTTAGCACAGATTTAGTATTTAATCTACTTTTAATTTTTATATTGTCATTGTGTTTTATTACTTTTTATTCCTCTGTGCACCGCCCCGAGTCCTTCGGGAGATAGGGCGGTATATAAGTGTGAATAATAAAATAAATAAATAAAAATCAAGCAGGGGTCAAACAGGTGGCCGGGGTGAGTGAATGGAGATTGGGTGACTGGTTTGGGGTGTGGCCAGCCAGTGGTCGCTACCGGTTTGGCAATCCAGGCTAAATTTCCACTACCGGTTCATGTGAACTGGAGCAAACCGGCTGAATACCATCTCTGGATTTAGTTTTTAACTTTTCCTGACTCATTCGGAATCCTGGTTCTTGGGGAGTGCAGCCAAATTTAAAAAACGAAGAAACAACCGCCACAACTAAAACAACAACAAGCCTCATCTGAACATCGGTAACTAGTAACGATATGGTTTGCTTCAGAGATGACGTTTCCACTTTTGCTACCCCTGCATCTATCCGTGCTAGGAAGCTGCACAAGGGAGTAAACAGAACAAAAGAAAAATCAGATTTAGATTGACAGCAGAAGCTAAAAATAATAGAAGTTCCCTGCACAGTCTTATCAGTGCTTTATGGTAAGTATTGGAGAAAAACGCCAAAGGAATAAGGTAAATTTACATTCACCTATTCATTTTACACATCGTGAAAGACTCATTCCGAAAAGATTAGTTATCTCCTTGAAAACAAAAGGGTTGAGAGCAAAGGCTGATTATGGGCAGCAAAATATGGAACATTAAAATTCCATGGATCGTTATCTTCAGCAAACCCCTCATATCTGTCTTCTCTTTGTTTTTTCCTCCAAACTTTAAGCCACAATATCAACAATATTCTTTTTTTTTTTTTGTTTCTTTCCATAAACATTCCTTGGTAGCTTCAGACAGCTGGGTTTTTATTTTATTTTATTTTCGTTTACTCTGAGGAGAGAATTGGAAGAATTTATCGAGGTCTTCGAACTTCATCTTCTTTTTTTGACCAAGGACGAAACAATCGGTGTGCGCCACCTTAATCATTTCTCATCATCGAAGACTGTAACTTGGTCAAAAGGGATTGACCGAGCAAAGTTGCTTCTGAACCTTCCACGTTGTTTCGGTCCTGAATTTCCTCAGGATATCGTTTGAGAGACGGCTTTATTGTTTGAGAGCTTTCTGAATCGACTGCGGATTTGGGCACTTTTGAGCCCAGAAATTGGAAAAACAAAATTGAAGGATAGGTCCTTCCCAGCTGTTCGTCGGAGCTACCGGTTCGCCTGAACTGGTCCGAACAGGCTGAATCTCACCCTTGAATCTGTCCCTGCATAACTTCCCAGCCACTCTTCACTCTTTGTCTGCTGTTTGCCAAGATGATCCTGTAGTAATGTGTACAGAAGATATAAGAAAGTAACCTGTAAAATTCCCATTTCCACCCCACTCCAGGGGAAGGTTACTGCAAAATCCACATTTCCTCCCGATCAGCTGGGACTTGGGAGGCAGAGAATAGATGGGGGTGGGGCCAGCCAGAGGTGGTATTTACCAGTTCTCTGAACTACTCAAAGTTTCCACTACCGGTAGTTCCAGAACTAGTCAGAACCGGCTGAATATCACCTCTGGTCTACATTTTGTATTTCTGTTTTGATCCCTCCCTATTTATTGTCGAAACGAAGTGGGGGGTCCCCTCCATTTTCATTTGCTCTGATTTATATTCTTTTAAAAAAAATAGCTGTATTTGAACAGAGGGATCTGTCTTTTCACGATCCGCTTCTTAATTTGTGGAGTCGCCTACCTTCACAAAAGAGGAGAAGGAAAACAGCGGTACAAATTTGGCGGGATGGTGGTGCCCACCTATTCTCCACCTAGCTAGAAATAGAAACTCCATGTCGCAGAGACAGAGGGGGTGGGGGAAGATAATTAAATGCCAGCCCTAGGGCAAAATAGTCAGAAGCCTCATTTGGCACTCTAACCAATGTCTTCATTTTCTAATTTGGAGCTCAGAAATGCAAGATGGGAGGGGAAGAGACGATTGCTAATGTACAAGAGGAATGAAGTATGAATGAAGCTGCATTTTACCAGCTCCGCGAACACCTGAGAGCATCAAACAGTGGGGGTTTTTTCTCTCTCCCTTGGCTTCTGCAGCTGCAGTCTGATTAAAATGCAGCAAGGGTGTCTATAATAAACCGACACCAGCTACCACAAAGGCAGGTGCCAGAGTTCTCATTTAGAAACCAGAGGAAACGAGGAACTGCAAAGACAGAGAAGGAGCTTGTTGCTCAGGTCGGTATGATTTGTCGCTGCGTATCCTTCGGCGTAACGCCTTGCTTGTTGTTCTCTTTGTGACGCGGTGTCAGATCAGGTGCCTCTTTAACCAATGATGCTGAAGAGGGGGAAGATATTTATACAAGAGCTACAAGGTGTGGTTATCCCATATCCCTTCATTCATATCATTCTACTCTGATGACCACGACCTGCCTCGTCTTGCTAATATGCAAGCTTTGCATTTAATGGAAAGACTCTGGATCTGGACAAAGAGCAGATCAATCTTATTTCACTTACCCAAATCCGGGGCCTTTTCAAAGACTGAAATAAACGCAGCTGTGAAATGATTTGTTCCTAAATGTTGCCTTCCATGTTTGTGAAAAGCGAAGTCAACGTAATTCCAGGTTCTTCCTGATTAAAGTTGTTCACTCTGAATGTTCTTGCTGTGGGGTCTAATTGTTTGGCAGAAAAAGGATGAAGGTTGTCATCGTTTCCTGTTTTGGAGCGGTGTTATTTTTTCTCCTGTTGCTTGGAAATGTTTCCCCTGCCCCCCAAATCAGAGTTGAGTGACAACTCGTTTTTTTTCCTAACCCAAAGACAGACTTCTGATCTAGATAAGGAACAAAACATTTGGGATGGTGACTGATCTTAGCTGAACCCTCAAATCACTTAGGAACACCCCAAATAGAGGGATAAAATCAAGATCACGTGAAGTCAGAGGTGGGATTCAACAAGTTTCTGACTAGTTCTGGAGAACCGGTAGCGGAAATTTTGAGTAGTTCGGAGAAGCGGTAAATACCACTTCTGGCTGGCCCCGCCCTCATCTATTCTCTACCTCCTGAGTACCAGCTGATTGGGAGGCAATGGGGATTTTGCAGTAACCTTCCCCTGGAGTGGGGAGGGAATGGAGATTTTGCAGTATCCTTCCCCTGAAGTGGGGAGGAAATGGAGATTTTACAGTATCCTTCCCCTGGAGTGGAGAGGGAATGGAGATTTTGCAGTATCCTTCCCCTGGAGTGGGGAGGGAATGGAGATTTTGCAGTATCCTTCCCCTGAAGTGGGGGGGGAATGGAGATTTTACAGTATCCTTCCCCTGGAGTGGGGAGGGAATGGAGATTTTGCAGTATCCTTCCCCTGCCATGCCCACCAAGCCACGCCCACCAAGCCATGCTACACCACGCCCACCAAGTCACTACAGTACCGGTAGTAAAAAAAATGGAATCCCACCACTGTGAAGTATTAATACCACTTTATAATGCTTTGGTAAGATTACACTTGGAATACTGCATTCAGTTGTGGTCACCACGATGTAGAAAAGATGTGGAGACTCTAGAAAGAGTGCAGAGAAGAGCAACAAAGAGGATTAGGGGACTGGAGGCTCAAACATATGAGGAACGGTTGCAGGAACTGGGTATGTCTAGTTTAATGAAAAGAAGGACTAGGAGAGACATGATAACAGTCTTCCAATATCTCAGGGGTTGCCACAAAGAAGAGGGAGTCAAGCTATTCTCCAAAGCACCTGAGGGCAGGAGAAGAAGCAATGGGTGGAAACTCATCAAGGCGAGAAGCAATTTAGAACTTAGGAGAAATTTTCTGACAGTTAGAACAATTAATCAGTGGGACAACTTGCCTGCAGAAGTTGTGAATGCTCCAACACTGGAAGTTTTTTAAAGAAGATATTGGATATCCATTTGTCTGAAGTGCTGTAGGGTTTCCTACCTAAGCAGGGGGCTGGACTAGAAGACCTCCAAGGTCCCTTCCAACTGTGTTATTCTATTCTATCCTATCATTAGGACAATTAATTGCCTGGAGTGGGTAATTTAGAGGCTAACTCTGAACAACTTTTATAAGCAGCAATTTCATGCCACTTTAAAACTTCTGCCAACATTTGTTCAATTCCACCATGTCCCACTCGTTTCGTTTAAAGATTCCAACTTTTTCTTCATTAATAATAACCTAATTAGGGTCAGTGCTTTGAAGTGTTTATGAAGTTTCTACTTTGTTGGCTTTCCAAACTGTTTATTCTCCTACCAAATAGGAAGAAACACCAGAAAAGGCTTTTCTTTATTCTTTTTTACTCCATATGTTAATCATTAATTGATAAAGATGTTAATTGTATGGGATTTTAAAATATATTTTTTATGTTTTTTTTTAATAAAAAGTTAGCTCTTAACTAGTCAGCCGAGACAAAGCTGAACGATAAATCAAACATGGATATGAATTTAAGGGATACCTGGAAACCTTCAGGACAATCTACAGCTCTAACAAAGCTTGGATTTTGCTTAGCTGCGAAGTTGTGTCCAACCCATTGTGACCCCATGGACAATGTTCCTCCAGGTCTTCCTTCATGGAGAACAAGGGTATTCATGGAGAACAAGGGTATCCATGGCTATCATTATGGATGTCTAAGGACACCCTCTGTGTTGGAGAGATAGGCAGGATATCTCTCAATGCCATTTGCAGGGAATCCTAAGCAGGTGAAGACATCTGCTTGGGAAGACCCTGAAGCAAATGGGGAGCCACTGTGTGAGACAGAATGCTGGACTGGATGGGCTGTGGCCTGTTCCAGCAAGGCTATTCTTATGTTCTTATGTTCTTATGTTCCTGTCCTCTACCATCTGACTTTAATCGGCATAGTTCTAGGTGGCTCAAGCCCAAAATTCTGAGTCTGGTGTCATAAGGTATTTTATTGTGAGCAGAGAAGTGAAGTACTCTTCTTATGAAATACCTGTGGACTCACTCAATTGTATTAATGTCCCAATGTGGATTCCAGGCAGATGAGCTATATTGAAGAATTGGTCTGACAAAGGTTTTGTATGCCCTAGTATGCAGTATATAGTTATCAGAGAAGAAGCTTCACAAAATTAACAACAAAGCTTGATCAGCCATTTGCTTGGAATTCTGGAAGAATGCTTCCCCATGACATGGGTTGGACCAAGTCATGGGCAAGTCATGGACATCTACAGTCTCTTCCAACCTCATCCTTCTACAATTCTCATTTCTCTGGCAATTTCTCTCTCTTGTTCTATTCTGGATTGAATTTTGATTTCTCCAGGATTCTCTCCCATATTATACGGTGGAACAAATGGGCAGTAGGTAGTTTATGCTACTCTTCAGTGGTCATAAACTTCCCGAATTGCCCTTCAGAGCATGAAGCTGCTGTCCATATGCTGATTTATTTATGAGCCAATTCTCTATATTGCCGTAATCTCGCTGGAGACTCCCAGCAGCTAACATAATGAGTTATAAAAACATAATAAAATGTGACAATTTACAATGAGCATTAAACTCACAAAATAGCAATAACTAAGCTACCAAAAACCAAAAGGCATTCTTTTATCTTTCTCTGTAAGCTCTCCAAAACTCCGAATTCTAATCGATTGACAGATTAACTTCAGGTGTACCGTTGCCAGATCTTCTCGAAGGAAGCCGCCCCTCCTGGAAGAATGAAATATTTTGAGAAGTATTTAAAAAGGCAAGATGAAATATTTCCCCTAAAGGAGAAGCATTTTTCTAAAGACAGAAACCAGCGCCACCGCGGGTCTTTGGTGCCCACTAAGAAGGACTGGGACATCCTATCTACAAGACAGAAGACCTTCAGCTAAAGGGTGATGGGATTAAGACGTGGCTCTCCAGGACATAATCGGATTAGCCCATGTAGTTTACCACAAGGCACAATGACCTGAGGACATGGCATCACTCAGGAAACCTTCAACCAACCTACCGTATTTTTCAGAGTATAAGACGCACCTTTTCCCCTCAAAAAAGAGGCTGAAAATCTGGGTGCGTCTTATTCAATTCAATTCAATTCAATGTATTTGATTTGTAGACCACACCCTCTCCCCGAAGGGACTCGGGGCGGTGCACAGGACTTTAAAAACATATATAAGTGCAACAATACAACACCCCCTTCAACAAAATGGCCCTATAAGCCTCCTAAAGGCTATGCATGCCCTTTTTTGACAAAAGAGGGCCCATTTTCACACAAAAATGGATCGTTTTTGCTAATTTTTAGGGTCCCCCACCCACCAGGAGCACTCTACAAGCCTCCTAAAGGCTATTCGTGCCCTTTTGGGATGTGAAGGTCCAATTTTTGCAAAACAAAAACAAAAACAGGACGTTTCTGGGAGGTCTGCAGAGTGCAAAACCTTTTTTTTTTTTTAATGCCTCTTCAAAATCTTGGTGCGTCTTATACTCTGCTGCGTCTTATACTCCGAAAAGTATGGTAGATAGGCGCATCAGGCTTATGTTACTTGTGACTATGAAAGAATTCAAGGCTAATTCCTCACTTGGCACCTCCTCTCTGAGAGTCCCAACCGTGCTTTAGGATATGAACTTGTTCCCCAATCCAAAAATCCTTGTTTCCTATAGAAACTTGTAGTTACCAACTACATACTCTCTAATTTTGGTGTGATGAAACACTGCTCAATAAATGATGCCACAATCTTTTTGTGTTAATTAGGAATTAAATTGTGAACTGGATACGTGGAAGGCAGGACAAGAAAAATGAGCAGGGAGGGAGGATTTTTGCCCATAGGCCCCTTCTCCTCCCCGGTAAGGAATCACATCAAACACCCACAATCTGCCTTTTCCATTTTTAAAAGATGCATTATCCGAAAACAAAGATTAGCTTAGGAAGCAATATGAACAAACATCGCTGCTACTGCTTTCGAAAGCACTAATTTCTCAACTCTGCCAAAAATGCATAGAAGCTGATTAAATATTAAAATAATATTCTTAAGATGCAGCTTAATGATGGAATAGCAGACCCACTCAGCTTCGGCTATATTACTGAATATAGTTGCTCAGACATCATTAGTGGAAATAACGCTGAGACTGGATTCATCGGCAGTCCTCATTTTTGTTGCTTTGTGATGCACTTAGAAACATTCCTCCTCCTCCTCCTCCTCCTCCTCCTCCTCCTCCTCCTCCTCCTCCTCCTCCTCTTCTTCTTCTTCTTCCATATCCATCATCAGACATTGGCGATAAAGTAGAAAAAATGGTTTGTATTTATATATGATCTGGGAAAGAAATTCTCTGACTTTCTTCCAACCTTTCCCTGCCTTATCTCTTTCTGTCCTTCCTTCCTTCCTTCCTTCCTTCCTTCCTTCCTTCCTATCTCCCCTTCCTTCCTTCCTATCTTCCTTTCTTCCTATTTCTTTCTTTCCTTCTTTCCTTCCTTCCCTCCTTCCTTCCTTAATTCCTATCTCCCCTTCCTTCCTTTCCTTCCTTCCTATCTCTCCTTCCTTCCTTCCTTCCTTCCTTCCTTCCTTCCATCATTCCTATCTCCCCTTCCTTCTTTCCTTCCTATCTTCCTTCCTTCCTATTTCTTTCTTTCCTTCTTTCCTTCCTTTCCTCCTTCCTTCCTTCATTCCTATCTCCCCTTCCTTCCTTTCCTTCCTTCCTATCTCTCCTTCCTTCCTTCCTTCCTTCCTTCCTTCCTTCCTATCTCCCCTTCCTTCCTTCCTTCCTTCCTTCCTATCTTCCTTCCTATTTCTTTCTTTCCTTCTTTCCTTCCTTCCCTCTTTCCTTCATTCCTATCTCCCCTTCCTTCTTTCCTTCCTTTTCTTCCTTCCTTCCTATCTCTCCTTCCTATCTTCCTTCCTTCCTATTTCTTTCTTTTCTTTCCTTCTTTCCTTCCTTCCTTCCCTCCTTCCTTCCTTCATTCCTATCTCCCCTTCCTTTCTTCCTTCCTTCCTATTTCTTTCTTTCCTTCTTTCCTTCCCTCCTTCCTTCTTTCATTCCTATCTCCCCTTCCTTCCTTCCTTCCTTCCTTTCTATTTTTCCTCCCTCCCTCCCTCCCTTTCACAAAATACTAAAAATGAGTGTCACATTATAGCCAGGCATAGCTGAAACAACAGCAACCAATTCATGGATTCTGGATTTGGGGTTCATTGTGCATGCATGATGGTTTCTGGTGCCTTGTTCAAAATACACCTTTCCTATAATGCCCCATTCCATCCAGTTAGCGGTTAGCGGAATGAGAGTTTTATTAGTATGTTGCTGTGTAGAGGAAGACATTGTAGTTCCTAGAATGGAATAGAAATTGGGACATGTAGAATGCAACAATTGGAATCGAAGTTATTCCATTTATGGCACAATACAGTTTTGAGAGCCCTATTGCCTCTTCCCACAAGCAATCACATCAGTCATGGTGTGCATGGAGGGTTGTTGTTGTTTTTTCTCATCTAAGAAATACTTAAAACGAGGGCTGGTGGTAGGAAGTGTGGGTGTGTAAAACACCTGAAAATGTGAAGAAGCAGAACTATTCCAATGTGTTAGAAAAACACTTGCAAACACAATCAGGGTGAAGGACATTTGGCTTAAGAAGATTTACCCAAACAGCTTAACGTCTAAACAATTCATTTTGTAAGCATCATGTCTGTACATTGCTTCCTTGAGAAGAGAACTTGGAGCGCATGAATAAGGAACACTACAATAGTTTTACCAACTGACTTTTTTTTTTTTCGTTCTGGGAGCTTTCATCTAAATGGGACTCGTTTTATTACAGATTATTTTTATAAACCAAAATAGATAAAAGTAGGAAAAATGGTTTGTATTTATATATGATGAGGGAAAGAAATTCTCTGGCTTTCTTCCAACCTTGCCCTGCCTTATCTCTTTCCTTGCTTCCTTGCTTCCTATCCCTCCTTTCTTCCTTCTTTCACTCATTCATTCCTATCTCTCCTTCCTTTCCTTTCCTTCCTTTCTTCCTATATCTCCTTCCTTCTTTCCTATCTCTCCTTCCTTCCTTCCTGCCTGCCTTCCTTTGTTCCTATATCTCCTTCCTTCCTATCTCCCCGTCCTTTTCTTCCTTTCTTCCTATACCTCCTTGCTTCCTATCTCTTCTTCCTTTCCTTCCATCCTTTATCTCCTTCCTTCTTTCCTATCTTTCCTTCCTTCCTATACATTCTTCCTTCCTTCTTTCCTTCCTTCCTATCTCTTCTTCCTTTCCTTCCTTCCTTTATCCCCTTCCTTCTTTCCTATCTTTCCTTTCTTCCTATACATCCTTCCTTCCTTCCTTCTTTCCTTCCTCTCTTCTTCCTTTCCTTCCTTCCTTTATCCCCTTCCTTCATTCATATCTCCCCTTCCTCCCTTCCTTCCTTCCTTCCTATCTCTCCTTCCTTCCTTCCCTCCCTCCCTCCCTCCCTCCCTCCCTCTCGAAATCTATTTTTGAAATTCAACCAGTTTTAGCCTCTTATTCCACATATTCCTCTGCTCTGCCTCCAGGCATTGCCTCAATCCAGATACGTAAATGGATTGTCCAACCTATTTGTTTTCTAAGCCTATCGGAGAGATTTAAACTATGGAAGAAATCTTACACTATTATCCTCTCGGAAAATTGGGTTGTTGCATCTTGAAATACCTCTATTCAAATCAGAACCGAATTCAGCTGGCCACTTCCTCCAGGTGAAAATTGACTTTTCTATTCGTGGAAAGTCTCTTTCAGCGTTCAGATAGAAGTGGCACATTTTCCAGGACGTTTTTCCCACATAATGGAGGGAGCTCCCTTGACTTGTCCCAGCTTCTGCCAACCTAGCAGTTCGAAAGCATGTAAAAATGCAAGTAGAAAAATAGGAACCATCTTTGGTGGGAAGGGAACAGCGTTCCGTGCGCCTTCGGTGTTGAGTCATGCCGGCCACATGACCACGGAGACGTCTTCAGACAGCGCTGGCTCTTCGGCTTTGAAACGGAGATGAGCACCACCCCCTAGAGTCAGTAACAACTAGCGCATATGTGTAAGGGGAACCTTTATATTTACCTTTTATCTCTACAAACCCTAATCTGTTCTGTTTAGCCTCTGCGTTGAGCCCAAACCAGCCAAATGAGGATTTCATCCCATTTGCCTTCACCCATCTGGATGTTCCATCGGTTTCATATTTGGCACCACTCAATCTGTAAGCTATTTTTCAAAATGAAGAAATCATCTTTGAAAAGTCGTTTAGCCACAGAATTAATTATGAGATGGATAGGGAAAAATGAGTCCCGGGTTTTGGGATGTTTTATTCATAGTGCTTGGGGATTGACTGTATATTAAGTCAATGTGGCTGAGGATCAATGTGTGTTTCTAAGTAGCATTTTAGGATTTCTGAAATGTATTGTTTTCACTGCAAGCATCCTCATTATCTGCAAATATTTCATTATTATACTGTGTTTCCCCCAAAATAAGACCGGTCTCATATTAATGTTTGCTCCAAAAAAACGCATTAGGGTTTGTTTTCTAGTTAAGTCTTATTTCGGGGAGAAATACAATGCTCAATGCATCAGTCTGGCTGACTATCTTAACTGGGGCTTATTTTTGGGGTAGGGCTTATATTACAAGCATCCTGAAAAATCATGCCAGGTCTTATTTATTTATTTTATTTTATTTTATTAAATTTCTATCCCGCACCTTCTCCTGTATAAGGACCCAGGGCAGCGCACAGGCAATTAAAAAGAAAACATATATACAAATACATCAATTACTAAAACCCATATTAACCTAGTTAACTAGTGTGCTAAAAATAATATAAAATCCCTCGAATTAAAATTTACAGCTAATAAAAGTCCGTATCGGATGACTATGCTAGGCCGGCTTTTTGAAATAGATGCGTTTTAAGACGCTGGCGGAAAAGGCGGAGATCCGAGATAGTGCGGAGTTCAGGGGGAAGGTCGTTCCAGAGGGTAGGGCCCGCCACAGAGAAGGCCCTTCCCCTGGGTGTCGCCAACCGGCATTGCCCGGCCGACGGCACCCGGAGAAGGCCCTCTCTGTGGGAGCGGATCGGTCGAAGGGAAGTATGGGGCAAGAGGTGGTCTCGCATATAGCTAGGCTCCGAGCCATGGAGCGCTTTAAAGATGGTCGTCAACACCTTGAAGCGCACTCGAAAGACCAGTGCAGCTCGCGCAGGAGAGGTGTTATATGGGAATGTCTTATTTTCCAGTGGGATCTTATTTGGGGGAAACAAGGTAGTTTATCGAACATCAATCATAATGCCAAGGCAAAGCTGCTAGGCACCTAAATGCGGAATCTACGTGTGTGTGTGGGGAAAAAACAAAGGTGCACGTGCTTATTTTGGCAACATGAGATGTCACTTAGTTGGAGAAGGATGCATGCAATAAACAAACAACTCAAACAAAGAGCAAAGAAGCATATGTGCAGACAGTCGCTCTACCACGATTCCCACAACGGTGTCACTGCCCTCGAACGTCATGCGCAGGTGTACGTCTGAAAATGTGACAAGAGAGCTGATTCTACCCACATCCCAAGGCAGAAATGGGAGCCCAGGAACATTGAACAGATTGATTGCCACAACTTGGAAAAGAAATGTATCCTTAGAATAGGTTTTCTGGCTACCTCTTTTGATAGGCGGGGCGGTTCCAACTGTCTTATTTTCATTCTCCGTGGAAAAAGTGTAAATCAAAATATGTCAATAACGAGAGGGACAGCAGGTGTCCATGTCTGGTTGTATATCTCTGTGTTTGCGGCCCCCACATCCAGCTGGATGAAGAACTGCATGCAAAAAATAGCATTGGATGGGATTTATCAGGCTAAGCCATTCGCTGAAATGTTGCCCATGTAGCCCAGCTGTCAAAAATTCTATAGATAAACTTGGGTGCAGCAATAGCCAATCCCAAGTTCAATGGTAGGATTTCTGCCATGAGAAATATTCACACCACTTTAGAAAACCTTCATAAGACCAACTCTGGAATCAGAGGTGGTATTTAGCCGGTTCGGACTGGTTCACCTGAATCATAGTGGAAATCGCAGGTGGGACCAACCCCCTGCCCCAGCTCTATGCCATCCTATTTAGGTATGTTTTTAGGACAAGGGCATGCGCAGAAGGCGAGTGCATGACTGAAGCACATGTATGGAAGGCACACACACAGCAAACCAGTGGTAACAAAATGTGACACTCATATAGTCACCACGCTATTAAAAAAATGACTTTCTAAAGACTTGCAGAGAAGAGCAACAGAGATGATTAGGGGCCTTCAAAACACTTGAAGAACAATTGCAAGAATTGGGTATGGCTAGTCTAGAGAAAAGAAGGACTGGGGTGAAAGGATAGCAGTGTTCCGATATCTCAGGGGCTGCCACAAAGAAGAAGGAGTCAACCTATTTTCCAAAGCCCTTGAAGGCAGGACTAGAAGCAATGGATGGAGACTAATCAAGGAGAGATGCAGCCTGGAACCAAGGAGAAATGTCCTGCTCATGAGAACAGTCAACCTACAGAATGAGTTACCTTCAGAAGTTGTAGGTATTCCATCACTGGAGTGCTTTTAAGAAGAGACTGGACAGCCTCTTGTCTGAAATATACAATAGGGGACAGGGTGTAGAGTCTCCTGCTTGAGCAGGGTGTTGGACTAGAAGACCTCCAACTCTGTTATTCTGTACTAGCTGGATACCCGTGCTTCACAATGAAACTATGTGATTGGGCAATGCAGGAGAAATCCAGTTCACTCCAGTTCAATCCGTTGGCTCAGTGGTGGTCGGTAATTGAAACACATAAGGGAGTCCGGAAACAGTTCCATAGGTGGAAAGCGCAGACATTTTGGTGAGGTACCAACGTTTAGTACTGTAAGAAGTGCCAGACCATTCCTGAGTGAAGGAGTGGAATGTCTGCCAGTTTGAACTGAGGTAATGGAATGTGTGTCAACTTGCAGTTGGAACAGAGTTATTTTCAGGTGGGGAGGGGGAGTAGAACTCCTTAGCATCTGAGCGGGTTAATTACTGTATAAGAAATACTGATGATCTGGTGGTCATTTTGAAAAATCCTTTCTTAGAAAGCACCTAGAAACCAAGAGGAACATCTGTGCCAAATTTCAGGCTTGTAGGTTTTATGGTTCTGGAGATTTCATGATGAGTGAGTGGTATTTGTCATATATATAGGCATGCCCACATGACCACAGAGACATCTTCGGACAGCACTGGCTCTTCGCCTTTGAAACGGAGATGAGCACCGCCCCCTAGTGTCAGGAACGACTAGCACATATGTGCGAGGGGAACCTTTTACCTTTAAGTTACAGAATGAAGATATTTTTCCTCAGAAATTGTAAGAATTTTTAAAAATGAAATAAATGGAATAAAGTTCCAAAGTTTACCTCATAGGTTCCCTCAGACTTCTTTTATATTTCAGCAGGACTTAGACGACACTCAGATGGTGTACAATGGCAAATAACTCAGAAAAATCAGAAAGGAGATGTATATTGATGGACGGAAAAACGGAAAGCGAGGGAAATATAAATGAGCAGATGGTCTTCCTTTAACACCACTGCCAAAAAAAAAAAAAAAGGACAGAAAACGAAATACGGTGAGAGAGAGACACCCAATTAGAAGGAATTATTTTTAATATTTCTGAAAATGTTTCCAATAATCAACTCACCACCGAGCAGATTTGGTTCAGCCTACATCCTGTAACCTTACATTTCGTTCGAACGAGTTGTGCACGGATGTGAGGTAAAGCAAGCACGAAATGGAAGTGGGGTGAGAGAAGCTCGCTCGTGAAATGCAAACTCCTGAAAACCGGTTAGAACTGAACATACAGATAAGTCCTTGACTTACAGCAGTCCATTTAGTGAGTGTTCTGTGGGGAAAAATGACTGGTTTTCACACGACTGTTGCAGCATTTCCATAATCACGTAATCGACAAGGTGTTAGTTACCATCTTTAAAGCGCTCCATGGCATGGGACCTAGTTATCTGCGGGATCGTATCCTGCCCCATACATCCCTTCGGCCGATTCGCTCCCACAGAGAGGGACTTCTCCGGGTGCCGTCCACTAGGCAATGCCAGCGGGCGACGCCCAGGGGAAGGGCCTTCTCTGTGGCGGGCCCGACCCTCTGGAACGACCTTCCTCCCGAAATCAGAACAACTACGGACCTCCGCTCCTTCCGTCAAAAATAAAAAACACACTTTTTCTGCTTGGCCGGCCTAGGTTAATCTTCCGTCTTTTAATAGGGTTTTAGGGGATTTTAGTGTATTTTAAGATAGGGTGATTTTAGCGCAGGGATAATTTGGTTTAATCCGTATTTTATCTATCTATTTATGTATTTTATATCGGTATTTTTAATTTCTCCCTGTGCACCACTCCGAGTCCCTTTGGGGAGAGGAGGCAGTTTATAAATAAATTATTATTATTATTATTATTATTATTATTATTATTATTATTATTGTTGTTGTTGTTGTTGTTGTTGTTGTTGTTGTTATTATTATTATTATTATTATTATTATTATTATATGATTGGCCACCGACTCATATTTTGCGACCTTCTGACAAGCCAAGTCCATGTGGAAGCCAGAGTCACTGAATAACCGTGTCACTAACTTAACCAATGCAAATGATTCGCTTAGCAACTTTGGGGGTCATAAAATGGGGCAAAATTCACTGTCCAATCAATTTTCCTCTTGCCTTTTCTTGGTTGTGCTTGCTAGGAAAAGGAATGTGTGATGGCTCTCGAGGTTCTCATTTTTCGTAAGGGAGATCCCACTTCTTCAGGGTATCCCTAAGAAGCTGCTTTTTAAATCATTTTATGTCTCGGTTGCTTATTGGGAAGGTTAAACTGGAGCAGAACCAACAGCCAGATTTGGCTATCACTCCAGTTTTTAAAGACCTTACATTGGCTTCCATGTAGACCATCTTTAAAGCGCTCCATGGCTCGGGGCCTAGTTATATGCGAGACCGCCTCCTGCCCCATACATCCCTTAGACCAATACGCTCCCACAGAGAGGGCCTTCTCAGGGTGCCGTCGGCCGGACAATGCCGACTGGCGACTCCCAGGGGAAGAGCCTTCTCTGTGGCGGGCCCAGCCCTCTGGAATGACCTACACCCTGAATTACGCACCATCACCGACCTCCGCCTCTTCCGCCAATGTCTAAAGACATATTTGTTCCAACAAGCCGGCCTAGCCTAACCTCCCATGGGGACTTTTTAGGAAGTTTTAAATTGGGTATTTTAAAATTTGATTTTAGCATAGGATAGGATTGTTTAATAGTTATTTTAAATTATATTTATTTTTTGTATTTTGTATGTTTTTAAATTTCCTGTGCGCCGCCCTGAGTCCTCTGTGGAGAAGGGCAAGATATAAATTTAAATAAAATAAAATAAAATAAAATAAATAGACTTCATTGAATATGAAGGTCTTCTTGGCAGATCTCCTGCAGGGCTGGCCAAAGAAAGCTTTGCGGCCTTCCAAATATCCTCTGAATTTTACAAAGCTTTCATATTTCTGTCGTGGCCAGCATAGCTGGCAGCAGATTCAGACAATAAGGAGGTTGGGGAGGAACGTGGGCCAGTCCTGGAGGCTGGGGAAGACTCAGACGAGGGCTCTGCATGGGAGGCAGAGATGGGGCCGAGGCCGTCTGGCAGTGATCAGGTGCCTATGGAGTTAGACAGCAGTGAGACAGAGGAACAGCTGGAGCCCGTTCCCAGCGTGCGCATGCGCAGAGCTGCCAGAAGAAAAGAACAACTCAGAAATCAGGGTCGACTTGCGAGTAAAGCCACAGGTGGACAATGAAAGGAAATAAAAGAGGAGCGAAAGGGGAGTGAGGCTTTTGCAGGAAACAATTCATTCATTCGGTCGTTAGATTCGTTTCAGGAGTGTGAAGATCTGTCCGTGAATCTCAGAGACTCTGTGCCCAGTTTTTCCTTGCTCAGCACCTCATCTGGAAAATATTGACATGGCAGCTTTCCAAGATAGATAAGTTCTGTAGTCACAAATATTCCTTTGAAAGGCCTTCGCTGAATATGCATGAAAGGAATTCACATTTGTTGAATCAAAAGGACTCTGCCTCATGCTTTTTGGAGAAGCCTCGGTCAGAACAATTTCCTTATTGCCTGTATCGAACAAGAGAGAGAGAGAGAAAGAAAAGAAACAATTTGGAGAAAAACAGAGAAAAGAATTTGCAATCCTCCTAATATGACACTAAGCTTTACGTGTAGCGTGTCATTTCTATTTTCAGCGTGCGCAGAGAGACACACATGCTGGAACAATGATGGCATTCGTCAGATAAGTGAAAACAGCCTCCCGAACACCGCCCAGATGCAGGAAAACAGCAACATAAATACAGTTTACCTCCTGACAATTACAGCCAATTTTCTCTCTGCAAAGTAAATCTAGTCAATAGAGGTTGGTAATATAACCAAGAACACATTTTAAACCAAAAGGGAAAATCAAATTGAGAGAGAGAGAGAAAGAGAGACAGAAGAAAGAGAGAGAGAGAGAGAGACAGAAGAAAGAGAGAGAGAGAGAGAAGAAAGAGAGAGAGAGAAGAAAGAGAGAGAGAGAGAGAGAAGAAAGATAGAGAGAGAAAGAGAGAGAGAAGAAAGAGAGAGAGAGAGAAGAAAGATGGAGAGAGAAGAAAGAGAGAGAGAAGAGAGAGAGAAGAAAGAGAGAGAGAGAGAGAGAAGAAAGAGAGAGAAGAAAGAGAGAGAGAGAAGAAAGAGAGAGAGAAGAGAGAGAGAAGAAAGAGAGAGAGAGAGAGAGAGAAGAGAGAGAGAGAGAGAGAGAGAGAGAGAGAGAGAGAGAGAAATGTTCCTGCTATTTTAAAGAACCATGGCCTTCAAAGAGACAATAGAATGCCTTTTTCATCAGAAGGACATGTTGGTGAATCTGTTAAAATGCAGGAAATAGAGCATCATTTGAGTCAATTATTGCTAAAACACACTGTGTTTTATTAAGTTTGCACAATGGGCTTTACTTGGTAAGTGCAAATAAATTACTGAAATTAGAATGGTAGATGGCTTTGCTATGCTTGAAGAAGGACTGCGCATTGTTCAGGTAACAAAAGCACACTTAAGCACCTTTCTCAAATATTATTAGCCTCTTAGGCGTTTGTATCTCCGTCAAACTGTAATTTCTGTTCAATCGGCACCTGTTTAAGGAAATTAGCCTGTGTTTTTTTTTTTTACAAATCAGCGCATCGTCTCCAATGGCATAATTCGAAGGTATTTATTCCCAATATCTGTTGAAAGATACAATATGCGACAAGTACACACTCAAATAAACGTAGAGTACAATATTGCAATCTGGTTATTGATCCAGACACCAAAACAGCCTCAATTTGTGCTAGATGTTCCCAACTGTAGGGGGCGATGCTCATCTCTATTTCAAAGCCGAAGAGCCAGCGCTGTCCGAAGACGTCTCAGTGGTCATGTGGCCAGCATGACTAAATGCCGAAGGCGCATGGAACGCTGTTGCCTTCCCACCAAAGGTGGTGCCTATTTTCCTACTTCCGTTTGCTTTCAAACTGCTAGGTTGGCAGAAGCTGGGACAAGTAACAGGAGCTCACTCCATTACGTGGCGCAAGGGATTCGAACTGCCGAACTGCTGACCTTTCTGATCGACAAGCTCAGCGTCTTGAAGCCACTGAGCCACCATGTCCCTTCATTAAGTATGGTACGAGGATTCTATTCAAAAATAAAGAGCATAGAATGTAGAACAATAGAGTTGAAAGGTTCTTTGAAGGTCTTCTAGTCCAACCCCATCCTCAAGCTGGAGCTCCTGTACTATTTCTGACTGGAGCTCCTGTACCATTTCTGACAAATGGTTGTCCAGCCTCATTTTGAAAGCCTCCAGTGATGGAGCCCCCATCTACTCAGGACTTTGTGAAGGTGACTAGAAGGAACCTTCTCTCTTTCTCTCTTTCCCTCTCTCTCCTTCCCTTTCTCTTTCTCCCTCTCTCTCTCTCTCTCTCCCTTCCTCCCCCTCTTTCTCTTTAACATCAGCAGTTTGGTGGTTCAAATCCCTAGCGCTGCATAACAGAGGGAGCTCCCGTGACTTGTCCCAGCTTCTGCCAACTTAGCAGTTCGAAACCATGTAAAAATGCAAGGAGAAAAAATAGGAACCACCTTTGGTGGGAAGGGAACAGTGTTCCGTGTGCTTTTGGCATTGAGTCATGCCGGCCACATGACCACGGAGACGTCTTCGGACAGCGTTGGCTCTTCGGCTTTGAAATGGAGATGAGCACCGCCAACACATATGTGTGAGGTGAATCTTTTATCACATATCTGTGTGTGTGTGTGTGTGTGTGTGTGTGTTTAGTTCTCATCAGCTAGCCATACCCTTACTGGGATTCGAACCAGGGAAGTATCACATGTGAGGCAGCCACAATTGCCTCTCGACTACTGGTTCTTATCCTGATCAGCTGAGACAGGAGGATAAGTATATATTTGTGTCACAACACCCTGTGTTGTGGAAAGCAGTATGCTTCCTCCCTTAATTGGGGCTTAACAGGGTGTTGTGACACAAATATATATGCAATGTATACAGCCCCGGTTCAAATCCCAGTAAGGGTATGGCTAGCTGATGAGAGCCAAAAAGCTCGAAATAGATCTATCTTAGTCT
This sequence comes from Rhabdophis nuchalis, assembly GCA_039707465.1. Taxonomy (NCBI): domain Eukaryota; kingdom Metazoa; phylum Chordata; class Lepidosauria; order Squamata; family Natricidae; genus Rhabdophis; species Rhabdophis nuchalis. Next base: position 4,529,492 of record CM077661.1, read on the forward strand.
CCCTGATTTATTTATTGATCAGCTCAAAAAACCTAACACAGACACACACATACACACACACACACATATATTACATGAATACACACACATACACACACACATACATATATTCCATATTTCAATACACACATTCCATCATTGTGAGACATTTTCTCCGTTTCAATATGATTTATGCCACTAACATGAATAATAAATATGTGAGACAGCTTGGAGCAATGAATTGAGGTGTTCATTCATTCAGTGGGAGTGTGGAGAGATACAATTTATGTAACGTCTGAGGGTATATGAATACATTGACCCTGGTATTTTATTATAATATCAAGTCATAATGTGGCTTTTTTTGTTTGTTTGTTTTTTTGCTTTTCTATTTTTATTTTCCACCTGAGTTCTATTGGTCTTTCATGTCCTTCATGGATGGTCAAAACTCAATCAGCATCATTGTTTCATGGCAGAGATAAAGGTAGGGAGATGCAGAACCTTGCATTTTCTTAAAGTAATGATCTTAATTTGTTCTTTTTTTTCCTCTAACCAATTTTGAATTTAACTGATTTTAAATTTCCAGGCTCAAAAGTCTGTCTATAAATCCAACTCCTCTCATTCTATATCGTTCAGAAATGCCAATGATTTATTTTGGACCGATAGAACAGGAGGAGGTTTTTCCCTCTTGAAATATTATTCATGGTTTGAAATATTATAATAATATTATTCTCAATGGCGAAATCTGACAAACTTCAGATGGTCAGCAGACCAGCTGTCAAAAATTATGCGGGTGTTTTTATAGGTATGCTTCAATCTAATCTGATGCAGGACTAGACTAGACTAGACTGGGATGGGATGAGATGGTAATAGGATAGGATAGGATAGGATAGGATAGGATAGGATAGGATAGGATAGGATAGGATAGGATAGGATAGGATAGGATAGGATAATAATAGATTAAGACTAGACTAGACTAGACTAGACTAGACTAGACTGGGATGGGATGAGATGGTAATAGGATAGGATAGGATAGGATAGGATAGGATAGGATAGGATAGGATAGGATAGGATAGGATAGGATAGGATAGGATAATAATAGATTAAGACTAGACTAGACTAGACTAGACTAGACTGGGATGGGATGAGATGGTAATAGGATAGGATAGGATAGGATAGGATAATAATAGATTAAGACTAGACTAGACTAGACTAGACTAGACTGGGATGGGATGAGATGGTAATAGGATAGGATAGGATAATAATAGATTAAGACTAGACTAGACTAGACTGGGATGGGATGAGATGGTAATAGGATAGGATAGGATAGGATAGGATAATAATAGATTAAGACTAGACTAGACTAGACTAGCATAGACTAGACTAGACTGGGATGGTAATAGGATAGGATAGGATAGGATAGGATAGGAAAAAAGAATGCGATAGGAATGGAGTAGAAAATCCAGAAGACGGTGGTCAAAAGGCAGTGATCAAATCCGTGCATTCAAAGCCTCACCTCACGAAAATCAAGATGGCAACCATGTCTATGAAACCAAACCCAATCCCTTTCCGGAGAGAGATTATTTCGTGCCCCTCCCGCCTTCCCTGTGACAGAATTTTAACGCCTTAATTCATCCTTAACTTTTATTTATCATTTAGCCTTTGTAGCACGGCTACTTCATAATACGGATTACTGAACTACGACAGAGATGCCAGTCACAGTCAACTCTGGCCAGCCCACACTTCCCCTTTCAGCAAAAAACAGCACGGGAAGAGCGTGGCGGTCACCACGTTCACCAAAATAATCATTTAATAGTCACACCTACCACCACCACCCCCAAAATAATCACTTAAAACAGACATTTCCACTGCAGGATAAAGAAAGAGGACGTGCCGCACATCAGCCTCAAGTTCTTGTCGCAAAGCCAGATTTTGAAGGCATTCAGCTATCCTGACGGGAAAGAGGGCTAATTGGATCTCATTAGGTCAGATAATAAAACGTTGTCAGGCATAACCATTCAGGATTTGCCAGCGGAAATCCACGTTAAAATTAGCGAAGGTGGGCGGAGAGAGATCCTTAAGCTAAATTAATCCTTGTTGACAAAGTTGACGCCTTCGATGGGAGGAAAACAGAAGCCAAAGTAGGGTTTGTGATCCGTCTCTGTCCTTGAGAGGCATGGAAATGGTAAAAACGCGTGGCAACATCTGTCAGCCTTCGCTGTGTTGCTTGCTTCGGCTGCCATTGAAACGGGGAGGGAGGGGCTTTGGTAATTGGGGAATGGGACTGTATGGTGGAGGAGGGAGATTTGGAGAAGGGAGTAAGTTCTCACCATCTACTCTGCATGCCACTGGCTGGGGCTGGGTGATGATGCTCTTGAAGATGTAACCTACAGGATGCCTAAGAGGATTGCGCATTGGACAATGGGCTGGGGAAAGGGGTTGGGCATATATTGATATGTATGATTTTGCGCGCTTGGATCTCCAAGGCATTGGATCTCTATTCTCCAAGGCACCTGGGGGCAGGACAAGAAGCAATGGGTGGAAACTAATCAAGGAGAGAAGCAACTTAGAACTGAGGAGAAATTTCCTGACAATTAACCTCTGGAACAGCTTGCCTCCAGAAGTTGTGAATGCTCCAACACTGGAAGTCTTTAAGAAGATGTTAGATAGCCATTTGTCTGAAATGGTATAAGGTTCCTGCCCACGCAGGGGGTTGGACTAGAAGACCTACAAGGTCCCTTCCAACTCTGCTATTGTATTATTGTATTATTGTACTGTATCTCAGACCTTGCTTTACCTCGCTGCTATCTTTTCATAACCAGTAAAAAGTACTCTTAATTCTTACAAATGGAGTTGAGTGGACTCTTTCTTGGTTATCGTTAGAGGCAGACCTGACAACATCCATGAGGGAAGAATTGCTCACCACATATAACACCAGCTTTTAGAACTGGTATGTTTGAATTCCAAAAGCTCCATATAGCATCCTTTCTACTTCTTGTCTCACAGAGGAAACAAAAATGCTAACATGTATTCTCCATATATCCCAGAAAGTAGACATAATTATCTTATCTTCCAAAATCAATCTATTCTTGTTTGGAGGCTGTAGTTGAATCGATATCACATGTTTGATTGAGTTATTCACTTTACAATTCATGGTCCTTCTAATTGTTCTGTGGAACAAAATACATCTCATTTATTGATCTGTATCCAGCCTTTATTATTTTTACAAAGTGGCGAACGTATCTAATGCACCTTCCTCCTTCTATTTCCCCCACAACATAACAGTATAAAAACAACAGAAACAAAGGCAGAATATAAGGAAAAAACAGCCGGATGACAGATTAAATAGATGGAAGACCAAGGCTTTGCATGGACAGCACTTGAAAAACTTTTGAAGGAAAATGGGATGACAACTTGACATGGACATGGCTTAAGATGGGAATATCAAGAAAGAAATGGAAGGTTTAATACTGACTGCTCGAGAACAAACTAACGCCCTGAAAGCGAAGATACAAAAATCCACTGACAATACAAACTGTTGACTTTGCAACAACAAAGTCGAAACTGTTTCACATTTAATACATTTATATTGCTCAAGGCGTTCCAGAGTTATGGTGGAACAAAGAGAGAGAGAGAGAGAGAGAGAGAGGGAGGGAGGGAGGGAGGGAGGGAGGGAGGGAGAGAGAGAGAGAGAGAGAGAGAGAGAGAGAGAGAGAGAGAGAGAGAGAGAGAGAGAGAGAGAGAGAGAGAGAGATTCTAACACAAGATTTGATTAATTTGAAGTCCATCCTAAGCTTCAAGCTGGGATGGGATGAAGAACAATAAATGAAATTTAGAGTAAGCTGAAGTGAATGGAACAGTTGCGATTATGTATTATTTTCATTTCTGTGCTAACTTGCTAAGCTACACTGTTAAGTTTAACACACACAACTGGCAAGGAGGTGACAGCTCTTTGATTTGCTAAGGTTTCTACTTATAATGCTGCCTGCAGCAAACTTACCCGTTTCCTGAAGAAGAAGAGGAAAAAAATACCAAAAAAAAACTCCAGGGCATCCTAATTTGCATTTGAATTAGCCCCAGTACAATGCATTAATGTGACACGAAGGATGGAGTGTTTCGTATTTAAAGTGTGATGCTGCGAAGATGATGGCAGATGCATTATTGTGTAAAATACATTTTCAAAAGAAAGAACTGCAGCAAAATCTCACTATAACAGCATTATTAAGGGGGGGGGGCTTTTTAAATGGACATCGCTAGTCTAAAACAGGCCGAGGGCTCTCAGATTCTGTGAGCTGCTTTACTGAACATTTTTATTGCTTCTATAAAAATCAAAACAGCTCATTCTATATTTCTAAAATTAGGTACGGAAAAAGGCTTGGCTTGATCTGCCTGTTTGAAAAACCCTAGTTACGTATTCACAAGCGGGCCATCCTTTTAAACGTTGCATTAATTGATAAAATGTCTTTTTAAACATTGAAGGTTGTCCTGATGCATTTTCCAGAATTTTTAAAAAAATGAATATAATTGACACAATGGCAATTAAAACAGGAAAATCTCACTTTAATAGATGATGGCTTTGAATTCATGTGGTTACTCGTGGATAGAATAGCTCTCTGATATGCTTCAACCCTTTGCCTTGAAAAGAATGAGTTACGGCAGTTCCGTTAGATGTAGTATCAATTTCGTTTCATTGGGCAAACTTGACTCCTTACCGTTCTGAAATAAAAACATCTGAACATCTGTTAGATAAAGCCTAAAACAATTTTCTTACTGAGAAAGAAAGAAGAAAGGGAGGGAGGGAGGGAGGGAGGGAGGGAGGGAGGGAGGAAGGAAGGAAGAAAAGAAAGAAATAGGAAGGAAGGAAGATAGGAAGGAGAGATAGGAAGGAAGGAAGGAAGGAAGGAAGGAAGGAAGGAAGGAAGGAAGGAAGGAAGGAAGGGGAGATAGGAAGGAAGGAAGGGGAGATAGGAAGGAAGGAAGGAAGGAAGGAAGGAAGGAAGGAAGGAAGGAAGGAAGGAAGGAAGGGGTGGAAGAAAGGAAGGAAGGACAGATGGATAGACAGAAGGAAGGGAGGCAGGCAGGGAGAAAGGGAGGTTTTCTGATAATCTAGATTATATATAAAATAGATTATCAGGAATCTTCCTTCCTTCCTTCCTTCCTTCCTTTCTTCTGTCTATCCATCTGTCCTTCCTTCCTTCCTTCCACCCCTTCCTTCCTTCCTTCCGATCTATTTTCCATTAGGGATCCACAGAATATTGATCTCACCACTGAAAAAAATATTAAGTATAAACCACAGTCATGACGATATGATTAAAAAAACCTGAACCCATTGGCTTCATTTAGTACAAAACCATGCAAATCACAGGTAACTTCATAGTTACCAAGCTATGCAAGGAGATTTAAGACCTGAGCCACAAAACTGTCGATTAGTAACTGTTGCTAATAATAGAGAGCTACTTAACACAGTAGAAGTCATGATGTTTACAATTCATTGAAATGTTATTAGCAATAGCATAACAGTCCTGCAAAAATCCAGATGACGGGTGAATGTCAATAGAAGAGCTTCCTATTGCTTTGTAGGGACCAACTAGTGTGTTATTAGTATGCTATCTAGATTTGCCATCCCTTTCCACCCCATTTATTTTATTTTATTTTATTAAATTTATACCCCGCCCTTCTCCTTGTTAGGACCCAGGGCGGCGCACAGGCATTATTTAAGAACACAAAATACAATAAATATCTATTAAAATGTATTAAATTAATAAACCCGTGCTAAAACCCAATATTAAAACCCTTGCCAATTATAAATTATTTTCTTAAAAAGTCAGAAATGGGGGCTATCCTAGGCCGGCTTGTTGGAAGCAAGCATCTTTTAATTTCTTGGCCCTCCCTTTATCTTTGTATAAAGAATGGGGAGAAGGACTTGTCATTCACATTTCATTCTTATCCCAGGTTCAAGCCCCTGTTATATGAACATTGCCTTGGTAGAAGTCTTTCAAACATATTACTTTGCCCTCTGTAAATAATCCAATGGACACTAAGGATTAGATGACCATTTCTCTATATACAGTTGTGTTCAAAATTATTCAACCCCCACTGAAATTGAGTGTTTTGGCCAGTTTGACATTGATTTTGATCATTCAGTCATCTTGCTTACAATTAAATCAAAGAGGCACTTGTAGGTCAGACAAATATAACATAACATTTATAATGAAATAACCACAAATGTCTTTTCTGTGCTCACATCATTATCAGTTTTATTCAACCCCCAAGTGACATTCAATCTTAGTACTTAGTACAACATCCTTTTACAGTTATAACAGCTTTTAAACGTGAAGCATAGCTTGACACAAGTGTCTTGCAGCGATCTACGGGTATCTTCGCCCATTCTTCATGGGCAAAAGCCTCCAGTTCAGTCACATTCTTAGGCTTGCGCACTGCAACTGCTTTCTTTAAGTCCCACCAGAGGTTCTCAATCGGATTTAAGTCTGGTGACTGCGATGGCCACTCCAAAATGTTCCAGCCTTTAATCTGCAACCATGCTCTAGTGGACTTGGAGGTATGCTTGGGATCATTGTCCTGTTGAAAGGTCCGACGTCTCCCAAGCCTCAGGTTTGTGACGGACTGCATCACATTTTCATCCAATATCTCCTGGTACTGAAGAGAATTCATGGTACCTTGCACACGCTGAAGCTTCCCTGTACCTGCAGAAGCAAAACAGCCCCAAAGCATGATTGACCCTCCGCCATGCTAGGCAAGGTGTTCTTTTCTTCATAGGCCTTGTTCTTCCTCCTCCAATCATAGCGTTGATCCATGGGCCCAAACAGTTCTAATTTTGTTTCATCAGTCCACAGAACACTATCCCACAACTTTTGTGGTTTGTCCACATGACTTTTGGCATACTGCAGTCGACTCTTCTGAAACATCTTGAATTATTTGTAAATATAATAAAGGGAGAATATGTATGAATACAGAAATGCCCACGTTCCTCTTGTCCTGCTTCTTTTATTCTGCCTTTCGTATCTCCATTCTAAATGTACTCTTCGCACTTGCACGACACAACACAAAAAAATAAAGATTGTTTGAAGAGGATCCTACAGAGGAGTGCTTGTTCAGAAGTAAGGACGCGCAAGTGTAAAATTCTCCTCATAGCAGGGAAGACGGGTCAAAGAGGTGAGACTGTAAATGAGAGAAGAACCTTTCAATGTTCTAAAAGGTAAGAGAGAGAAATGCTTTGCAATCTCTCTTCCTCTCTCGCTCTCTCTTGATCCCACAACTGGCCCACACATTGTTGTGTTGTGGGGTTTTGGAGGTGACCGCATCTTCCTGGATACTTGTAAATAAACTCAACTATTACTAAAGCTTCCAGGGACTTCTGTTCAAAGAGAAACCAGAATAAGCAGTTTGTCCCTGAAATTTTTCATCAAAAGAGGAGGGGGAAAAAAGAAATAGCTCCCTTCGGAAGATTTGTAGAATCCTAGCATTATATTTAAGATTATTTTTTTCCCCATTTCCATTAAGCAATCCACCACGCTGCGGTAGACTGTTTAATGGATGTAAAAAGGAACTTAAAAATAGTTTCACTTGTCTACCACCCAACTCTCGAGGGCTCTAGGTAGCCCACGACAATCAAGCAAAGATATTACAATAAATGAAGCACAAAAGATGAAAGATAAAAACGAGAGAGAGAGAGAGAGATAAGAAATAAAAGTAGAAATTAAATGATCAGAAACAAAGACAGAGAGAGAGAAAGAGAGAGATAAGGAATAAAAGTAGAAATTAAAGGATAAGAGAGAGAGAGAGAAAGAGATAAGGAATAAAAATAGAAATTAAAGGATAAGAGAGAGAGAGAGAGAGAGAGAGAGAGAGAGAGAGAGAGAGAGAGAGAGAATAAAAGTAGAAATTAAAGGATGAGAAAGAGAGAGAGAGAGAGAAGGAATAAAAGTAGAAATTAAAGGATGAGAGAGAGAGAGAGAGAGATAAGGAATAAAAGTAGAAATTAAAAGATAAGAGAGAGAGAGAGAAAGAGAGAGAGATAAGGAATAAAAGTAGAAATTAAAAGATAAGAGAGAGAGAGAGAGAAAGAGATAAGGAATAAAAGTAGAAATTAAAAGATAGAGAGAGAAAGAGAGAGAGAGAAGGAATAAAAGTAGAAATTAAAGGATGAGAGTGAGAAGATAAGGAATAAAAGTAGAAATTAAAGAATGAGAGAGAGAGAAAGAGAGAGATAAGGAATAAAAGTAGAAATTAAAAGATAAGAGAGAGAGAGAAAGAGATAAGGAATAAAAGTAGAAATTAAAAGATAGAGAGAGAAAGAGAGAGAGATAAGGAATAAAAGTAGAAATTAAAGGATGAGAGTGAGAAGATAAGGAATAAAAGTAGAAATTAAAGGATGAGAGAGAGAGAAAGAGAGAGAGAGAAGGAATAAAAGTATAAATTAAAGGATGAGAGAGAGAGAAAGAGAGAGAGAGAAGGAATAAAAGTAGAAATTAAAAGATAAGAGAGAGAGAGAAAGAGATAAGGAATAAAAGTAGAAATTAAAAGATAGAGAGAGAAAGAGAGAGAGAGAAGGAATAAAAGTAGAAATTAAAGGATGAGAGTGAGAAGATAAGGAATAAAAGTAGAAATTAAAGAATGAGAGAGAGAGAGAGAGAGAGAGAGAGAGAGATAAGGAATAAAAGTAGAAATTAAAAGATAAGAGAGAGAGAGAAAGAGATAAGGAATAAAAGTAGAAATTAAAAGATAGAGAGAGAAAGAGAGAGAGAGAAGGAATAAAAGTAGAAATTAAAGGATGAGAGAGAGAAGATAAGGAATAAAAGTAGAAATTAAAGGATGAGAGAGAGAAGATAAGGAATAAAAGTAGAAATTAAAGGAAGAGAAAGATAAGGAATAAAAGTAGAAATTAAAAGATAAGAGAGAGAGAGAAAGAGAGAGAGAAAAGGAATAAAAGTAGAAATTAAAGGATTTTCAGACCCATTCTGCAAGATTTGCTTGTTCTTGGACAAAAGCTTGTGCTCTGTGAAGTGAACCAACACCACCACAATTTTATCACATGTTTTAAACTCTTGAAACTATACTATCCTCCCACCCCCTCCTAGCATTAATTGCTGCTTTCAGTGTTGATTGAAATGGTTGGGTTTTATTCATTGCCCTGTTGCACAAGGCCTTTTGAAATGGCTGTGGTGGTTGCTGTTGTGGTTGTTTCTACCTTCACAATGTTCCCTTTATTCCTTTTGAATAAATCCATTCTTTTTGAATAAATAGGGCAGTTGGGAGCTGCCAGGAACATGTGGTTTGTCGAAAATACAAGAACGGGTTTTATGGGCAATGAAATGCAGGTTGGGTGCTGAACTGTTACCTGGGTTTTTGAATGCTTGGCGCATAATGTTTTCAAGTAACCCTCGAGAGAATATGAATGTTTCTAACCGAGGCTTCCGAAGAGCACGAAGCCAGCTCCTGGTCCCGACAAAAACCCCTTTTATTAAATTGACTGTGAATTCTGCTCATTCACATCCAGCCAAGTCTTTCGAGGGAGGATTTACAGTCACAGACCTTATCTGGCTTGGAGAGCTGCCAGGCTGATATCTGCAACACTTGGCCAGGAGCCTCGGAGAGTCACGAACCGATGAAGCGAACTCATGGTCTCCTGCAAACTCCACTCCCCCTTCGCTCCTCTTTTATTTCCTCTGGGAGGGGCCATTCATCGTCCACCTGTGGCCTTACTCCCAAGTTGACCCCTGTTCTTTAGCTGTTCCCTTCCTCTGGCAATGTTGCACATGCGCACCCTGGGAACAGGCTCCGGATGTTCCTCTGCCTCACTGATGTCTGACTCCGAAGGAAGCTGATAACTGGCATAGGGCTCTGGCCTTTTCACTGCCTCCGACACAGAGCCCTCATCCGAGCCTTCCCCAGACTCCAGGACTGGCCCATCTTCCTCCCCAACCCTCCTCACTGTCCGAATCTGCTGCCACTGGCCGGCCAATAAGATTTTCAGGGAAACGTGGTACATGATTATAATGATGATGGTGATGTGTGTATGTTAACACCTTGGACATCTAGAGACCCACACTGCTCAACTTAGAAATGGAATGTGTGATATAAAACAACACAAAATATTTACTAAAAGGAAAAGCTTAAGCAAATAAAATGTAGCACAGTAGTTTACCGCGTCAAATATTGTTCGGTTGGGTGTTTTTCTTTTGCGTGTGTGTTGTTATTGTTGTGTTAAAAAAAACCCTTTCTGTGATATTTTCAGTCTTAGGGATCACCAGCCTGATAAATGGAGCGGCTACATTTCATCAAGCAACTAATGATCCACTGTTGGTTGGTTTTCTTACAGGCTTATGTTGTTTGATTGTTTGTTTGTTGGACTGTAACATTACCAACATGAAAATATTTCTGGGACTAGCATGCCCCAAATGCTATGAAGATCTTTTTGTTTGCTCTCCTTTTATAAAGAGGGGGGGGGAATGATTCACTTGTAAATCATCATCATCATCCACTGGTCATTACATAAAAAATATGGTTTACCTGTATCCAGGAAGTCATGGGAACACAACGTGGAAAAGGTTATCGAGAATGAGAGGGTGAAGATCTTGCGGGACTTTCGAATACAAACAGACCGTCATTTGGAGCACAACACACCAGATATCACGGTTGTCGAGGGCCGAAGTGTACAGTTCATAGATATCGCTGTTCATGGAGATGCCAGAGTCGAAGAAAAAGAACGGATAAAAAATCATGAAATATCGCGACCTGGCCATCGAAACCACACGGCTATGGATGAAGCATGTCACAGTGACACCCATTGTCATCGGGGCACTTGGCACCAGGTCCAAGAATTTTACTAAATATATCAGCAAATTGCAGCTTCCTGCAATAACACCAGCGGAACTGCAAAAAACGGCACTACTTGGAACATCTTATATTCTACGAAGATATTTGGTTGATACCTAGGATGCTGGCAGCAAACTGTATCATCAATTAGCACCAGTCAATAGTGTTTGTAATATGCATTTATGAATGTTCATTTGGCTGAGTTTCATGTTTATTATTATTATTATTATTAATAATAATAATAATAATAATAATAATAATAATAATAATAATAATAATAATAATAATAATAATAATAATAATAATAATAATAATAATAATAATAATAATAATAATAATAATAATAATAATAATAATAATAATAATTGCAGCTTCCGTCCGTCTTACCATATGAATATCACAAAGGTTTCTTTTCTTTTTCCACAACTTATTTTATATTGATGTGTGAAAATGGATGAAAAACTATCATGGACCAGACAGACAGACAGACAGACAGACAGACAGACAGGATGGACGGACAGACGGACCAATACAGTGATCCCTCGTTTTTCGCGGCTTCATGTTTTGCGGCTTCAGTGCTTCGCGGGTTTTTCAAAAATACTGTACGAGTGGATTTATCGGCTCTCATAAAGGCGCGTGATTGGTTTCCGGTGCGACACTGTATTTTAGTATTGTGTTGGCGATAACTTGTTTTGTTTAAGCGATACTTTAACTTTTTTTATTAATTACAGTAAGCCCTTATAATGCCGCCTAAGCGCTGTGCCCCTGCGAAAGCATACACGAAAATTCCTAGGGGCGAATCCTACTTCGCGGTTTTTCAGTTTTCGCGGAAGGTTCTGGTCCCCATTAACCGCGAAAAACGAGGGATCACTGTACACACTGTTCTGCAGACGTGGAATTCTCAACTGTCATTTGTCGGCCATTTTATCTGCCTGGAGAGATTTCTGTTATAGTTGTCACTGCTGTCTATATTCCACCTGATGCAAATGTTAGCACAACGCTCAAACCAATTTCATTGTAAATTTTATTTTATTTTATTACAATGACAATAAAGATGATGATGATTATTATTATTAGAATTCCACTCTTCGCAAATTCAACATGAATGCGTTGCCATCTGCTACCCACCCCAGATGCAAATCAGTGTTGTGTGGACCACTTACTTTCACAACTCTTCCAAGGCAGCATAACAATTCTCAGCTCTTTGCGTGTTTGTAAACATAAGCAAAACTGGATGGCTTCGTGCACAGCGCCAATGTAAGAGCTGCATAAATATTCACTTCACTGAATCGTGGGTAGAAACGTTTATGTGTGATGATTAACACTGAAAGGAACCAAGATGGAAATAAGGGTAAGAGATGCCAAAATGATTAGAGTAAAAATTTCCATCCTTTTTCAGTCCTGAGCAAACATCTTGAATCAAAGATTGGTTCTAGACAGCTGGAAAAACTACATAGAACATAGAATAATAAATTTGGATGGGACCTCGGAGGCCTTCTAGTCCAACCCCCTGCTCAAGCAGTAGACCCTCTACCATTTCAGACAAGGCTTCTACTTTTGGCCTTCATTGACTTCTTCATTGAACCTTGTTTCTTTCCTTTCTTCCGCCAACCACCTATACCAGGGGTCTGCAAAGTTGGCTCTTTTAAGACTGGTGGACTTCAACTCCCAGAATTCCCCAGCCAGAATTCAGAGATGCACTCGAAGGCTACAGCTGGTCCAGAACGCGACCGCGCGGGCAGTTATGGGAGCTACAAGATACTCCCATGTTACACCACTCCTGCGCGAGCTGCACTGGCTGCCTGTGGCCTTTCGGGTGCGTTTCAAGGTGTTGACTATCATCTTTAAAGCGCTCCATGGCACAGGACCTAGTATCCTGCCCCATACATCCCTTCGACCGATTCGCTCACACAGAGAGGGACTTCTCCGGGTGCCGTCCACCAGGCAATGCCAGCGGGCGACGCCCAGGGGAAGGGCCTTCTCTGTGATGGGCCCGACCCTCTGGAACAACCTACCCCCGGATATTAGAACGACTACAGACCACCGCGCTTTCCGCCCAAAATTTAAAACTCACCTGTTCCATCAGGCCGGCTTGGCCTAATTTATGCTTCTCGCCCCAGTCTGTATTTTCAAATTGTTTTATTTGGTTTTTAATGGGCTGCAATTTTAATTGTTCTTAAAATTTTAGTACAGGCTAATTTAATTCGTTTTTAATTTTGTTATGTTTTGTATGTTTTTAGATGGTTTTTAATTTTCCTGTACACCGCCCCGAGTCCTTTTGGGGAGAGGGGGCGGTTTATAAATGTAATAAATTAATTAAATTAATTAAAAGACCTCCAAGGTCCCTTCCAACTCTATTATTCTGTTATGTATTAATTCATTATGCTGTGCGAAGGGGGCAAAAAAAGTTTATGCAAAGCCATCAAGATAACAATCTGTTGATGGGCTCCCATTTTAATCTCACCTCCACCGACTCATGAGAAACCAACAGATGCATACTTCAATAAAGGGAAGCATAATTGCCATGCGCTGAGAAGGCAGCATTTCCTTTGTAAATGAACTTATGTGATTTACTAGTGTCAGATATATAATTCATGGCCCTGAAATATGTATTTGTTATTGCAATCAGTGTATTTCCAGCCCATAACTTAAAACACATGTGCCAGAATAAAATGACCAGACCAATATAATTTAAATGCAAAACAGCTCCACTCACGAGAAACCAATATGATTTATTATTACCAATAAATGCTATTGCCATCAGCCTGATTCATTATCAATCTGGTCAAAATACTACGTGCACTAATCAATATGAAATAAGGGTTTGTTTATTGGGCCACATGAAAAACCAGTCTATTATTCTCATCTTTAAAGGTCGGCTCCAGCCTAAGTTAATCACAGGTAGCTCCTAATGAAATCAATAGACTTAAGGTCATGTTCCCCCTAACGTTTCACATTGATTCTAATGAGATCTCGGTGCGTTTATTTTAGTTTGGATCCATTCCTGTGTAATTTCTTCAATAGCCAAATGGATGGAATTCGACAGGTCTTGAATGGGAGGCTATCAGAAAATCTGGGCACTGCTTTAGGACGGTGGTAGGGTTCAAATGTTTTTACTACTGGTTCTGTGGGCGTGGCTTGGTGGGCATGGCAGGGAAAATACACTATAAAATCTCCATTTCCACCCCACTCCAGGGGAAGGTTACTGCAAAATCCCCATTTCCTCCCGATCAGCTGGGACTTGGAAGGCAGAGAATAGATGGGGCGCGGCCAGCCAGCGGCGGTATTTACCAGTCCTCTGAACTACTCAAAATTTCCACTACTGGTTCTCCAGAACTGGTCAGAACCTGCTGCATACCACCTCTGCTTTGTGTGTCTCCTAACTTCTCCAAAATATTACATCCACAACTAATATTCTCCTTCTCGTTCTGATCAGCTGGGACTCAGGAGGCAGAGAATAGATCAGGGGCGTGGCCAGCCAGAGGTGGTATTTACCAGTTCTCTGAACTACTCAAAATTTCCACTACCGGTTCTCCAGAACTGGTCAGAACCTGCTGAATTCCACCTCTGGTTTGTGTGTCTCCTAACTTCTCCAAAATATTACATTCACAACTAATCTTCTCCTTCTCCTTGGGACTGGGGGAAATCCTACCTCGTTTCCCTGAAAATAAGTAAAAAATAATTTGCCCGACACTGAAGCACTTTCCTTTGTTAAAAAAATTTAATTGACTTTCCTACTTTATAAATCACCATTACTGTGGAACCGGTGGGCGATTAGAAAATTTTACTACTAACAGAGATACAACAGGGGACGATAGGGACCAGGTTGACTACCACTGATCTAGATAGATATCATCTAGCTAGCTAGATAGCTATCATCTGTTATCTTTACTTATCCCAGATCTTATTTGTTCTTTTGTAGACCTTCGCCAATTTGCCTCTAGAGAATATTGGGGTGCATTTTCCAGTTATTTCAGTAACTAGCGATCAGGCGTCTCAAGTGTTAAAAAGAACTATCCTGGCCTCTTAAAGAAAAACAAAAGAAACGAACCAAAAATAGTCTAGAAATAACGAAAGACATTCTCCTCTCTCTATAGTATTCCGGATGTTTTTTTTAGTAGAAAAAACATCTACTACTACACATTTAGTATGTGTTGATCCTATTGTGCTAACTGAAGCAAAATCACACTATTAGCAGCCAGCATTGGAACAGGAACTCAAATGGGGGTCTATAACATTTGAGGGGAAATAGTGTGGGGATACCATTCTGAATAAAATGCAATTTATTTGCCAAAAATGACTCCTGTCTGGGTCTCTTCTTTATCATCTTTCCTGACGGTAGACATCCTTATCTGCAGTTTAATCTGCCAGAACCTACTATAACATAATATACATCTTGCAATTCCCAATTTTAGCACCAAATAAACTTTCTTTATACTCTGAAAATGACACGAAGGGGAACAGATACGGGGACGGGGGTGGGTGGGTGGGGGAAGAAATTCAGTTGTTCAAATTATTCCGGAGAGTTATCGTGCTAGAGAATACTACTTTGGAGTCGAACTAGATGTGAGGGTGTGAAATATGCAGTGTGAGTGAAAAATACTTCCACACATCGAAGGCAAACACAGCTTCTGAAGCGACAGTTCATTCACGAGCATCGAAAATGTGGTTTGACTGTGTATAGATTAATAACAAAGACAAGTTCCCCATCGCGGCATAGAAACTAGCTCTTTATTTCAGAAGGCAAACCAGTTTGCTGACTGCTCCCTTTCTATTATTATTATTACTATTACTATTTATTAGATTTATATACCGCACCTTCTCCCTTTTGGGACTCTCCTTGCCTGGATACTGGACCAAGACTAGCTTTGGAGTTATCGCCTTTTTGACCCAATGAACATCCGCGAGCTAAATGTTTCTACTAAAAAACATCAGAAGTTCAATTCCCTTATTTTCTTTTCAGATAAAATGCTGTTTGAACTTGCTGTCAGGGTTCCGACGGATGCCCTAATTAAACCATGAGTCTCCAGCCAAGATTCAAAAGAAACCGAGTTACTTATTAGGAGCAACATGTTGGCATGTACCAGTGGTGGGTTTCAAAATTTTAAGAACCTTTTCTGCAGGTGTGGCCTGCTTTGTGGGAGTGGCTTGCGGGCCATGTGACCGGGTGGGAATGGCTTGCCGGCCATGTGACCGAGTGGAAGTGGCTTGGCAGTGATGTGACTGGGTGGGCGTGGCCAACTTGTAAAATGTGGTGAAACTCACTTAACAACGCTCTTGCTAAACGTGTGCCTTTGGCGTTGAGTCATGCCGGCCACATGACCATGGAGACGTCTTCGGACAGCGCTGGCTCTTCGGCTTTGAAACGAAGATGAGCTCCGCCCCCTAGAGTCGGGAACGGCTAGCACATACGTGCGAGGGGAACCTTTACCTTAATAACGTCCAGATGTTGACTAATTGAAAATGGGTGGCGAGAGACGAATGCATTAATTCTCAAACTACTATTAGAAGTCAGAAGGCGGGCGGGTGGAAAGGACATTCAATTCAGTGCTTATTCCATTGGAGTTAATTCAGTTGTGTTCGGCTTTGTTTGTCCCTTGCGTTGCTGTCTTCTCTATTGATCTGAGCCTTTGAACACATCTGGGATGGAGGGAGAAGCTGGGCATTGCTTGTGTAACCATATTAAATAATGGATGGAACCTCTCTGTTTATCCCGGGGAGAAAGCAAATTTAATCAGCAGTGGATACCTCTAAACGGTTTGTGCTGGAATTGAGAGGTGTATTAAAAGAGCAATTTATTGGAACTTAAAATCAATACCCTTTTGCCATTGTTACAGAAAAGCCCTGGTATTGTCTTTGGTGGTCTGTATACCCAGCAGGGAGAAATATCGTAAATTGGCTTAAGGATAGCTGGTCATATTTTCCCCGATCCTCTGTGGCTGTTTATTACAATTCAATAGGAATTCCTCCAAAGAATTGTGGGAATATAACAAAGTGCGCCATTGTGCAATATAATGAGAAACATTATCCTGGGACATAAACACACACAATGCCATTTATATATATATAGAGAGAGATGGTTGTAATTGATTTAACTAATTTTCCTCCTAAGCTGTTATTGGTTGATGGGTTTGTGTCTCTGTGTTGGTCTCCTCCATTTCACCACATTGCAGAGGCTAAGTGAAACAGCCCATGTTTGAGGAAGGAGAAGCAACGAGCTGTGACTTCCAAAATTCTCAGCCATGGCGTGCCATCAACATGATGTATGGTTCTTTATTTTAACTGGTACGGCAAGCCTGATGGCACCACGAAATGGACCGTGACAGCTAATCATCCGTGCCGGATTCAACTTCCGATAACTTTGGGGTAACGGGGGGTGGGGTGGGTGAAATGTGACCTGGAAAAGTGAACGCTTTAAATATTTTTTCTTTCTTTCCGTAAAGCACAAGAGGGTCATCACCGAAGTTTCAAAGCCGTTGAAGCATCGGCACAAGCGCACTATGGAATAATTGCAATCCAACATCCTAAATCGCAAAAACAACAACAACAACAACCCCACAACCTGTTAGCAACTCTGGGTTCAGAACCAGTGTTACAACTCTGGTCCCGTAACCAGTGTTAGAAAATAAATGCGGAATAGTGTAATACACCGGACAGTAAAGAGATATGTTGCTTTTTAACCACACACAAACTCTAAAACAGTGATAGTAAGAAAATATATAGTCTTCACTTTGTAGCAACTGAAATACTTCTTCCGACCAGTGATTCTAGCTTCTCAAAACAATAACAGTCCTTCACCAAACACAGAGTTATCTTACAGTGATGCAAAACAAATCCTCCTCCTTCTTCAATATTCAGCTTCAGCTCCTCAGACGACAAACAGTAAGAACAGGAAAAATGACAGGAATCAAATGGAATTGAAAAGGGGATGGACTGTGTTCCTGAGCTTCCTTTATGGTAGAGCTGAGAAGTACAGCCAATCAGAATTCAAACACAGTTCTTAAAGCTACATAACTCCTTAAGAAAATAGGCTCATATATGTTGTCAACCCAATATAAGGCTGAATATCCTAACACAACCAAATAACAATGCAACACCAGCAGAATAAAAATCA
This sequence comes from Rhabdophis nuchalis, assembly GCA_039707465.1. Taxonomy (NCBI): domain Eukaryota; kingdom Metazoa; phylum Chordata; class Lepidosauria; order Squamata; family Natricidae; genus Rhabdophis; species Rhabdophis nuchalis. Next base: position 4,547,418 of record CM077661.1, read on the forward strand.
ACCTTGAAAACCATCAACTGTTTACGGGTATTAAGAAGTTGTGGATGATCACTGTAGCATTTTAAAAAGAGACTGGACAGCCATTTCTCTGAAATGGTATAGGGGGGTTGAGCAGAGGGTTGGACTAGAAGATCTCTAAGGTCTCTATTAACTCTGTTATTCTGTTCCACATCTGTAGTTATACAGGCAAATTCCATATTTCTGGTAGCTTCATTCCAGTTTAGGTAGCAGAGCTGTTGTCTTTGAATCATCTCCTGGAAGGCCACTGTGCCATTTGCCCAAGTTAAGGTACCCACAGCCTGGGAGTTGAGGGCACCTGCAGTCTCAAATTAAGGATACATTTCCTGTCAGTGAGAACCCTCAATCGGTGGAGCATTTTGCCTTTAGATGTTGTGGGTGATCCAACTCTGGAGGTTTTAGAGAAGAGATTGCTCAGCCATTTTGTCTGACATGGTATAAAGTTTCCTGCTTGAAGAGGGGGTTGGACTAGACGACCTCCAAGGTTCCTTTCAACTCTGTTACTTCTCTTCTCTTCTCTTTCCGTATTCCATTCCATTCTATTCTATTCCTTCATTCTTCTCTTCTCTTCTCATTCCATATTCTACTCTACTCTTCTCTACTCTATTCCTTCATTCTTCTCTTCTCTTCTCATTCCATATTCTACTCTACTCTTCTCTACTCTATTCCTTCATTCTTATCTTATCTTCTCATTCCATCTTCTCTTCTACTCTACACTATTCTATCCTTCATTCTTCTTCTCATTCCCTATTCTATTCTACTCTACTCTTCTCTACTCTATTCCTTCATTCTTATCTTATCTTCTCATTCCATCTTCTCTTCTACTCTACTCTATTCTATCCTTCATTCTTCTTCTCATTCCCTATTCTATTCTATTCTATTCTACTCTACTCTTCTCTACTCTATTCCTTCATTCTTATCTTATCTTCTCATTCCATCTTCTCTTCTACTCTACTCTATTCTATCCTTCATTCTTCTTCTCATTCCATATTCTATTCTATTCTATTCTATTCTACTCTACTCTACTCTACTCTACTCTACTATACCCTACTCTACTCTAGTCCTTCATTCTTCTCCACTCTACTCTTCTCTTCTCTTCTGAAGTCAGGGTGGACAAACATAATTCAGAACTAAGTAAATAGTGTACTGATCTTTAAATCTTCACAGAATATTATATAAGTAAAATAAAATAAGGATGGGGATGATAACAATTTGCTTTTCATTTGGAACTGGAATAAGCCCATTTTTCTCCAATGGTTCCTGGAAAATGTCAGGTTATTTTACCCTCTGGACGCCCTGAAAATGGTTTTTAAAAAAAACTAAAAACAAGTCTCGACTGTTCTGAAAATTAAAATGGCACTAACCAGGAGGGGTAGGGGAACAATATCAAAGTATGAGATGAAATAAATAACACATGACGAAGACCAGAATAAAATGGAGACACGTGAGAACGAAAATGTGCATGGTAACAGCCCGAATGGAATAATAAAGCCACGGATTTCTTCTGATGATTCCCTGGCAGCAAATATTATATTTGAGACTAAGGTTATGCTAAATAAATGACTTAAAATCTTCTGTACTCAAAAGTTCCCTTGGTAACCATGCTAACTCTGTCTATCACAATTTCCAATTTCCTTGTCCCGGGGACAGCCATGCTGTGTTCGACTTTGAGGCTCTCTTTTTTGTTTTGTTTTTAATAGTTCAGAAAGATCTCGGATGCCCTCGCCTCTAACAGAGCATCTCCTGGTTGGCATGAAGGTGGCTTCCTTGGGAACATCAGGGTTCAGGAAGCGAAGGCAGCCGATAGCATACAACAAAGTATGAAAGTCGAAAACGAGTGACAATTGGGGTTGGTGGGAGGGAGGGAAGCATTGTTCTCATCCCTTTTGACATCGGCTGCTGATGTCTTCATTTGTAAGTTTGCATATCCTGAATCCACAATGAAGGTTGCATGAAAATTCAGATCTCAGCTGGATTCTGTACAATAATAAAACCTTCTGTGAGTTATGTTGAGCATCGCTAATCATCTCTCTCTCTTATTCCTCTCTCTCTTATTCCTTCTCCCTCTCTCTTGTTTCTTCTCTCTCTCTTATGCCTTCTCTCTCTCTCTTATTCCTCTCTCTCTCATTCTCTCTCTCTTATTCCTTCTCTCTCTTATTCCTTCTCTCTCTCTTATTCCTTCTCTCTTTCTCTCTTATTCATCTCTCTCTCATTCTCTCTCTCTCTTATTCCTTTTCCCTCTCTCTTATTCCTTCTTTCTCATATTCCTTCTCTCTCTTATCCTTCTCTTTCTCTCTTATTCTCATTCTTATTCCTTCTCTCTCTTATTCCTTCTCTCTCTCGTATTCTCACTTTCTTATTCCTTCTCTCTCTCTTATTCCTTCTCTCTCTTATTCCTTCTCTCTCTTATTCCTTCTCTCTCTCATTTCTTCTCTCTCTCTTATTCCTTCTCTCTCTCATATTCTCTCTCTCTTATTCCTTCTCTCTCTCATATTCTCTCTCTCTCTCTCTCTCTTTCTCTTCCTGTAGTTTCCTTGGCAACATCATGGAGGCAATTTAACATTGCCTTCTTCCAGATGTTTCTTCCTGTCTTTCCCACAGCACAAGGATTTTTATGGTGGCATCCCATTTAAATACTAAAAAGGTTCGGGGTATCTGCAGGAGTGGGTTTAAAAAGTTGTTTTTTTTAAAAAAAACTGCATTACAAATGGGACATGCATAAAAACATAGGAAAATGGATGGATGGATGGATAGATGGATGGACGAAGAGATAGAGAGATATGATAGAAAGAAAGAAATAATAATAATAATAATAATTTTAATACTTATAAACCGCTCCCTCTCCCCATGGGGACTCAGGGCGGTGCACAGGTAGAATAAAAACAATAAAAAATATACAAACAGTTCTAAAACCAAATTAAACTTATCCTGTGCTAAAATTCCCATAAAACTAACTATACTAAAAGCTACCCAATAAAAACCCCAAGACAGGGAGACTATCCCAGGCCGGCCAGGCAGAAAAAGTGAGTTTTCAATTTAAGACGGAAGGAGCGGAGGTCCGTGGTCGTTCTAATATCGGGGGGAAGGTCGTTCCAGAGGGCCGCCACAGAGAGAGCCCTTCCCCTGGGCGTCGCCCGCTGACATAGTCTAGTGGACGGCACCCGGAGAAGTCCCTCTCTGTGGGAGCGAATCGGCCGTGAGGAAAGAAAGAAAGAAAGAAAGAAAGAAAGAAAGAAAGAAAGAAAGAAAGAAAGAAAGAAAGAAAGAAAGAAAGAAAGAAAGAAAGAAAGAAAGGATGGTTAGATAAGATAGATAGATAGATAGATAGATAGATAGATAGATAGATAGATAGATAGATAGATAGATAGATAGATAGATAGATAGATAGATAGATAGATAGATAGATAGATAGATAGATAGATAGATATAGGGTGAATAATTCCAACATGGCATCATAAACTGCTTTATTATTTGCAGAATTTGTGCCAGGCTAACTCAGCAGAATTTGGGCAAAGCCAAAATATTTGAAGTTGTGCTGGGTTTAATTAGTTTTTAGTCTGCACTTAAGTATTTATGCCATTATGGATCTAAGCTGTTTAATTTCGTCATCCTCCTTTTGAAAAATAAAATCAATGCCACTTGCCTGAATACTTGCTGCCTGAGTAATTATGCACACATTTCAAATTTGCAACTTATTTTTTATATTGATAAAATCCTGAAGAGGTTGGCTTTTGAAGCCCTTGCTTACCAAACTGCCTTATATGCCCCGGAGACGTCTTCGAACAGCGCTGGCTCTTCGGCTTTGAAACGGAGATGAGCACAGCCCCCTAGAGTCGGGAACAACTCGCACATATGTGCAAGGGAAACCTTTACCTTTAAAAGAGATAGATACTAGGAAGGAAGAGAAAAAGAATAGTAATACAGTGTTAGTAGATAATTTGACAGTGTTGTGAGGATTAGTTGTTTAGCAGAGTGAGGGCATTCGGGAGAAAACTATCCTTGTGTCTTGTTGTTCTGGTGTGCAGTGCCCTATGGTGTCATTTTGAGGGTAGAAGTTGGAACAATTGATGTCCAGGATGCAAGGGGTCTGTAGATATTTTCCCAGCCCTCTTTTCGACTCGTGCAGTATACAGGTCCTCAACGGAAGGCAGGTTGGTAGCCATTGTTTTTTCTGCCGATCTAATTATCCGTTGAAGTCTGTGTCTACCTTGTTGGGTGGCAGAGCCAAGTTTTATTCCAGTGTGAACTGTGGAATACATCAGAAACAAATTTGGGGTACCCATTGGTGGAGCATTCCAATCTAAAGCCGATCAACTAAACAAGTGAACTCCGAAGTCAAACCTTCCTCCGGGCTCTGAAGAGCAAGAGATGTAAACAAAGCACACAGCTCCTAGGAATCGTACACTTGTAGCACTAATGAATTCAATTTCCATTTGTATGTTCCGTGATTTCTTCAGATACTAAACATGACATCCAAAAGCCATTTCCATTAACAATTCATGAACTTTATTCACAAGAACAACCGTAAACATTGTCAACGGTTTTTTCTTTTCTTTTCTGGAAACATTAAAAAGTTTCATGCAAATTAACTTTGAGAATCCTCAGTAGGCCCGACAAAATATTTTATTGCATTTTATATAGCTTTGGAAGAAGACATTACTTAGTGGCACGGCGCCGATTGGTTGCAAAGAGGCCTAATTGATTATCTGGAAAGCCAGGGCTGCATTCACAATGCCAGGGTTTCGAAAAGCTCCGCTAACTAATCGCAAAAGGAAATTGTTAGAGAAAGGTGGGAAGAAAAATCCATCTGGTTCAGTTCCAAGCCGGGAGAGAGACACCGGAAACATGGAGGCTGATTGGAAAGATGGTTTATTGATGAAGCAAAACTACATGGGTTGCCAATCCAGGCCAAAACACCTCTACCGATTCACAGTGGTGAAATTCATTTTTTTTTACGATAACGCAGGCCTGAAGCAGAGTCTCTGTAGATAGGTCTACAGAGGTCTACAGAGACCTCTGCAGGTCTCTGTAGATAGACCTATGGCTCAGTGGTGGGTTTCAAAAA